>JAHTLZ010003580.1:0-13970 GCA_023846285.1 Phrynocephalus versicolor | reverse complement strand
AAGTCAATACACAGCTGGTGAATCAGTTAAACTCTGTTCAGCTGGCCATTTTTCTATACCAGGGCTGTTCAACTTTGAACAGGCCAAGCTCTACTTTTTCCAGCCCAAAGTGCATGAGGGCTACTACACTAAAAACTCTACTTACAAATTTTATCCATTACAAGCATATGCTCATAAGTAAAAACTTTTGTAAGTAGAGCAGTGGTTTCCCATAGAAGTGCATCGAAAACCAATTAATCTGTTCTGGAGGGAACAGGTTTCAGTGCGCCATGGTCCTTGAATTGCCCCACTTGGCTGAGAGAGTGGTCTGGCAGACACAGAACTTTGCTGGGGCAGTGGTGGTCCTTGGGTTGGGGGAGGGAGGGGTGGAGAACTCCCAGAATTGCAAGCCTGTATTGCCAATGACAAAGGACTGTGGGAGTTGTGGTCCAAAACTTCTAGAGGGCTGAAGTTTGGCCACCACTTTTGGTTCCACAGCCCATCTTGCAAGCCATCCAAGAATAGGCATCCAAGAACAGGAGAAATGCTTGCACAACTACTATTCATCATCAGTGGTTCCCATAGGTTCCAAAACTCCCAGAAACTCTAGCCAGCACAGCTGGCAGTGAAGATTTCTGGAAGTTGCAGTCCAAGAAGTTGCTGCTGATTAATAGCCATTCAGCATTTTGTAGAGACTAATGACAATGTGTGGTAAAAACCAGAGAAGATTGTGAAGAGCTCCAGAAGGATCCCTCCAAACTGGGGGAATGGGCTGTGAAATGGCAAATGCATTTTAATGTAGCCAAATGTAAAGTAATGCATATTGGGGCAAAAAATTCAAAACTTTATCTATCAACTCATGGGCTCTGAGTTCTCCATGACGGATCAGGAAAGAGATCTTGGTGTGTTGGTGGACAGCTCCATAAAGGTGTCTACCCAATGTGTGGCAGCAGTGAAGAAGGCCAATTCCATGCTAGGGATTATCAAAAGGGGGATTGAAAATAAAAAAGCCAACATTATAATGCCATTATACAAAGCAATAGTAAGGCCGCACCTGGAGTATTGTGTACAATTCTGGTCACAGCATCTCAAGAAAGACATAGTGGAACTGGAAAAGGTGCAGAAGAGAGTGACTAAAACGATTACTGGGCTGGGGCACCTCCCTTATGAGGAAAGGCTAAAACATTTGGGGCTCTTTAGTCTGGAAAAAAGGTGCCTGAGGGGGGATATGATTGAGACGTACAAAATAATGCAGGGCATGAGTAAAGTGGATAGAGGGAAGCTCTTCTGCCTCTCACAAAATACCAGAACTAGGGGACATACACTCAAATTGAGGGCTGGGAGAGTAAGAACAGGCAAAAGAAAATATTTTTTCACCCAGCACATTGTTAGTCTGTGGAACTCCCTGCCACAGGATGTGGTGATGGCATCTGGCCTGGATTCCTTCAAAAGGGGACTGGACAGATTCCTGGAGGAAAAGTCCATCACAGGTTACAAACCATGATGGAGATGTGTAATCTCCAGGCTTAAAACCGGGGTACTTCAAGGGCCAGCTGCAGTGGAGTGGTATCAGGAAACAGATATCTAGTCTCATGCGCTCCCAAACACATCTGTGAGATACAAGAAGCTGGACTAGATGGGCCTTTGGCCTGATCCAGCATGGCTCTTCTTATGTTCTTATGTTCTTATTGCATCCTTGTGAATCTTTCCAAAAGAGATTGGTTATACCACCATTTCAACAGGTAGAAGAAACTTGCTTATCTGTGCTGTGGTTATATACAATGCTAGTGCCAGACCTTCAGTTTGAACTAATCAGAAGAGCAATTTGTGAAACCCCTGGAATTTCACAGCTTGTGGTTTCTAAAATCACTTTAAGTGCTCCCCTACAGGCACTCTTGTAATGAATACATTAAACTTGAAAAACGGATGCAAACTTCATCTTGGTTCATTTTTTAAAATAAGAATTTTCTACGATTCACACAATTCTTAACATTCAGGGGAGAAAGAACTTGGGGAAAACTTGAAGGTGGAAGAACATGGAGCTGACAATTTGATGTACCCCTCTTCACAATGCTTAGCTTGAAAACTCGTATTTGGAGACCTGTGGACTAACATGTATTACTGAACTAGGATTGACAACTGATTTCTTAACCCTCCTCCCTAAACCACATTGGCTCCCCATCTTCATTACTTCATGGCAGGTAAATATATCAGGGTGCCTGCAGACAAGTGCCTGAATCATGCCTTTAGAATCCTATTAAGTTTGGCTGGGTACATGGGCAACAATTTCATTTCATTTCAGTTTGGCTCTTATAAAAATGTAGCAAAATTCCCTCAAATCATTCACATCTGAAAAGAAAAGAACTTGATGTTTTTTTAAAAAAAATATGAATATGTCAAAAAAGAGAGAAGCGAATGGATTCTTCCAGCTCTAATTTAAAATATATCAACAATATCAGTTTTTTTAAAACGTGTGTGTATGTTCTGAAGATATTTTCTTTGACTTTTTGAAGGGAGAAAGGTAGCCTTCATCTTAAATCAGCTCGCCTACAAATGTGTGTCCTCTTGGGTACCATGAAGACTATCCCCTCCAAACATGGCCAGAGTTAATGGAGAAGGATGCCATATAAACAATTTCCCCAGCACTGCTGAAATCAATGAGGGGCACTGCAAATGATCATTTTTTGTAGACAGCATGTTTCCAAATGTCTATAATTGGAACACAAGCTGGCATGATTGAAAAGCTCGTGAAAAGCTAGTGCTGTGGAGTTTCTTTCCAGCTTAATTTTTCAGATTTAATGAGTGTGAATCAGCACCCAGGCCTCTGAGTTTATTGGCACTTTTTTCTGTTCACTTGGAAAAATGAAGAACAGTATTGGGGAAGCTAGGGATTGCTAAGGAACAGATTGACCCCTAGTCCTCTAGGGATGATAAAAATTGGGTTCCAAAAGTTGTTCAGTGAAGGAACAAAAACAAACAAAAAAGTACCCCTTCTTCCTATACTTTCCTCCTCTTTTCACATGAAAGCTCAGCACACCAGTTAGCCTGCTGATTCCAACACAGACCCAATGGCATCTACTAGAATGGGAGGGCAAACTTTCTGGGTCAAGTGGGAGGACAAACTTTCTGCGTCAAGTGATTTGAGGGTAGAATTAATGGAACTTCCCATAAGCATAAAGGAAATAATGAAAAATTCATCCAAACAGTTTCATTCATCACATTACAGATAACTGAACATTAAATTTGCACTGTTTTTTCTTTTCTTTTCCTATATATTCAAACCACATTAAGGGTAGTTGTGCCATGAATTTTTTTTAGCCCTACAAGGGTGCTATGGCAAAAAAAAGTTTGAGAACCACTGACCTAGAGAGTGCTTTAAGTACTATGGGGTGGTATATAAACAGAACACTTCGCTTTTGGCCAGATGCAGGATAGGGAATAAGGATTGGGTGAGGGCTTTCTCTGGCAGCTGGACTTGATCACCGGACATTGCCACATCTTAAACTTCACAGGGCAGACACAACAGTATTCCAGGTGTGCTTTGCCATTTTGCTGACATTGCAAGGGGTGGGGTAGGGAAGTTAAGTGTCATGAAGTAGTGCTTCCAGTTGCACCTGGAAGTGCCAGCTGAGGAGATGCCCCCAAGCTTAGACCACAGCTGCCTCTAAAGCTGAGGCAGATCCAGAATACTTGAAGGATACCACTCTTAATGTAAAAGCTTAATGAATCTTCCTTTCACTAAAGACAATTAAGCCTTGGGGCTCAGGCAACAGCAGGAACCCTTGTGCTGTGATGCCTTGATATCCCTGTTAAAAGAAAAATGAATTGATAAATTGTCAGGATAGCAGTGGAGTAAACTTTTCTTATCCTTCCATCCACAAAAAATATGGTACTAAAGAAAATTTTGTCTTGTTCATGCCACTTCCTCTATAATGGGGATAGTTATATTAATGTATTCTAGCCTGCACCGATACTATATTGGTTTGTCACGCACGCTGGCCCCAATATGTAGTTAGCTGAAAATGATTACTGAAACATCAGAGCTTTTTGAAGCCTTGTCTGAAATGCTTCTTTCACTCATATCTCTGAATTCTGCACAGGCTGTGGAGCAAAACAAATCACCTGCCTGCCCTTAAGCAACCAAAAAAGGGGCCACAAACAGGTGATTCACCTGTGAGGATGATGACAATGGAAGAGACAGATATGAAGAAGTTTAATCATGTTTATTTTCTTCAGTGCTTGTTTATTCCGTCTATATTTCAGCCTTCTTCAAGGTGACCTACAACATAGATTTTTAAAACCGAGGCAGCTAAAAAAACAAGAACACAGCATGTGACGAATATTATTGTAATGACGTTAAAAACGTAGCACCATGAAATTCACACCAAACTGAAACTTTTAAAACCATTGACAAGAGGAAAACAACATTCAAACTGCCAAAAACCTGTGTAAATGAAAAATTTATTTTACTGTCACTGAAAAGAGAACAAGATGTGCCTGGCCTCCACGAGAAGGGTGCCCCATAACCTGAAAGTACGTACCTACCAGAACGTTCCCTATGTTGTCAATCTGAGCATAGTAAGTGGGAGAGAGAAAGAAAGGCATCTCTAAGTTCCTAAAACTCAAGCTTTGGAGTGACGACCCACTCTTTGGTCCACTGCAGGGACTGATTATCTCACTCAACCCACCTTCAGAGCTATTTTATCCATTTCTTTCAGGTCTCTCTTGGGGACTCCCCCCCCCGTGAAAATAAGATGACTCCTTTGATGTGTTTCCAGTGTGTGGAAATGATGAAAATGAACCAAAGGCACACCTTCCCCTGACAACTACCAGTGTTGTGATGTGGCTTAAGAAGGATATTGGCAAATTAAGTGTGTGGGGTTTTTTTTGTTTGTTTTTTTGCTTTTCCCTTAAGATAAAACAGAAAACCAAACCCAAATCCTTCTTGTTGTTGCCTTCTCCCAGTTCTACAGGGTTGTTTTCCATTTCTACTTTATTTTTCTGAAGTGATATAATATACAAGTAGCACCCAAATACACTTAATAAATAAATAAATAAATAAATAAATAAATAAATAAATAAATAAATAAATAAATAAATAAATATGCACCTCCTCAGCGCCTTCAGAGAGCCAAGGAAACATTTAATTTGCCAATATCTTAAAGTAGCTCTGCTGTTAGACCAGTTCACAATAATGGCAAACTGACAGCCAGCTGGCAGGAACCAAATAGAGATGCTAAGGGGTCTTGGTATGCCATTTGGATGCAAGGATGACACTAAATGACATACCAGTCCTCCTTGTGACCCTGCTTAGCCCACACCAGCCCACTCTTGTGAAGTTGTGAAGCCAAGCGCATACAGTGACTCAACCAGTTCCTTTATGGTCCATCACATGTCCCAGGCCCAGGCTGTCCTCCTTGCTGTTCATCCATCCCTTGTTAATTAGCATCAGTAGCTACTGCCATCTATATGGGCCACAAGGGAGGAAAGTCTCAGTGATGGTGGTCTGTCTTTCTAACACCCTCCCCAGAGAGCCTTTTCAAAACTGCAGAGAAACAGAGACTTGCACATGTGTACAAGGCATGATGCTCTCCTCCACATATTGTCTTATCTTTCCTGGTGTTTGCAATAGAAACATTTCATATTACCCACTGCTGGGCAAACACACTAGTCTAATTTGAAATGTGCAGGTCTAACGTTAAATATGAGGAAGCCAGGAATATCCACAATCAGCCCCCACATGGACTCTCAACATCAGCTCACCAGGACTGCAACCACTACGTAGGTAATATCAATTTTGCTTTAATTTAACTGCAGTAGTTCAGGCTAGTGGGTTCACTCAATTTTCAGCCCAATTCCCAGATGGAGGACTCCATTTTTGTTTTCCCATGATCCCCAGCCAAATAGACACTTGTAGTTTCAAAGGAAGGCCACTTGAGAATGTTTATGGGAAGACATATGCATAATGCCTGATCTTAATTTGAAGAATTGGAGTGTAATTTCAATCAACAGCTTCTTCATCTGTAACTTTAAAGCTACACTTTCAGTACAGCCTGCATCTTCCCTAACTTACATCAAAGAAACATGCTTCACAAATTTCATCTGCCATGAACTTTGGGGACTTTTTTAGTTCTTTAAGAAAAAGACCCAGGTGCTTGCCTGATAAAATAGGCCCTCATCCACTAAAGTGTGCTGATTGTGTGATTCCTTACATAGGGCGCTTTTACATGACCCCTCAAATCCGAGGCAAAGGGCTCCCAGATCCGGAGCTTAAAAATGTTTTTCCACCAGCTCCGGACTTTAAAAAAATTAAGTACGGCCATGCCCACCTAAGTGCATCCCAGAGCACTTTTCAAGTACCTGCCCTCCAGGAGGTAAAAAATCTTCCGATGCGAATTGTAAAGCTGTGAATGCTGGGCTCCCTCACCTTCTGTTTGTTTTTTGTCCCCGCCGCCCCTTTAAGAGTCAGGATAGGAATCACTACGGGACAGCTCGGGGCTGCTTCCACCGGCAGAAGGAGGTGAGCCTGCATTTTTTTCTCCCTTGTTTTCTCCCTTCCCTCATGCAGACAGGAACAATGGAGTGCAGAGGGGTGGGAACACAGGAAGAGGGACAAACCCCCATGATCTCTGGTCCGAATTTAAGTTGCCACCAGATTTTAGAGGTCATGTAAAAGCGCCCATACATAGCTTTTGCTCATTTCTGCATTTGTTTTGTGCAATGTGTTTATTTCCATGAAGATATTTTGCTTTCTTTAAAAATGTCATAGTCATCATTACAAACCATAAAATGGTTCAGAATGCAGAGGAAAAGCTGCATGGCAAATGCAGAATCTAGCAAATTGAACTTTCACAATTAAGAGGTCTAAAATACATGAAAAGTCATCCAGTGATCTCTTTGAACGTGGTCGTACATCAGACCATTTGGAGTAAGCCTTCTGTAAAATCATTCAAGATGGTGACTATTTGTTATGGGTGGGTAAACTGTCTGATGCCTCTAAAGTTTAGGACTGTAAAACCACTTACCAGAGCCCTATTGGTGTTTGTGTTCACTGTATTTTCCCATCAGTCCTTTTGTTTTTGTTTTTTGCAAACAACGGTTTGATATTTTCTAAATTTCTTCTCGTAATTAGTAGAGCAGTTTTGTGGGTTTTTCTCCCCTGACTCAGATTAGTTAACTCCTGACGCAATCAAGCTGAGACAATTTAAATGAATAAAATGTTCAAAATACAGGTGAAGGAGATGGTGTATGTTTCCCTGAAATACATCACCAAATCCAATTGAAAGCTGTAGGTAGATGAGTATATTTTCCTCTAGAAATTGTTTTGCTGAGTGGAAACACATTATGTCTTAAAATATTTTGTAATCCATCTTTAATTAAAAGTCTCTAAGGCTTCTCTAGATGTAGCAACAGCAGCAGCATAGGGGATGTTGCTCATTAGAGGAACTGATAATATGTCACATATATTGCAAAGTAGAGGCTGCACTTTCCCCATATGTTATCACAACAACCCAAAAATCCGTAACTGACATGAATGAATTCTAAAACAGGAATAACCTCAGCATGGCTCAGAATGGTTCCTGCCACATCTAACTGTTGTTAACTGCCCAGAGTGGCCTTGTTGCTAAATAGGCGGTATTAAAAAATCCAATGGCGGGGGACAGTGACGGGCACGGGGGGTGGGCAGCAATGGGCGTGGGGGGCAGCAGCGGGCAGCGGCAAGCAGTGATGGGCAGACAGCAATGGGCGGCTGGCGGGCAGTGGGGGGACGGATGGCGGTGACCAGAAGCGGTGGGGTGCCGGCCCTGTCCATAATGTTGACTGGTTAAATTCACCTGCTTTTCTGTTTTATTCGGGTTTGTAGAAATCCAGACACTTAATGGAACTGGGAAAGTGCAAAACTGATTGAGGTTCTCATTTTCTCCTTCCCGTGTAACATTCAGTTTACAGTTACCTCAGACCAGCCAGTGGGTGCAGTCACCTGAAGCCCTCTTACACGACCCATCAGTTGATAGGGATATAAGGCAGGGGCAATCATGGGTTCCCTTATACTGTATAAGGCACACTTTTTTCAGACTGCTGTTGGGCTGAAGTTCTTTTCACTACTGCTGTTAGTGCAAATATTTATTTTATTTTATTGATTTTATTTATACACCACCCCCATTAGTACTGTACTATGCTATATATGTGGAAGAAGAAAGCCTGAAGAGGAAAGGTCTTCCTGTTTACCGTTTGCACAACTTGCTTCAGTGCCGGTGCAGAGGAGACAGGCTGCAACATGCACACAAGACACATGATCGTGTTGGGGTGGGGGCTATGTTGCACATCTTTGCTCATAGGTGTAGCTAAATGAGCTCAGTGTTGGAGGCATTCCACCAAGGACCTCCTCCAGAAGAGCCTGGGAGGGTGGGTGGAAAAGAAAAAAGTCCTGTTTATTTGATAGGCTATATCAAGCATCCTTCTGCTTGGCCCTCCAGAACTAGCCATGTCCAAACTTCAGCCCTCCAGATGTTTTGGACCACAACTCCCAGAGTCCTTTGCCATTGGCAGTACAGGCTTGGAATTCTGCAAGTTGTGGTCTGAAACATCAGGAGGGCCAAATTTTGGACATGCCTGCTCCAGACTAACTAATGTTGCCATCTTTTTGGTATCAGGTAAAGGTATTACTTCTAATTGTCTAGCAAAGTATGATGGTCCATTTTTTTCTAAAACTTCATCACTTTGGCCTCTGAGTATCCCTATGTTTGGCAATAGAGGTGTAGTTACAGTATAGACATATGACTTTTAGTTTGCCGTTTTTAATTTTTATGTGAAGAGTTTCCTTTGAGAGAAAAAAATCTTTCTTAGATGTGTTGATAATGAAGTGAAAATGTGAAGATAACATCTACATGTTTTGGATTAATGTGTGGAAGTTCATAACTGTCCAGAGTGGCTTCCTGTAAAATGGGAGGTATATAAAACAAATAACCCAAATCCCCCTTCTGGTTTATTCAACAAATAAAATGGGCTCTCCTCTTTGGCTCCCTCATGTTTTGTCTGCAAACAAATCCCAGTTTACACTTTGGGTATAAAAAGCACCATAAAAGATGTCTGTGAAGATTCTTAGTCATCCAGGTGAGTTTATCTGGAAGATGAGTCATGGCAACTGGAGTCGTTTTCTTGAGAGATTGAAACATTTTGCTACTCATCCAAGCAGCTTCATCACTCTGAGGAAATTGAGTGGTGACTCCCCTAATTTATAGTTCACCTTGATTTCACATCACCCTGGTTGAATAGGCTTGTTAAGTGGACAAAGGCCTGGGTTGCATGAAAGTCCCACCTATGGCAATCCTGCCCAACACCCTTTAAGTATGGGTTGTTACTTGTTAGCTGTGGCCTTGCTGGTGGAGGTGTGAAGTGCTTCTGATTTGTTTGGGAATGGTTGAAAGAGCAGAGAGATTGTGCCAGAGTCCCCCACCATAAATGATTACTGCAACACACTTTATGTGGGGTTGCCCTTGACCCTTACCTAGAGACTCCAACGGGTGCAGAATGTGGCGGCCAGACTGGTGGTGGGTGCTCGTAGATAACGATCACATCACCCCAGTTCTGGCACGCCTGCATTGGCTGCCTGTGGCTCTCCAGATAAGGTTCAAGGTCTTGGTTTTGGTTTTCAAAACAATCCAAGGCTTGGGTCCTGAATAGCTGTTGGAGCGTATCTCCCAGAGGTCAACCGAGGTCAGGCCCACTTGAATGTCGCAGGCACGCTCACTCAGGATGGCCACTCCTAGGGAGGTGCAGAGGTTGGTTACGCGCAACCGCGCCTTCTCTGTTGTGGGGCCCTCGTTGTGGCCCCATCTTCCGAGTGAGCTGCACCTTGCACTGTCCCTACCCACCTTCAAAAAGGCTTTGAAAACCTTGCTTTTTAGGGAGGTATATGGCGACCTTTAATTTTATTATTTAATTTTTTCCCCGTCCCCCTGATGCATCTTGCTGAGGGTTTCCTCCCTCTTTTTGCTTATATTGTGGTTTTTAACTTGTCTAATTTTTAACTTGTTGTAAACTGCCCAGAGTTCCTGCTGGAAGATGGGCGGTATAGAAATGAAACAAACAAACAAACAAACAAATAATATACATTTTCAGACTACAGATCTGGATTACAATGACCGTGTTAATGGAGGCATTCTGGGAATTTTACTCCCAAAAATTGAACTGCTGGATGGTTTAGATATCTGGCTAAGGAAGCAGAATTTGGGAGATCAGTTCCCCGCTGTGCCTCCTGGAAAGGAGCTGGACTCCATGATCCATGGACATTCCTTCCAGTCCAGCACTTCTAATGATTCTTAAGTTTCTAATTAACATTTCTAATGCTTCACCCACTTTCAAGGGTGTGTTGAGGAAGCAATATATTTCAACTTTGCCTTACTCTCAACTACCTGCATTAAGGAGTTCTTACTGTACAATACCTCTTCAGCACATATCTGCCCTTATTAATGAGATACATTTTGCTCTCCCCCCCCACTGTCTAGCAACTAATTATGTTGCCGAGTTCAAACAAAGATGTTCTGAGTAATCTGTGCACACGCAGAGTGAGAACATTAGTCGGCTTTTTGATCTGCTCTTTTCAATTGCACTTACAAAGTGCATTTTGTGTTAAGGAGCACTAGGTGTAGGGTCAGGGTCTTTTCCCCATAGGTGTTTTGTCAGCTTTATATTTTTTTTGCCTCCTCTGCACAGTGGCCCCACCGTGCCCATTTTGACAGTCCTGACACATCCTGTTATCTATGATGATCATCACTGCTGTATTCTCTAATGGCACGAAGGTACTACAAGCTGGCTACAAAAGTAAAGTCTTTGCTGACTTTGATGATTCAGCCCTACTTTTGTGTGCAATGAAAGTGTTAAACACTTTTGTTTTGTATTAAAGGCTTGGGACCCCTTCATTATTGTGCTACTGGCAAACCAGTTGCTATGTTTGGACTGGACCTTTCATTATGAATAGCTTCATACACTACTCCAGTGTTTATTCTTTCTTGCTGCTGGTTTTTTTCTCCCTTTTATATTGCTTTGGGGGCACTTTCCCTAAGAGCAGTTTTAACTTGATGCAGAGGAAGCAGAAGTTTGTGCATTTGTCTACGTAGCCCAGGATTCTTCATTATGATCAGAGTCAGGAATAATTACCAATCCCTTTGAATTACACTTCCCAGAACTTCCCATCTCCCTAGCCAGTGATATAGTGAGGTCAGCATCTGCCAGGCTGAAGCATCAGGGATTTTTTGAGTTCTAGGGACGATGCCCTTCCTGATACCTTTGTGATTAGCTGCACTCTTCACTGCAGCTGGGAAGAAAATCATTTTCTCAAGAACAGTATAATGTTACAGTCCACTTCTCCCACAAAGTATGTGAAGGTGGCTAAGTCTACAATGGAAAATTAAGAAGCATTAATTGAATTTATCAATATAGATATATTCTGTGTCTGTATTTTTGGACTCAATTGCAGTAGGTAGTGAATTGGAAATAAGAAATCTTCCTTCCTTCCAATTCAAATACAGGGACTTGAAACCCACAAACATAATTCCTGTGGTTAGTAGACTCACTGCTCTTTATGCTGTCCAGGAGGGTACCTCCTGAAGAACCAGGATGCCCAGGAAGGATTGCAGCAGTTGAAGCATTGGGGCATGAAGTAAGGCCTAGGAGAGACATTTGCCTTTTTCTAGGTGAGCAAAACAGGTGTCTGTTTGTCGGCTGCAAATCCCAGAATTCTGTTTGGGAATTTCTGGAAAATGCTTGGATTTGGACTTTTAATGATTCACAACGACATCACTTGAGTATAATAAATGTCCATTCTAGGTCACCATTGCTTCTTCCTCTAGCTTGAACCATGGTTGACAGCAGCTTGGAGATCTCTCAGGAGGGAACAGTCTCATTCATCAATGACTGAATGAGTCATGATTTAATTTACTAATTAGTGAGTTAGTTAAAGCAATTTATATCCCACATTTATGTTAAAACAAGGATGACAGACACTGATGGTGACAACTTTTAAATAAAAATGAATCTAAACAGATATGAAAACACCCAGGATTTGAATCCTGAGGAGGAAAAGGCAGACACAAAACAGAGAATGTGAAGTCATCCAAAGACCATTTAGAAAATGGCTCCTGCTTTGGCTGTATTTTCTACAAACTCCCAGTGCATGTTGCAATTTTTTCTCCTAATTGCACTGGGGAGGGGGGAGTTTTACAATGTAATCCATAAATATTCATATCAAAATTGAAGACATGTAGGAAAAGGATTGTTTGACCTCCACATAGTCAGGTAGACGGAGCTTGACCCTCTCCATTTAAGTTACATCTGCAGCAGTGGCAACAGACTACTTGTGGCCATTAGAGATGAGCACGAAATGAAAAACGAAATGCTGTATCATCGTTTCATTAAATAACAAACTACTTCGTTAGGTTGCAAAATGATAGAATGTGTTTCATTTCATAGCAAAATACCATTTTTTTTTTGCTCTAGAATGAAATGATTCATCCGACAGGAAATGGCAGGGGAGCTTCCTCAAGCTGTTCTCTGTAAGCCCCTGAAATTTGGAAAGGATTGGGGGTCAGGGGGCTGAGATATTAAGCTCCAAAGGGGGTGCCCCTAGGAAAAATATTTCTAATTGGAATTGGAACTTCAGAAGCCAAACCACGGGTCAGTGGTTAGCACTGCTGTGGCTTGGCTTCCGATTCCAATTTGAAAGATTTTTTCCTAGGGGTACCCCCTTTGGAGCTTAATGTCTCCACCCCCTGAGCCCCAAACCTCTTCAAATTTCAGGGACTTACCTAGAATTACTCGAGGAAGCTAACCCTGCCATGTATATGCCTAAACATGGCTGCAATATGTATTTTTGAAAATATCTATATCTATATCGCTATTAGAGATGGGCATGAACTGCTGGTTCATTTACTGTTGCAGCAGGTGTTTCGGCACCTGCCCCTTTGGCAGGTGCCCACTCAAAAGCAGTGTCCTAGATTCCCTGGCCCAGGGCATGAGTAAAGTGGATAGAGGGAGGCTCTTCTCCTTCCCACAAAATACCAGAAGTAGAGGTAATCCACTCTATTTGAGCGTTGGGAGAATGAGAACAGACAAAAGAATTTTTTTTTTTACCCAGCATGTTGTTAGCCTGTGGAACTTCCTGCCACAGGATGTGGTGATGCCATCTGGCATGGATGCCTTCAAAAGGGGATTGGACAGATTCCTGAAGGAAAAATCCATCACAGGTTACAAACCATGATGGAGATGTGTAATCTCCAGGCTTAAAACCAAGGTACTTCAGGGGCCAGATGCAAGGGAGTGGTATCAGGAGACAGATATCTAGTCTCGTGCGCTCCCAGATGCATTTGGTGGGGCCACTGTGAGATACAGGAACCTGGACTAGATGAGCCTTTGTCCTGATCAGCATGGCTCTTCTTTTGTTCTTATGTTCTTATGTTTACCTCCTTGGGTTGCTGTTTCTGATGACTGCTCACTGGAGGGGGTGGGGTGCTGTACTACCAAATATGTCTTGCCATGGTAAATGAGTTGGCACCAACTGCAATATGTCCATCTCAAAATATTACAGTTGCAATGGAAGAGTGAGTGGTTTCTAACATCTCTGTGGTGCAATTATAGTTTTAGTTGTTTTATGATGGCAGGATGTGACCTCACTATATGGTGGAGTCATATCTAACAGACTGAATCTTCTGCTGCGCTTCATGCTTCTAGTACTTTGTGCATTCCCATGTCTGTTAAAGAGGTGCAGAAATTTAGAAAGGTGGTTTCCATTACAGGTTAGTTAATTCATTGTAGAATTGAACAAGCTAGGCATTCCTTCCAGAAAATGAGGAAAGTCTTGACAAACCGGGATTTATCTATCAGACTTTGTACTTGAATATTTTGATCCTATGTATTCAGTATACTTCTCTATGGTGTTGAAATTTGGACTCTTACAGACACATTATACAGGAAACTGGAAGCATTTGAAATGT
>JAHTLZ010003579.1:0-13969 GCA_023846285.1 Phrynocephalus versicolor | reverse complement strand
AAGTCAATACACAGCTGGTGAATCAGTTAAACTCTGTTCAGCTGGCCATTTTTCTATACCAGGGCTGTTCAACTTTGAACAGGCCAAGCTCTACTTTTTCCAGCCCAAAGTGCATGAGGGCTACTACACTAAAACCTCTACTTACAAATTTTATCCATTACAAGCATATGCTCATAAGTAAAAACTTTTGTAAGTAGAGCAGTGGTTTCCCATAGAAGTGCATCGAAAACCAATTAATCTGTTCTGGAGGGAACAGGTTTCAGTGCGCCATGGTCCTTGAATTGCCCCACTTGGCTGAGAGAGTGGTCTGGCAGACACAGAACTTTGCTGGGGCAGTGGTGGTCCTTGGGTTGGGGGAGGGAGGGGTGGAGAACTCCCAGAATTGCAAGCCTGTATTGCCAATGACAAAGGACTGTGGGAGTTGTGGTCCAAAACTTCTAGAGGGCTGAAGTTTGGCCACCACTTTTGGTTCCACAGCCCATCTTGCAAGCCATCCAAGAATAGGCATCCAAGAACAGGAGAAATGCTTGCACAACTACTATTCATCATCAGTGGTTCCCATAGGTTCCAAAACTCCCAGAAACTCTAGCCAGCACAGCTGGCAGTGAAGATTTCTGGAAGTTGCAGTCCAAGAAGTTGCTGCTGATTAATAGCCATTCAGCATTTTGTAGAGACTAATGACAATGTGTGGTAAAAACCAGAGAAGATTGTGAAGAGCTCCAGAAGGATCCCTCCAAACTGGGGGAATGGGCTGTGAAATGGCAAATGCATTTTAATGTAGCCAAATGTAAAGTAATGCATATTGGGGCAAAAAATTCAAAACTTTATCTATCAACTCATGGGCTCTGAGTTCTCCATGACGGATCAGGAAAGAGATCTTGGTGTGTTGGTGGACAGCTCCATAAAGGTGTCTACCCAATGTGTGGCAGCAGTGAAGAAGGCCAATTCCATGCTAGGGATTATCAAAAGGGGGATTGAAAATAAAAAAGCCAACATTATAATGCCATTATACAAAGCAATAGTAAGGCCGCACCTGGAGTATTGTGTACAATTCTGGTCACAGCATCTCAAGAAAGACATAGTGGAACTGGAAAAGGTGCAGAAGAGAGTGACTAAAACGATTACTGGGCTGGGGCACCTCCCTTATGAGGAAAGGCTAAAACATTTGGGGCTCTTTAGTCTGGAAAAAAGGTGCCTGAGGGGGGATATGATTGAGACGTACAAAATAATGCAGGGCATGAGTAAAGTGGATAGAGGGAAGCTCTTCTGCCTCTCACAAAATACCAGAACTAGGGGACATACACTCAAATTGAGGGCTGGGAGAGTAAGAACAGGCAAAAGAAAATATTTTTTCACCCAGCACATTGTTAGTCTGTGGAACTCCCTGCCACAGGATGTGGTGATGGCATCTGGCCTGGATTCCTTCAAAAGGGGACTGGACAGATTCCTGGAGGAAAAGTCCATCACAGGTTACAAACCATGATGGAGATGTGTAATCTCCAGGCTTAAAACCGGGGTACTTCAAGGGCCAGCTGCAGTGGAGTGGTATCAGGAAACAGATATCTAGTCTCATGCGCTCCCAAACACATCTGTGAGATACAAGAAGCTGGACTAGATGGGCCTTTGGCCTGATCCAGCATGGCTCTTCTTATGTTCTTATGTTCTTATTGCATCCTTGTGAATCTTTCCAAAAGAGATTGGTTATACCACCATTTCAACAGGTAGAAGAAACTTGCTTATCTGTGCTGTGGTTATATACAATGCTAGTGCCAGACCTTCAGTTTGAACTAATCAGAAGAGCAATTTGTGAAACCCCTGGAATTTCACAGCTTGTGGTTTCTAAAATCACTTTAAGTGCTCCCCAGAGGCACTCTTGTAATGAATACATTAAACTTGAAAAACGGATGCAAACTTCATCTTGGTTCATTTTTTAAAATAAGAATTTTCTACGATTCACACAATTCTTAACATTCAGGGGAGAAAGAACTTGGGGAAAACTTGAAGGTGGAAGAACATGGAGCTGACAATTTGATGTACCCCTCTTCACAATGCTTAGCTTGAAAACTCGTATTTGGAGACCTGTGGACTAACATGTATTACTGAACTAGGATTGACAACTGATTTCTTAACCCTCCTCCCTAAACCACATTGGCTCCCCATCTTCATTACTTCATGGCAGGTAAATATATCAGGGTGCCTGCAGACAAGTGCCTGAATCATGCCTTTAGAATCCTATTAAGTTTGGCTGGGTACATGGGCAACAATTTCATTTCATTTCAGTTTGGCTCTTATAAAAATGTAGCAAAATTCCCTCAAATCATTCACATCTGAAAAGAAAAGAACTTGATGTTTTTTTAAAAAAAATATGAATATGTCAAAAAAGAGAGAAGCGAATGGATTCTTCCAGCTCTAATTTAAAATATATCAACAATATCAGTTTTTTTAAAACGTGTGTGTATGTTCTGAAGATATTTTCTTTGACTTTTTGAAGGGAGAAAGGTAGCCTTCATCTTAAATCAGCTCGCCTACAAATGTGTGTCCTCTTGGGTACCATGAAGACTATCCCCTCCAAACATGGCCAGAGTTAATGGAGAAGGATGCCATATAAACAATTTCCCCAGCACTGCTGAAATCAATGAGGGGCACTGCAAATGATCATTTTTTGTAGACAGCATGTTTCCAAATGTCTATAATTGGAACACAAGCTGGCATGATTGAAAAGCTCGTGAAAAGCTAGTGCTGTGGAGTTTCTTTCCAGCTTAATTTTTCAGATTTAATGAGTGTGAATCAGCACCCAGGCCTCTGAGTTTATTGGCACTTTTTTCTGTTCACTTGGAAAAATGAAGAACAGTATTGGGGAAGCTAGGGATTGCTAAGGAACAGATTGACCCCTAGTCCTCTAGGGATGATAAAAATTGGGTTCCAAAAGTTGTTCAGTGAAGGAACAAAAACAAACAAAAAAGTACCCCTTCTTCCTATACTTTCCTCCTCTTTTCACATGAAAGCTCAGCACACCAGTTAGCCTGCTGATTCCAACACAGACCCAATGGCATCTACTAGAATGGGAGGGCAAACTTTCTGGGTCAAGTGGGAGGACAAACTTTCTGCGTCAAGTGATTTGAGGGTAGAATTAATGGAACTTCCCATAAGCATAAAGGAAATAATGAAAAATTCATCCAAACAGTTTCATTCATCACATTACAGATAACTGAACATTAAATTTGCACTGTTTTTTCTTTTCTTTTCCTATATATTCAAACCACATTAAGGGTAGTTGTGCCATGAATTTTTTTTAGCCCTACAAGGGTGCTATGGCAAAAAAAAGTTTGAGAACCACTGACCTAGAGAGTGCTTTAAGTACTATGGGGTGGTATATAAACAGAACACTTCGCTTTTGGCCAGATGCAGGATAGGGAATAAGGATTGGGTGAGGGCTTTCTCTGGCAGCTGGACTTGATCACCGGACATTGCCACATCTTAAACTTCACAGGGCAGACACAACAGTATTCCAGGTGTGCTTTGCCATTTTGCTGACATTGCAAGGGGTGGGGTAGGGAAGTTAAGTGTCATGAAGTAGTGCTTCCAGTTGCACCTGGAAGTGCCAGCTGAGGAGATGCCCCCAAGCTTAGACCACAGCTGCCTCTAAAGCTGAGGCAGATCCAGAATACTTGAAGGATACCACTCTTAATGTAAAAGCTTAATGAATCTTCCTTTCACTAAAGACAATTAAGCCTTGGGGCTCAGGCAACAGCAGGAACCCTTGTGCTGTGATGCCTTGATATCCCTGTTAAAAGAAAAATGAATTGATAAATTGTCAGGATAGCAGTGGAGTAAACTTTTCTTATCCTTCCATCCACAAAAAATATGGTACTAAAGAAAATTTTGTCTTGTTCATGCCACTTCCTCTATAATGGGGATAGTTATATTAATGTATTCTAGCCTGCACCGATACTATATTGGTTTGTCACGCACGCTGGCCCCAATATGTAGTTAGCTGAAAATGATTACTGAAACATCAGAGCTTTTTGAAGCCTTGTCTGAAATGCTTCTTTCACTCATATCTCTGAATTCTGCACAGGCTGTGGAGCAAAACAAATCACCTGCCTGCCCTTAAGCAACCAAAAAAGGGGCCACAAACAGGTGATTCACCTGTGAGGATGATGACAATGGAAGAGACAGATATGAAGAAGTTTAATCATGTTTATTTTCTTCAGTGCTTGTTTATTCCGTCTATATTTCAGCCTTCTTCAAGGTGACCTACAACATAGATTTTTAAAACCGAGGCAGCTAAAAAAACAAGAACACAGCATGTGACGAATATTATTGTAATGACGTTAAAAACGTAGCACCATGAAATTCACACCAAACTGAAACTTTTAAAACCATTGACAAGAGGAAAACAACATTCAAACTGCCAAAAACCTGTGTAAATGAAAAATTTATTTTACTGTCACTGAAAAGAGAACAAGATGTGCCTGGCCTCCACGAGAAGGGTGCCCCATAACCTGAAAGTACGTACCTACCAGAACGTTCCCTATGTTGTCAATCTGAGCATAGTAAGTGGGAGAGAGAAAGAAAGGCATCTCTAAGTTCCTAAAACTCAAGCTTTGGAGTGACGACCCACTCTTTGGTCCACTGCAGGGACTGATTATCTCACTCAACCCACCTTCAGAGCTATTTTATCCATTTCTTTCAGGTCTCTCTTGGGGACTCCCCCCCCCGTGAAAATAAGATGACTCCTTTGATGTGTTTCCAGTGTGTGGAAATGATGAAAATGAACCAAAGGCACACCTTCCCCTGACAACTACCAGTGTTGTGATGTGGCTTAAGAAGGATATTGGCAAATTAAGTGTGTGTGGGGTTTTTTTTGTTTGTTTTTTGCTTTTCCCTTAAGATAAAACAGAAAACCAAACCCAAATCCTTCTTGTTGTTGCCTTCTCCCAGTTCTACAGGGTTGTTTTCCATTTCTACTTTATTTTTCTGAAGTGATATAATATACAAGTAGCACCCAAATACACTTAATAAATAAATAAATAAATAAATAAATAAATAAATAAATAAATAAATAAATAAATAAATAAATATGCACCTCCTCAGCGCCTTCAGAGAGCCAAGGAAACATTTAATTTGCCAATATCTTAAAGTAGCTCTGCTGTTAGACCAGTTCACAATAATGGCAAACTGACAGCCAGCTGGCAGGAACCAAATAGAGATGCTAAGGGGTCTTGGTATGCCATTTGGATGCAAGGATGACACTAAATGACATACCAGTCCTCCTTGTGACCCTGCTTAGCCCACACCAGCCCACTCTTGTGAAGTTGTGAAGCCAAGCGCATACAGTGACTCAACCAGTTCCTTTATGGTCCATCACATGTCCCAGGCCCAGGCTGTCCTCCTTGCTGTTCATCCATCCCTTGTTAATTAGCATCAGTAGCTACTGCCATCTATATGGGCCACAAGGGAGGAAAGTCTCAGTGATGGTGGTCTGTCTTTCTAACACCCTCCCCAGAGAGCCTTTTCAAAACTGCAGAGAAACAGAGACTTGCACATGTGTACAAGGCATGATGCTCTCCTCCACATATTGTCTTATCTTTCCTGGTGTTTGCAATAGAAACATTTCATATTACCCACTGCTGGGCAAACACACTAGTCTAATTTGAAATGTGCAGGTCTAACGTTAAATATGAGGAAGCCAGGAATATCCACAATCAGCCCCCACATGGACTCTCAACATCAGCTCACCAGGACTGCAACCACTACGTAGGTAATATCAATTTTGCTTTAATTTAACTGCAGTAGTTCAGGCTAGTGGGTTCACTCAATTTTCAGCCCAATTCCCAGATGGAGGACTCCATTTTTGTTTTCCCATGATCCCCAGCCAAATAGACACTTGTAGTTTCAAAGGAAGGCCACTTGAGAATGTTTATGGGAAGACATATGCATAATGCCTGATCTTAATTTGAAGAATTGGAGTGTAATTTCAATCAACAGCTTCTTCATCTGTAACTTTAAAGCTACACTTTCAGTACAGCCTGCATCTTCCCTAACTTACATCAAAGAAACATGCTTCACAAATTTCATCTGCCATGAACTTTGGGGACTTTTTTAGTTCTTTAAGAAAAAGACCCAGGTGCTTGCCTGATAAAATAGGCCCTCATCCACTAAAGTGTGCTGATTGTGTGATTCCTTACATAGGGCGCTTTTACATGACCCCTCAAATCCGAGGCAAAGGGCTCCCAGATCCGGAGCTTAAAAATGTTTTTCCACCAGCTCCGGACTTTAAAAAAATTAAGTACGGCCATGCCCACCTAAGTGCATCCCAGAGCACTTTTCAAGTACCTGCCCTCCAGGAGGTAAAAAATCTTCCGATGCGAATTGTAAAGCTGTGAATGCTGGGCTCCCTCACCTTCTGTTTGTTTTTTGTCCCCGCCGCCCCTTTAAGAGTCAGGATAGGAATCACTACGGGACAGCTCGGGGCTGCTTCCACCGGCAGAAGGAGGTGAGCCTGCATTTTTTTCTCCCTTGTTTTCTCCCTTCCCTCATGCAGACAGGAACAATGGAGTGCAGAGGGGTGGGAACACAGGAAGAGGGACAAACCCCCATGATCTCTGGTCCGAATTTAAGTTGCCACCAGATTTTAGAGGTCATGTAAAAGCGCCCATACATAGCTTTTGCTCATTTCTGCATTTGTTTTGTGCAATGTGTTTATTTCCATGAAGATATTTTGCTTTCTTTAAAAATGTCATAGTCATCATTACAAACCATAAAATGGTTCAGAATGCAGAGGAAAAGCTGCATGGCAAATGCAGAATCTAGCAAATTGAACTTTCACAATTAAGAGGTCTAAAATACATGAAAAGTCATCCAGTGATCTCTTTGAACGTGGTCGTACATCAGACCATTTGGAGTAAGCCTTCTGTAAAATCATTCAAGATGGTGACTATTTGTTATGGGTGGGTAAACTGTCTGATGCCTCTAAAGTTTAGGACTGTAAAACCACTTACCAGAGCCCTATTGGTGTTTGTGTTCACTGTATTTTCCCATCAGTCCTTTTGTTTTTGTTTTTTGCAAACAACGGTTTGATATTTTCTAAATTTCTTCTCGTAATTAGTAGAGCAGTTTTGTGGGTTTTTCTCCCCTGACTCAGATTAGTTAACTCCTGACGCAATCAAGCTGAGACAATTTAAATGAATAAAATGTTCAAAATACAGGTGAAGGAGATGGTGTATGTTTCCCTGAAATACATCACCAAATCCAATTGAAAGCTGTAGGTAGATGAGTATATTTTCCTCTAGAAATTGTTTTGCTGAGTGGAAACACATTATGTCTTAAAATATTTTGTAATCCATCTTTAATTAAAAGTCTCTAAGGCTTCTCTAGATGTAGCAACAGCAGCAGCATAGGGGATGTTGCTCATTAGAGGAACTGATAATATGTCACATATATTGCAAAGTAGAGGCTGCACTTTCCCCATATGTTATCACAACAACCCAAAAATCCGTAACTGACATGAATGAATTCTAAAACAGGAATAACCTCAGCATGGCTCAGAATGGTTCCTGCCACATCTAACTGTTGTTAACTGCCCAGAGTGGCCTTGTTGCTAAATAGGCGGTATTAAAAAATCCAATGGCGGGGGACAGTGACGGGCACGGGGGGTGGGCAGCAATGGGCGTGGGGGGCAGCAGCGGGCAGCGGCAAGCAGTGATGGGCAGACAGCAATGGGCGGCTGGCGGGCAGTGGGGGGACGGATGGCGGTGACCAGAAGCGGTGGGGTGCCGGCCCTGTCCATAATGTTGACTGGTTAAATTCACCTGCTTTTCTGTTTTATTCGGGTTTGTAGAAATCCAGACACTTAATGGAACTGGGAAAGTGCAAAACTGATTGAGGTTCTCATTTTCTCCTTCCCGTGTAACATTCAGTTTACAGTTACCTCAGACCAGCCAGTGGGTGCAGTCACCTGAAGCCCTCTTACACGACCCATCAGTTGATAGGGATATAAGGCAGGGGCAATCATGGGTTCCCTTATACTGTATAAGGCACACTTTTTTCAGACTGCTGTTGGGCTGAAGTTCTTTTCACTACTGCTGTTAGTGCAAATATTTATTTTATTTTATTGATTTTATTTATACACCACCCCCATTAGTACTGTACTATGCTATATATGTGGAAGAAGAAAGCCTGAAGAGGAAAGGTCTTCCTGTTTACCGTTTGCACAACTTGCTTCAGTGCCGGTGCAGAGGAGACAGGCTGCAACATGCACACAAGACACATGATCGTGTTGGGGTGGGGGCTATGTTGCACATCTTTGCTCATAGGTGTAGCTAAATGAGCTCAGTGTTGGAGGCATTCCACCAAGGACCTCCTCCAGAAGAGCCTGGGAGGGTGGGTGGAAAAGAAAAAAGTCCTGTTTATTTGATAGGCTATATCAAGCATCCTTCTGCTTGGCCCTCCAGAACTAGCCATGTCCAAACTTCAGCCCTCCAGATGTTTTGGACCACAACTCCCAGAGTCCTTTGCCATTGGCAGTACAGGCTTGGAATTCTGCAAGTTGTGGTCTGAAACATCAGGAGGGCCAAATTTTGGACATGCCTGCTCCAGACTAACTAATGTTGCCATCTTTTTGGTATCAGGTAAAGGTATTACTTCTAATTGTCTAGCAAAGTATGATGGTCCATTTTTTTCTAAAACTTCATCACTTTGGCCTCTGAGTATCCCTATGTTTGGCAATAGAGGTGTAGTTACAGTATAGACATATGACTTTTAGTTTGCCGTTTTTAATTTTTATGTGAAGAGTTTCCTTTGAGAGAAAAAAATCTTTCTTAGATGTGTTGATAATGAAGTGAAAATGTGAAGATAACATCTACATGTTTTGGATTAATGTGTGGAAGTTCATAACTGTCCAGAGTGGCTTCCTGTAAAATGGGAGGTATATAAAACAAATAACCCAAATCCCCCTTCTGGTTTATTCAACAAATAAAATGGGCTCTCCTCTTTGGCTCCCTCATGTTTTGTCTGCAAACAAATCCCAGTTTACACTTTGGGTATAAAAAGCACCATAAAAGATGTCTGTGAAGATTCTTAGTCATCCAGGTGAGTTTATCTGGAAGATGAGTCATGGCAACTGGAGTCGTTTTCTTGAGAGATTGAAACATTTTGCTACTCATCCAAGCAGCTTCATCACTCTGAGGAAATTGAGTGGTGACTCCCCTAATTTATAGTTCACCTTGATTTCACATCACCCTGGTTGAATAGGCTTGTTAAGTGGACAAAGGCCTGGGTTGCATGAAAGTCCCACCTATGGCAATCCTGCCCAACACCCTTTAAGTATGGGTTGTTACTTGTTAGCTGTGGCCTTGCTGGTGGAGGTGTGAAGTGCTTCTGATTTGTTTGGGAATGGTTGAAAGAGCAGAGAGATTGTGCCAGAGTCCCCCACCATAAATGATTACTGCAACACACTTTATGTGGGGTTGCCCTTGACCCTTACCTAGAGACTCCAACGGGTGCAGAATGTGGCGGCCAGACTGGTGGTGGGTGCTCGTAGATAACGATCACATCACCCCAGTTCTGGCACGCCTGCATTGGCTGCCTGTGGCTCTCCAGATAAGGTTCAAGGTCTTGGTTTTGGTTTTCAAAACAATCCAAGGCTTGGGTCCTGAATAGCTGTTGGAGCGTATCTCCCAGAGGTCAACCGAGGTCAGGCCCACTTGAATGTCGCAGGCACGCTCACTCAGGATGGCCACTCCTAGGGAGGTGCAGAGGTTGGTTACGCGCAACCGCGCCTTCTCTGTTGTGGGGCCCTCGTTGTGGCCCCATCTTCCGAGTGAGCTGCACCTTGCACTGTCCCTACCCACCTTCAAAAAGGCTTTGAAAACCTTGCTTTTTAGGGAGGTATATGGCGACCTTTAATTTTATTATTTAATTTTTTCCCCGTCCCCCTGATGCATCTTGCTGAGGGTTTCCTCCCTCTTTTTGCTTATATTGTGGTTTTTAACTTGTCTAATTTTTAACTTGTTGTAAACTGCCCAGAGTTCCTGCTGGAAGATGGGCGGTATAGAAATGAAACAAACAAACAAACAAACAAATAATATACATTTTCAGACTACAGATCTGGATTACAATGACCGTGTTAATGGAGGCATTCTGGGAATTTTACTCCCAAAAATTGAACTGCTGGATGGTTTAGATATCTGGCTAAGGAAGCAGAATTTGGGAGATCAGTTCCCCGCTGTGCCTCCTGGAAAGGAGCTGGACTCCATGATCCATGGACATTCCTTCCAGTCCAGCACTTCTAATGATTCTTAAGTTTCTAATTAACATTTCTAATGCTTCACCCACTTTCAAGGGTGTGTTGAGGAAGCAATATATTTCAACTTTGCCTTACTCTCAACTACCTGCATTAAGGAGTTCTTACTGTACAATACCTCTTCAGCACATATCTGCCCTTATTAATGAGATACATTTTGCTCTCCCCCCCCACTGTCTAGCAACTAATTATGTTGCCGAGTTCAAACAAAGATGTTCTGAGTAATCTGTGCACACGCAGAGTGAGAACATTAGTCGGCTTTTTGATCTGCTCTTTTCAATTGCACTTACAAAGTGCATTTTGTGTTAAGGAGCACTAGGTGTAGGGTCAGGGTCTTTTCCCCATAGGTGTTTTGTCAGCTTTATATTTTTTTTGCCTCCTCTGCACAGTGGCCCCACCGTGCCCATTTTGACAGTCCTGACACATCCTGTTATCTATGATGATCATCACTGCTGTATTCTCTAATGGCACGAAGGTACTACAAGCTGGCTACAAAAGTAAAGTCTTTGCTGACTTTGATGATTCAGCCCTACTTTTGTGTGCAATGAAAGTGTTAAACACTTTTGTTTTGTATTAAAGGCTTGGGACCCCTTCATTATTGTGCTACTGGCAAACCAGTTGCTATGTTTGGACTGGACCTTTCATTATGAATAGCTTCATACACTACTCCAGTGTTTATTCTTTCTTGCTGCTGGTTTTTTTCTCCCTTTTATATTGCTTTGGGGGCACTTTCCCTAAGAGCAGTTTTAACTTGATGCAGAGGAAGCAGAAGTTTGTGCATTTGTCTACGTAGCCCAGGATTCTTCATTATGATCAGAGTCAGGAATAATTACCAATCCCTTTGAATTACACTTCCCAGAACTTCCCATCTCCCTAGCCAGTGATATAGTGAGGTCAGCATCTGCCAGGCTGAAGCATCAGGGATTTTTTGAGTTCTAGGGACGATGCCCTTCCTGATACCTTTGTGATTAGCTGCACTCTTCACTGCAGCTGGGAAGAAAATCATTTTCTCAAGAACAGTATAATGTTACAGTCCACTTCTCCCACAAAGTATGTGAAGGTGGCTAAGTCTACAATGGAAAATTAAGAAGCATTAATTGAATTTATCAATATAGATATATTCTGTGTCTGTATTTTTGGACTCAATTGCAGTAGGTAGTGAATTGGAAATAAGAAATCTTCCTTCCTTCCAATTCAAATACAGGGACTTGAAACCCACAAACATAATTCCTGTGGTTAGTAGACTCACTGCTCTTTATGCTGTCCAGGAGGGTACCTCCTGAAGAACCAGGATGCCCAGGAAGGATTGCAGCAGTTGAAGCATTGGGGCATGAAGTAAGGCCTAGGAGAGACATTTGCCTTTTTCTAGGTGAGCAAAACAGGTGTCTGTTTGTCGGCTGCAAATCCCAGAATTCTGTTTGGGAATTTCTGGAAAATGCTTGGATTTGGACTTTTAATGATTCACAACGACATCACTTGAGTATAATAAATGTCCATTCTAGGTCACCATTGCTTCTTCCTCTAGCTTGAACCATGGTTGACAGCAGCTTGGAGATCTCTCAGGAGGGAACAGTCTCATTCATCAATGACTGAATGAGTCATGATTTAATTTACTAATTAGTGAGTTAGTTAAAGCAATTTATATCCCACATTTATGTTAAAACAAGGATGACAGACACTGATGGTGACAACTTTTAAATAAAAATGAATCTAAACAGATATGAAAACACCCAGGATTTGAATCCTGAGGAGGAAAAGGCAGACACAAAACAGAGAATGTGAAGTCATCCAAAGACCATTTAGAAAATGGCTCCTGCTTTGGCTGTATTTTCTACAAACTCCCAGTGCATGTTGCAATTTTTTCTCCTAATTGCACTGGGGAGGGGGGAGTTTTACAATGTAATCCATAAATATTCATATCAAAATTGAAGACATGTAGGAAAAGGATTGTTTGACCTCCACATAGTCAGGTAGACGGAGCTTGACCCTCTCCATTTAAGTTACATCTGCAGCAGTGGCAACAGACTACTTGTGGCCATTAGAGATGAGCACGAAATGAAAAACGAAATGCTGTATCATCGTTTCATTAAATAACAAACTACTTCGTTAGGTTGCAAAATGATAGAATGTGTTTCATTTCATAGCAAAATACCATTTTTTTTTTGCTCTAGAATGAAATGATTCATCCGACAGGAAATGGCAGGGGAGCTTCCTCAAGCTGTTCTCTGTAAGCCCCTGAAATTTGGAAAGGATTGGGGGTCAGGGGGCTGAGATATTAAGCTCCAAAGGGGGTGCCCCTAGGAAAAATATTTCTAATTGGAATTGGAACTTCAGAAGCCAAACCGCGGGTCAGTGGTTAGCACTACTGTGGCTTGGCTTCCGATTCCAATTTGAAAGATTTTTTCCGAGGGGTACCCCCTTTGGAGCTTAATGTCTCCACCCCCTGAGCCCCAAACCTCTTCAAATTTCAGGGACTTACCTAGAATTACTCGAGGAAGCTAACCCTGCCATGTATATGCCTAAACATGGCTGCAATATGTATTTTTGAAAATATCTATATCTATATCGCTATTAGAGATGGGCATGAACTGCTGGTTCATTTACTGTTGCTGCAGGTGTTTCGGTACCTGCCCCTTTGGCAGGTGCCCACTCAAAAGCAGTGTCCTAGATTCCCTGGCCCAGGGCATGAGTAAAGTGGATAGAGGGAGGCTCTTCTCCTTCCCACAAAATACCAGAAGTAGGGGTAATCCACTCTATTTGAGCGTTGGGAGAATGAGAACAGACAAAAGAATTTTTTTTTACCCAGCATGTTGTTAGCCTGTGGAACTTCCTGCCACAGGATGTGGTGATGCCATCTGGCATAGATGCCTTCAAAAGGGGATTGGACAGATTCCTGAAGGAAAAATCCATCACAGGTTACAAACCATGATGGAGATGTGTAATCTCCAGGCTTAAAACCAAGGTACTTCAGGGGCCAGATGCAAGGGAGTGGTATCAGGAGACAGATATCTAGTCTCGTGCGCTCCCAGATGCATTTGGTGGGGCCACTGTGAGATACAGGAAGCTGGACTAGATGGGCCTTTGTCCTGATTCAGCATGGCTCTTCTTTTGTTCTTATGTTCTTATGTTTACCTCCTTGGGTTGCTGTTTCTGATGACTGCTCACTGGAGGGGGTGGGGTGCTGTACTACCAAATATGTCTTGCCATGGTAAATGAGTTGGCACCAACTGCAATATGTCCATCTCAAAATATTACAGTTGCAATGGAAGAGTGAGTGGTTTCTAACATCTCTGTGGTGCAATTATAGTTTTAGTTGTTTTATGATGGCAGGATGTGACCTCACTATATGGTGGAGTCATATCTAACAGACTGAATCTTCTGCTGCGCTTCATGCTTCTAGTACTTTGTGCATTCCCATGTCTGTTAAAGAGGTGCAGAAATTTAGAAAGGTGGTTTCCATTACAGGTTAGTTAATTCATTGTAGAATTGAACAAGCTAGGCATTCCTTCCAAAAAATGAGGAAAGTCTTGACAAACCGGGATTTATCTATCAGACTTTGTACTTGAATATTTTGATCCTATGTATTCAGTATACTTCTCTATGGTGTTGAAATTTGGACTCTTACAGACACATTATACAGGAAACTGGAAGCATTTGAAATGT
>JAHTLZ010003578.1:0-31250 GCA_023846285.1 Phrynocephalus versicolor | reverse complement strand
ATCCGTAAAAACCCAGCAATAATTATTTATTCTGCCTGATAATACCTACCAGGGGGGTTGGAGTCCTTAAAATGTGTATTTATGTCTTTTCTCAGGTCACTGTATTTTTTTTTCCTTTAAGGGAAGTTAGGGGACATCAACCCAAATTGGCTCCCAGATGCCTAATATTGATTTCTTGGGTATTAAAACAACCTAGACATCCGTAAAAATGCAGTGATAATTATTTGAAATTATTACCTACCAGGGGGTTGGGGGCCTTAAAATGTTTGTTTTTGTCTTTCTCCCATTGTGATGTATTTTTTCTTTTCCCTTTAAGGATGACACAAAATGGATTCCAACCACAAGATGGATGCAAGCCATGTGATGGGATCATGTAAATTCTTGGACAATTTCAACCAATAGCATGCCCAGGTTGCAGACTGGGTAGGTGTGGCAGCCACAGAGGGCATAAAAAGATTTGGCAGCCCCCGTCCTCCTTGCAGTCTGCGGTGGGAGTTAGGGTGGGATTGCTGTCTCTGCGACTCGTTACTTTAGGCCAGCCAGGTGGCGCGTGTCTCTGTGATCCTGCTGACTGCAGCCAGGTTCTTAGGGGAGAGAAAGAAGAGATTTGTCTTGCAGCCTCCCTGTGTGTGCGTGTACCTCTCGGTGAGTACCCTCCCCTGCCCTGCAGTACAGTCACTCTGCGGCTGCCTTACGCCCTGGGCAACGCCCGCCGCTGCCTTTACAGCCTCCCTGCATACCTAGTCTATACTGTGTCTCTGCCAGCATCATTTTAAAGTGTTTTCCCTCTGGTCTGGGGCATTGGGGGATGTGCACACACGGAAATGCTTTAAGTTGTGCAAAAAGCGGGTAAAAACAAAAAATGAAAAAATGAAAAAATGAAATGAAGTTTTTTCAAAAATTCATAAAAAATGAAAACGAACTGAAAGGGACCGGCAAAGAAAAATGAAAAACTGAAATGTCATTTTTTTAAAATTTGTGCTCATCTCTAATTAGTCTATATACATGGCCCTTTAATGCAGGGACTATATACATATTTGCATGGGTGAGAGGGGGCTATGACTGGATGTGGATTGTTTGGGGGTTCATGCAGTTTGATCCTATGGGTGAACAGCTCTTTGCTGGCTCCCAGTCCCACCTCCTCCAATGGCTGTCCACTCAAAGGCAGTGACCGAGCTTCCCTGCCCGCCTATGGGCTCTGCCTATCAGTGGGTACCCTCTGTCGGAGGCAGGGCTAAGAACCACTGAATACTAGAGATGGGTACAAAATAGAAACCTGCATGCTATTTCATCATTTCATAAGGCTATGAAACATTGCAAAACAAAATGAAACATAAGCAAGCATTCTATCAAGTAATGAAACGAAATACCATTTTCTGTTTAGAAATGAAACATCTTGTCTTTCCTTATCTAAATATGTCAACACCTTCCTAAGGAGTCAGAACAGCAGGATAGAAATTGCAATCTGTGTGCAGAGAGGTGAGACCTAGAAATGGATGATGTACCAGTAAGATATAGCGGTCCATCTGGTTAGAGATGGGCTGTCACATATATCAGTGCAGAGGATGATTTGATGGTGATTGGGAAAGATCCCATGCAAAATCATATGAAAACAAGAGGATACAGTAAGATCTGGCTTCTCATACCCGCAAAACTCTTTTATTTAAATTTAAAGAGAGATTATTGGCTGGTGGCTACATGCCTGCTGCCATGTGCCTCTTAACAGCTACTGCGGCACACATTGGCAGCCAATTACCATCAAATCATCCTCCACACTGATATATCTGACAGCCCATCTCTTCTCACAGATGGCCCACTATATCGTAGTTGTACCCCACCCATTCCTAGGCAATTTCTAACCTGCTGCCCTGACACTTGAGCTACCCACAAAATTAAGTGCTTCTAGGACCCAGGGGGAAAAACCCATATGATGAATCATTTTGTATAGTTAATTACAAAATGAAATAGCAAACCAAATGAAATGCTATTTTTCTGTTTTGTGGTCATCTCTACCACATACTTGTTCATTCAAAGGACAAACTGGCTCAAACTGCTGAACTGGCAATTCATGTCTATCTCTTGCTATGACTTACAACGTCATCAGCAGCAGTAGCATGTCTGACACTGTAATAGCTCCAGGTTTCAGGACAGGGCAGGATCTGAGGCCTCCTTCTCTCCATCCCTTCCTCCTCCTCCTCCTCCTCCTCCACCACCTCCTCTCCTCCTCCTGCAAAACACAGATTTGACGGCAAAGCTAGAGCTTTCCTCCTTGTATTGTGTGAACCGGTTGAGACACAGAAAGGCAGTTACTTCACATCCATTTCACCTCTCTTAGTGTTGTACTTAGGAGTGGTACAAAAAAAGTTACTTCATGTCTGTCATGCAACTACTGAAATTTGTCTTGACCATGCCCCCGGAACGGGCCCTAAGTGCGACAATACTGTACCTGGTGCTGGGGTAGGGTTTTCCCTTGTCACTCTTTGTTCTTGTTCTCTGTTCCAAGATAAGACACCATGCAGTAATAATGATTGTCACACAACAAAACATTCATTTCTTAGAAACTGTGTCCAGTTGTTGTTTTTACTTTTCGGAAGCGAAATATCAAAAAAGAATGTTTTAAGCCCCCAAAACAAGGGAAAAGGAAGCAAGACAAATTCAGTGTTTGTCACGGTACAAGACCGTGAGGTAACACTTGTCACGAGACAGGTTATCATGACCATGGGAACACTGAAACAGGGACAAAAGCATGTGATCGCGACCAACGCTGTCACGGTACAAAACTACTCATGGAACAAAGAAGGGCGTGAAGTAACCGCCAAAGAGACCAAGATTTCAACCCTGCATGCTTTACCTAAAATTAAGACCCATTGCATTTTTTGAAGCTTACAAATGAGTAGATATACAAAACTGCACTTTAAACAGTAGGTATGCCTCTCTTTCCCATTTCTCCACATATTTGACAACACAGAGAGTTAACCGAATGCAAAATGGAAAGTTCTCTGAGCCTCTCCCTGGGACATCAAAGACAGAGGAACTTTCCTTATAAATGAGCCTTTCCTTTATCTAATCCTTACAATCTTGCCTTTGAATTCTTCCTTTCTTAAATAAGGGCTGGCTAGACTGAACTGGAAGCAGCAGCCACTGAGCTAGTCTTTTAACTGATCTGTACATGAAAGGCGGCTTCAAGTGTAAAAGAAGGGAAAAGAGAGAGTCGTTTCTGCAGCTGTTTTTTAAAAAAGCTCATAAAGAAAATGGGGCTGCCTTTAGAAATGTAAATGTGCTCCTAGGATCTTCACGTTTCACCTGTTTTGCCAGAGGAATTGGCTGGCATTTTCATTAACTGTAATTCTACGAATAAATATGTGTGTGTTGGGGTGGGGGAATATGTCATTCTCACTGAATGGTTATCTGTTTCCAGAAGTAGAAAAGGGGTTCTAAGCATTCATATGCATTTTAGTTGTGGTGCCGTTGAGTCAGTCACATGCTGAGCAGATTGCTAACTAAACCAGAAACAGAAACAAAAACTTTCTGCAAAAATATTGCTGAATTTGGTAACGAAGCTCTGCTTCTTTGTCATTTGAATATGCCCTTTTAGTAGCATACTCTATTATCTGTGGCTGAGTCCTCCTTTGGGGTAGGGAGTCAAGTTGGGAAAAAATAAGACAGAGGTACCTTTGACGGTGTACAGATATTGCCCATATTGACCTGAAATTTCAATACAGTATTTCTAGAACCAACAGCAGAACCTCTATGAAGATCTAGACCCTGAAAATTACTCTTTCTCTCTTTAAGACAAAAACCGGAATTAAGCACTCACACATTTAACTAACAGAATTCTGCAGGTACTTTGGGAAAGAGGTTGGTAACTTTTGGCAACCGTGCAGTTCCTTGATTCTAAACCATAAAGTGGGGTCGAACAGCCCTCCCTAGCCAACATGGCTGACGTTGAGAAATAATGAGTGTTGCAACCCCCCCCCCCAAAAAAAATAGAAGGAAGGATACAGCTCCCCATGCCTGCCACGTACCGTAGGACCCTGGTATCCACTGGGGATTGGTTCTAGGCCTTCCCGTGGATAATGAAAACCATGGATAAGAGAGAATGCCTGCCCACCCACTCCCAAAACTGCTGTTTCCTGACAGTAGCTTGCTTTATGACTACTATTGTGAGACAGTAGCTTGCTTTATGGCTGCTGTTTTGAGACAGTAGCTTGCTTTACAGATGCTATTTGTGATAATAGCTTGGTTTACAGCTACTGTTTGTGACAACAGCTTGCTTTGTGGCTGCTGAATTATTTAATTTTTTCTTCTGCCAACCGTGGATAACTGAATCAGTGTATAATGAATCAGTGGATACAGGGATATTACTGTAATATTCATTTACCACCATTAAACTGTATGTAGCTGGCCAGCTCACTCAGTGACCTGGCAGGGAAGGCAGCGGTTAAGGGTTCAATACTCCACAAAGACACCCAGGAGAAGAACCAACCTGTGTACTAGAGATGGGCACGAAACAAAAAATGGTGTTTCAGTTTTTCATTTGTCGTTGAGAGGTCTGTTTCTGTTCGTTTCCATTTGTCGTCAATTTTTGGAAAAATTTTGTTACCAGTTTTCATTTTTTGTTTGTCGTTTCTACCCACTTTTGCACGATTTTTAAAGCATTTCCGTGTGCAGGCATCCCCCAACGCCCCAGACCAGAGGGAAAACACTAAAAAAAAAAATGGATGCTGGCAGAGACACAGTATAGACTAGGTATGCAGGGAGGCTGCAAAGGTAGCGGCGGGCGTTGCCCAGGGTGCAAGGCAGCCGCAGAGTGACTGCACTGCGGGGCAAGGGAGGGTACTCACTGAGAGGTACGCAGCACGCACGCACACGGGGAGGCTGCAGGACTGAAGCTAGAGTCGCAGAGACAACAATCCCACCCTAACTCCCACCAGAGACTGCAAGGTGGACGGGGGCTGCCAGACCTGCCTGCCCAGTCTGCAACCTGGGCATGCTATTGGTTGAACATGATCCCATCACATGGCTTGCCTCCATTTTGTGGCTGGTGCGACATCCATTTTAAAGGGAAAAGAAAAATACATCGTGATGGGAGAAGACAAAAACAAATGTTTTAAGGACCCCAACCCCCCTGGTAGGAATTATCAGACAATATAAATAATTATCGCTGCGTTTTTACGGATGTCCAGAGCATTTTTTAACATTTAAAACAGCTCATTTCATTGTGTGTCGCCATTAACGGAAATGAAACGTAACGACCACAATTTTCGTGGTTCTGTTCATTTTGTTGCATTTTCATCACAATTTTCGTTTGTCGTTTCGTTACGTAACGGAAATGACAAATGGTAATGGAAACGAAAAATTGTTCGTTTCGTGCCCATCTCTACTGTGTACCCTTGGGGGAACTGCACAGCCCCAGAGCACCCCCAGAAGAAGAGAATGAGAAGCTGCTTCTGAGTACTTTATACCTAGAAAACTCTGACAAGGTGTGTCAGAAGTCAGGGTCAAGTTGACCGCTTATTATCATTAAAGACACTGTATTTGGAAATGTGTGCTAACTTTCGCCAGTGGGTTCCTTTGTACCTGGCTTCAATACAGGCAACCTGAAGATTTCTGTCTCTGCCAAATTAATGGGATTTTATTTGCAGCAGGGAATTGCAAGGAGAGGGCCAAAATGTCACCTCTCCCATGTGAAGACTGACCCCAGAAGGAGAGGATGAAGCATGCAGAGATCATTTAGCGTAGGCGTTAAGAATCCTAGATGCCTTTTCCTGCCCTGGGCCCTCTTGAACTAATAGTTGCTGGCTGTGCTGCTTAATGTCTGTCTTCGAAAAGTCAAGCAAGCTTGCTCTTGGTTTGATGCAATAACAATAAGTAATGTGCAATGGATAATATTCAATATTGCTCATTTTGCAGGAAATCTGAAATTTCAGCGTTATCCAGGTTACCGAATCGCATCATGTTCAGTTGACTGCTGACAAAACTGCCATGGGGATGAGGCTGGTTGAGAAGCTGGTTGTGTGGACAGCCACACCTGCAGGCAAGTAACCGGACCTCTCCACCTGGCTGCAGCTGCCTCTGCATTTGCTGTTATATGTATGGCACGTTGAACAGGATAGTGGCCACTGTTTTGGTTGGTACTGTTGTAATTACAATTGCTGCATCGTTATATTGGGAAACAAGCTTCTGCTGCAACATCCCCACTGGTCCATCTAGCTCAATGTTATCTATGTTGTTCAGCATCGTGCCAGGCCAGACAAACGTCTTCCCTAGTCCTACTTGAAAATGTTAAGGAACAAAGATGGTAGCTTGTAACAGCAAAGTATTTGTAACAGCAAACCACTGAGAGCTACTGCCCTTTACCACCATTGAGCTATATGGCCTCCATCATCAAGCACAATCAATAGCCAATTAACATATCACGTGAACCAATATGTATCCATAAAAGAGGGGAAATGAATGTTTTTCTTTTTCTAACATTTGTCCCACTTGGTGTTGCAGTCCACTATTCTTTTTTTGGCCTTCAACTTGGCACAGTCACGGGCTAGATCTGGATGAACCAGAGACAACTTCATGTCATTTTCAAGGGTGTTCATCCAGTGCTGTTTTGGTCATCCCCTCGGTTGGGATTACAGATGGGCACAAAACGGAAATATACCGTTTCGTTTCATTTCATTTCAGTCTTCATTTTGTTTTGTCAATAATGGATTTTAAAAAATAATTTTCATCACCAAATAAAACCATTTTGTAAGGCTATAAATAATGAGGAGCTTTCCTTTTTTATATTTAACAGGGAGCCCACTGCCCTAAATTAAAGACCCTCAAACCTTCCAATCAATTTGCTTTCAAGCAAAGAACCCTCTGTAAACAAGTTAGAAATCTAATGGCTAGCGGATGCATGGAGAGATCAGAGAGATAAGCTCAACAGCTGATCAGTGGCCCGACGAGGAAGGAAAATATATTTAAAAATTAACCTCTACAGTCCTACTTAATTGGGAAAGGAAAACAAAACCATCAGTTTAAATCAACTTGCAGACACAGCTGGCGAAGGGAAGAGCTGAGCTCCTGGCTAGCTGCACCAGGCAGATCAAGATCGAAGATAAGCTATGTCAACAGCTGAGGTGGGAGAAGAAAGAAAAATAAATAAATCAGTTTAAAAATAAACCTCTTGTTCTCAAGACAGCTGGATCAAGAGGCTAGGATGAATCATTTCATTTCCGGGGGGAAATGGTGTTTTGTTTCATTTCTTGGCGACACACTGTTTGCTGTTTTACTCCATTTTGTAAGGTTTCGTAAGCTTACAAAATGATGAAACAGTGTGTCATTTTTTGTAAGGTGTCCATCCCTAGTTGGCATCCATTGACCTACAGGGTGAGGCCCTTTTAGGCCAGAGTTTCCTTATTGGCATGCAGGATACTCGGATATGCAGATGCTAGGTCAGGTCAGGACTGGGCGGGCTCTCTGGGGGCTCTTGTACTTATGCCAGGCCTGGCCTGGCCCTGCAAGGGGCTTTCCAGTCCCCCAGAGGCCCCAGAATTGCTTCCTAGTGATCTGGAGGTCACTTCTGGTTTGCAGGGAAGCACTTTTGGGGCCTCCGATGCGCATGGGAAGGCCTTTCCTCCTTAGCCCAGGAGGCCTTTTTTCATATACTGCAAACCCGCAATATACTGGAACCACAGTATATGAACCGCGAAAGGGCGGGGGACAACTATACTGCTTAGAGTTCACATGGTGGGTGCTTTCTCATAATAAGGAGGCTTAGTAGCATGTGTGAGTATTTTCCCTATGCCCAGGGTTTTGAGTGTTGCCATAAATAGTAGGCACTAGAATTTTCTGGGAGGTTTTTATCTATAGGCCTCTGCCTCATAGCTTCATTCTGTTCCCGTTGCACGGCATGTTTATACCAGATGTTCTGGGCAGAATATCAAAGGCTGACCATCATGATAAGACAACTGAGACTGAACAGTTCTGGGGTGTATGTATGTGCAGCTCCTTGAATCTCTTATTTTGCCATTGAGTGAGGTGCTGATTAATTTTCCCTATTGATGAAATGTAAACAAAAAACAGGCTGGGGTGAGGAGGCTGGCTGGGTAGATTCCATCCCAGCTGGAGTGCCATCCTTTTCCATTGGAAGACATGAGAAACTTTTAGAGCAGAAGAGGGAGATGGCTCAAGCTTCATTCATTCATTCATTCATTCATTCATTCATTCATTCATTCATTCATTCATTCATTCATTCATTCATGTTGATGTCAGTCCCTTCTAAGATTTTCCTGAAATAAACATTGCTAGTTTGGATGTGGCTGACTCTCTGTCTTTATAGGAAACCAAATAAGATATATAGGAAAAATTGCCTCAGGAACCCTCATAGTTATACATAGATGTGCTTAACAAACAGGTGCATGCAATTGCTATACTGTGAAAAGGTATGCTTGGTATCTTTATCTGGAAACCTTGGAATGGGTTTTGGTTCAAGGAGGTGTGGCAGGACTACTGAGTCTACTGGTTGCCCTCTGGCCACTCTGCAGGAGCTCCTGGGCTACTTTCCTTTTACTGGGCCTACTTTAACTCTTCATCTTTTTCAGCTCTATTGTTTCTTTCATGAGGCTTTGTACCTTTCCCCTGTGGGTGTGGTCTCTGAATCCAAAAGAACTTCTTGTCATCCTTGGTGGGACAGGCACCAAAAGTGAAGGAATTCAGGCCACAGATCAATCCTGCCCTCTCAACTCATGGGTACACAGATGAACCGTTCTGTACTTCAGCTTCTACACAAAGTGAACACTACAGGGGGGAAAAAACTCACTTTTTTGTTATCTCTGTATATTGTACTTCAATAGTGGCATGGAAAAGCTGAAATGGAACACTGGCTCTGATACTTTAACCATCAGGAGAATACTTTCCCCATGGTTTGTCCCAGTTTTTGGGTACAGCTTGCTCTATCCGCCATTTCAGGAATGTGCAAAAGGAAGGTAGAAAGAGACCACACAGAGCTGATGTATATCACATGAGGTAAGTCCAGTATATATGTTCTTTTGGACTGTATGTTCAATTCCCCACTGACCCTCATGACAGGCTGGACTCAATGATCCATAAGATGCCTTCCAGCTTTTCAGATTTACAGTAATTATAATTGCACCCAAGGACGATTGTGCTACTACATTGTTGAGACTTTCCTTAAAGAAATCATCTCATGTTGCTGTTTATTCATTAAAAGAAGTGCAATGGACCACCCACATGACATTAAAAAATGAGCAGAGGGCATTCTGGGAGAAAATTTCCCTCAGACTATTGTCCACCTATGAACCTATTCAGGCCATTGTCCAACCTATGAGCCTATTCAGAGCATGATTATGTGAAACCAAGGTGAAAACGGAGGACTTGCCACTAACTTCCCTCAGACTGATGAAACCGTTTGAATGAGTAGCGAAACCTTTCGCTCTCAACAAAAGAAGACTGAGGTTCCAGATAAACTCACCCAGATGACTGAGATTCTTCACAGCCATCTTCCCACTTAGTGCCCTCTCTGGCTAGAAGCAAAGAGTTTGTGATTTATGGTGGCATATGGTCCCAACTGGCAGCTGTAAACCAAACTATTCTGACAGTACTGTGTGATTGTGCTGGATGCGGAAATTGGCCTAGGATGCTGATACAATCACAAGTGCATAGCCTGCCTTCTTTGTAAGTCAGTAAGAATGAGTAGCCTTCAAACTAATGCAACAAATCACTACGGAAGCCAAGAGCCGCCTGATGAAAAGTGTTGTTGATTGTGCACTAGGCATTCAAAACCCATTGAACATTCAATTGTGACAATGGCTGTGATGAATAGGAAGGGGAATATTATGAATTCATTCTTGTGATGATAATTATAATGAGAATAGCGATTGGTACTGCAAATCGAATCTATCCTTATGACACTCTGAAGGCTGTAATTTGGTAGCTGTGTTGTGCTTCTTCCAGAGTAGTTATTGAAAGAGAAGAAAGGAATGTGACTCTATGCGCCTGGTAGGAGAAAATAAAACCTTAATTGTATTGAAATATGAGTGGCTGTGCTTTTTGTCCTAGAACATTTGAATTTCCAAGTGCCATCTTGGAGGAAAGGAGAAAGGCGAAGGAGGGGAGACTTCAAAAATAATTATCTATTTTCCTAAATTCTACAGTATAATGGAACACAGACTGTGATATGAGAAAGAAAATTAACAAAGATCCACACTGAAAAATATTCTGAGCATCCACTATGCTGATTTTTGACTTATTTTAAAAATACCAACAGAGGTACAGGTAATTGACTACCTTAAACTGAGTTATTCTATTGGTCTAATCCTGACCATCAGTAACAGCCCTCCAGGGTAGCATGTGAATTCCTTCATAGCCCTGTTGGGAGAATCCTTGTATGTCTTGAGGATCTTACATCTACTTACTAAAGCAAGGTGGAACCATCTCCATGGCCATTACTTACCATATATACACGAGTATAAGTCGACCCAAGTATAAGTCGGGGCCCCTAATTTAACCCCCCAAAACTGGGGAAATGTATTGACTCAGGTATAAGTCTAGGGTGGGAAATGCAGCAGGGCCTGGCAGCTCCTCCTTTGTGAGCTGGGGGAGTGGTGTGTGATGACTTTTAGCCACTGATGCAAGTGCTTGAGTCAGTGTCTAAAAGTCATTTTAATCATTGTGTGCTGCTCCCCGGTGATGCGGGGGGGGGGGGCATGAGAAGTGGCATGCAATGTTTAAAATGACTTTTAGCCTTTTTTATGTTCTTATGTTCTTATGACCCAAGCACTTGCCTCAGTGGCTAAAAGTATTGACCCGCATATAAGTCAAGGGCTCCTTTTTTCAGCCCAAAAATAGGGCTATAAAACTAGGCTTATATTTGAGTATATACAGTATTTATGTTCTGAGAGAGGAATGTTTAGTCGAAATGGGTGGAGAAATATTATCTCCCTTAAGCATTTCCTCACTTATGAGTAGGGCTTCATGTGTGGGGCAGACATGGATGTAACAATATGCCAGGCATGTCAAAATTTTGGCCCTCCAGATGTTTTGGACCACAACTCCTAAAGTCCTTTGTCATTGGCAACACAGGCTTGGAATGCTGGGAGTTGTGGTCCAGAACATCAGGAGGGCCAAAGTTTGGACATGCCTGCAATAAACCATGGCCACAAACATATCCATAGTACTCTAAACGTCCATGTCTTGACCATCACAACCTGAAGAGCTCTCTGTCATTTCATTGAAATGAATGTGGCTGCAGAACTACATGAGGACCCCTGTATCCACTGATTCATTAACCACTGATTCAGTTATCCACAGTTGGCAGAGTAAAAAATTAAATAAATAATTCAGCAGCCACAAAGCAATCTGCTGTCACAAACAGCAACCACAAAGCAAGTTACTGTTTCAAAACAGCAGCCATAAAGCAAGCTACTGTGACAAAACAGCAGTTTTGGGGATTTTTGTGTTCTCTCTTATCCACGGTTTTCATTATCCTTAAGAAGACCTGGAACCAATCTCTAGCGGATACTGGGATCCTACTATATTATGATTGGGTATTCTGAGACGAGCATCTTATCTTGAAGGATACAATTGCACTCCAGCAAGGCCATAGTACTGGATTCACACATTTATAGTACTATTAAAATTAATGTAAACATGTTTCCTCAGTTGATGTTTAGACTTGGGAATTACTCCTTAAAGAATAGTAATTAGTTTCTGTACTCTTTCCCCACCCTTTGTCATTGGTTTCTTAGACATCAACTCAGATGCTCTTGTTTAGTATAGCAAATTGTGATTACGGCAAGGCAATTTAATCAATGCAACTTACAGAAGTGTTGACTTACTAGATCCCCATTGATTCAATGGGTATGCTCTAGCTATGATGCTGATAGTAATAGAATTCCAGCCATCATATTTCTATCATGTACCTTGTGAGAAAATGTCATCCTATTTGACAAGTTTTGCTTTTTCATAGGCATGCATGGGATCACCCTGCTCATGTGCTAGTGGAATCCCTATGGAGTATTTGGCTTGGCCCCGTTGGTGTGGAAAACATAGGAATGAGTGGGTGCCTTCAAAATTTATGTTCAGAGAACCGCTGCTCACCTTGGTGCATGATATAGGCTCTTGCCACCTTGGTTCAGATAGCAGAATTTAAATATAGCTGTAAGGAGGGGTGCTGGAAGGGTGAATGCTTGAAGGAATATTATATAGTTGTCTCTGAATTGTATTTCATTTTAAAGACTGTACACCTGGAACTGTTTCCTTTGTGTTGTGAATCTTCTGCCTTGGACAGTAAAGATATCTGGAGCTTTGCTCCAGACTGTTTGTTTGAAATAAATATTCACATATTTATTGAGCCTATTTATTCATTTATTTTCCCTGCAAACAATTCATGCTTTGACACAATGTTAGTGAATGGAACTCTAGACGATATACCTTATAGCATCCAGTTTAGGCTGTGTTCCTTTTACTGTTTCTATCGATCGATCTATCGATAGATTTTTGTGAAGTTTGTTATGTTTTAAATTCTCATATGAAAATATAGCTTGGTATATAAGTACTGTGGACCCTTGTATAACAAACAGTTTGTATAACATAAAATTTGTACAACATAAAAAATTCCACAGATAGGGGAAATTTGCTTAACATAATCGCCTATGGGGAAAATCTGTACAACATAAAAATGAGATTACTCTGTTTTCAATGCATTCCTATGGGAAATTTGAATAAAGGAAAATTTCATTTTGAACAAATTAATTCCTTTATACAAGGTACCACTGTACTTTCAAAATCTCTGAATTACATTTTGGTACATTTAGTCTGTATTAAAACCTAATGATAAAAAGCCAGTCTAAGGCCAACTTTTGCATTTAAAGGGCTAATTTGTAATTGCTTGGTAGTTATTATGTTACACATGAAGATAGCATTGAAGGAATTAAATAAAATAACAATTGTTGGAAGGACAGTAGAAAAGAGGTGTGGCAACTTGTAATTATTAAGTTCCATTGTTGTAACAATAAAAAATGCCTGCCGGTTGAAAGTGCTTCATAAAGTGCTGACTTGTATTGGCGTAGTCACCTTCATAAGTCATAGGTGGTGCTTATTGACTTTTTAAAAAGAGTGTTATTGATTTGCTTGGGTGAAAATGTATTTTGGAATTGCCCCAGTGGTGCAATTCTTCTCATTATGAAAGCACTAAATAGCTATGGGGCATTGATATAATATTTTAAGGAAAAAGACAGGAAAGGAAAGGGGGAAAAAGGAATCTATTTTTAACAAATTAGCTTTGAGCCATTTGTCCAGAGAAACCATGTTTTCAATCTATGGTAGCATTTGGAATTTAATTGAAAACGGGCTCGGCAGCAGACGTGCCAGCCATTCGTAAATTACTCCTGATGTGGAATGAGTCACTGTTGGGTGCAGAAGTATTGGGGAACATGTAAGAAATGCCATCCAGTAGAAGGTTATTAAGTAAAGCCACAGGGGTTAGGACATGATTGTGAAGCCAGCAGTTCTATATAAACACAAACAAAAATCCTTGGGGGAAATCAATGGAACTTTAAAAATAAAAAATAAAAAAAAAGCCGAGTTAATATTCAGACTGAAATATCACCCCAATCTTCCAGATCATTCCAATGGATAAAGGGAGGGGGGAGTAAAGGTAGAACCCCGGGGGGGGGTCTCCCGAGCAGCGTAGTAGATCAAACATTGAATGTATCTGCTGAGAACAGATTTCTGTAAACGGTGTGCAGAGCTCTGTTATCGGGGCATGTTGCATTATTTTCTGCACACTGTTATCAATAAGCAGGAATTGATTAATCTGGAAACACGTCTATAATGGCATAACAAATAAAGGAGATCTCGCATTAGGAATACACGTGTGCATTAAAATGGGCCTGGCCAGAGAATGTGCTTCACCGGGAGCACCACCAAGTTCGTTATAAGGAAAATAAATGGGTCAAAGCTAGGTATAGGAGCAACCTGCTGAAGATCCCAAGGGAAGATTGGTAGAAATGTTTTATGAAGGCAAAGCAAAGACCAAGCTGGCCTACACTGATATGGCCAATTAAAGACAAGCTAAGGCACTCCAAATGAACAGGACGTCTAACACTCCTGAACGAGTGTTGATGGGTTTGTAGGGGAAGGGGATTCTTTAACAGTCCATCAAATCTCATCTCCTTGCTCTGTGTCCTTACTCGAATAGGTAAGTGGAATGAGTAAGAATCCTCAGCTAACTTGAGATGCAGAATAGAAGTGTAAATGGCATCTTGATATCACTGAAAGCTACGTCACTTGAAGGATTATGGAGTGCCCTGCACTCCATTCAGAACATAGAAAGACCATTCAGATGTTATGATTCTAGGGTGTTGCTGATGTTTCATCTATCCCAATAGGTGGAATGACCCTTTTTGTATTTGATGAAGCTACTGAACAGCGTTTGAGTCCCATTCAAATATGGCCTATAGATCATGGAAGTATGACCATCCCTAGTAGTGTTGGGAGAAGGGCCCTTGCAAGGAAATTAGGGATGCTGGGACATAGTGTGATTCCCCAAGCTCTGACCTTAACTGCACATTCCGGCTTTGCATTAGACTCTTTTCTAAGTTATGTGGAATATAGGCTGTTACTTCACGAACCGCTCGCTTCGCAGCAAGCCCTCATTTCTGTGCGAATCGATCGTTTCAGTCCGCACGCTCCTCCTTTTTGGCTGCGATGCCACCCCGACCACGCCCCCTTAACCGTGCTCCAACCGGGGTGAGTGGTTCCCCTGCCAGGGGCCGGGAATCTTTTCGCTTCGCATCTCGCTTCACTCCCAACGTGGCGTGTGGTCTCGGTTTTTGGCTTTTATTTCAAGTTTTTTAAAAAAAATATTCAAGATGCATCGCTATATTGTTTCATCGCTTGGCGCTGTTACTTCCTTGCTCGAGTAGCGGCGGCGGTGGCGGCGGTGGCGGTGGCGGGAGCAGGAGGAGCCGCAGCCGCCTCGCCCGGCCAGAGCAGGGCACCCGGGGCAGGCAGCGTGCAAGCAGCGGAGGGTGGGCGGCTGTGCCATACGGGGCTCCCCCCGAGTAGCGGCGGCGGCGGGGGGCTGCCAATGATGCCAGGAAACAGTTGAAATCAGTAGAGCCATTGCAACTGACAGTCCAGTATCGATGCCGTGGGCGGTACGCTTGTAGCCGTTGGGTTCGTCAGACTAGAAGAACTCGGGTCAGGCAACTTGTGCCTGTCCCTCGTTCTGACCCCTCGGCTCCCTGTCACGTATCCGGGAGTCACTCCACCAGCGCCCCCAATCTTACCTGTCTCCTGTTGAACGCCAGGTCGGTGCATAACAAAATCCCCATCATTCATGATTCCATCGCGGATGGCGACTCCGACCTGGCGTTTATCACCGAGACCTGGGTGGGCACGGAGGGTGGGGCTTCCCTTGCTCTCCTGTGTCCGCCTGGGTACTTGGTAGAGGGAGTGGGAAGGTTGGGGGGTCAAAAGGGGGGAGGGGCTGCGATCGTGTACAGGGATTCTTTTCATGTCAGCAGGGCCTCGACATTGGTTAGCCAGGGGTTGGAAGTACTTCACCTGTTGGTGGGTCAGCGGGACAGATTTGGCATTGTGCTGGGTTACCGAGCTCCCCGCAACCCAGGACAATCCCTTCCAGAGCTCACGGAGTTCATCGCCGCTGCTCTGTTGAAGTCCCCGCGCCTTTTGGTGGTGGGTGACTTCAACGTGCATGCCAGCGGGGGACTTTCCGGTGCTGCCCTGGAGTTCATGGAATCCATGGCTTCCATGGGTCTGTCCCAGCATGTTTTATGCCCCACCCACAGGTCCGGTCATACCCTGGAGCTGGTTTTTACCTCCATGTCGGGGGACTCGTGTCTGGAGGTGGGGAACATTGTTTCCCTGCCTGTGTCATGGACAGACCACCACCTGCTCTCTTTTTCCCTGGCGATTCCGGCCCCTCCCCGCGGGGACCCTCGGGCCTCTGTTTTGGCCCGCCCCCGGAGGCTCATGGACCCTCAGCGGTTCGGTGAGCTCTTCGGGGGGTTGCCTGGTGGTTTGACTGGCGCTCCGGCCGAGGTTGTGGCTAACACTTGGCATGAAACAGCTGCCCACACCATAGACCGGATCGCCCCCAAGCGCCTCCTCCGTTGCCGAGCCCGGCCTTCCCCTTGGTTTACCGGGGAGCTTAGGGCAATGAAGCAGGAGAGGAGGAGGCTAGAGCGCAGCTGGAGGAAAACCCGGACGGCGTTGAGTAAGGCTGCCGTTGATGCCCAGTCTAGTCGCTACACCATCGCGATAAGGGAGGCTAGAACATCTTTTACCTCCCTGAGAATTGCTGAGGCCTCGAACCGCCAGGCGGAGCTTTTCCAGGTGGTTCGTGACCTCAGCAATCCTAGTCTGGCCAGGCCTCCTCCTACTGATTTCAGTAGCGAGCAGTTCGCAGCCTTTTTTCGAACAAAAATAGAGGCCATCCGTGCCGGCTTTGACTCCGGTTGCAGTGGTCCCGCCCCGCCATCACCAGTTGCTGGTCCGCCTTCGTCGCCTCGGTTGGATGCGCTTGGGCCTGTTTCCGCTGTCGAGGTCTCCAGGGCTATGGCGCATTGCCGGCCTGCCTCCACCCCTTTCGACCCTTGCCCTGCCTGGCTAATTAGAGCTGCCAGAGGGACCATGGCCGAATGGGCTTCTGTCATCGCCACCGCCTCCTTCAGTGAGGGGGTTTTTCCCTCTCGTCTGAAGGAGACGGTGGTTAAGCCCATTTTGAAAAAACCCGGCCTTGCGGTTGACGATTTAACAAACTATCGCCCAATCGCCAACGTCCCGTTTATGGGCAAGGTGATCGAGAGGGTGGCGGCGGTCCGGCTGCAGTCATACCTGGAGGATCGGCAGTGCCTCGACCCATGCCAGTCCGGGTTCAGGCCCCGTCGGGGTACCGAAACAGCTTTGGTCGCCCTGCAAGATGACCTTATCCGGGCGGCCGACAGGGGTTGCTCTACCCTGTTGGTCCTCCTGGATCTGTCAGCGGCCTTTGATACCGTCGACCACGGTATCCTGCTGGACCGGCTCTCTGAGGTTGGGATCGGAGGCTCTGCTCGCAGATGGCTCCGTTCCTTCCTGGAGGGCCGGCCACAGTACGTTCAGCATGGGGGGGGAGTTATCGGCCCCTTGGATTCTCCCTTGTGGGGTTCCACAGGGGTCGTCTCTGTCCCCCATGCTGTTTAACATCTACGTAAGGCCGTTGGCGGGGGTCATCAGGAGTTTTGGAGTCGGCTGTCATCAGTACGCTGATGACACGCAGCTCTATCTCTCCTTTTCCACCTCTGCTGTGGAAGCTGTTGAAGTTCTCGATGGGTGCCTGGAGGCCGTGCTGACCTGGACCGGGGCGAACAGGCTTAAGCTCAACCCCGAGAAGACGGAGGTCATGTTCTTTGGGAGCTCGCCGTCGGGGTACGGTGGTCCCCTCCCCTGTCTGGGGGGAGTTTCCCTCCAGCTCGCGGAGAGGGTGCGGAATCTGGGCGTGCTCCTGGACCCGGCGCTTTCCATGGAATCCCAGGTGGCGTCGGTGACCAGGTCCGCCTATTACCATCTCCGTCAGATCGCCCAGATCCGCCCGTACCTCGACGCGAACTCTCTGAGAACAGTGGTCCAAGCACTGGTGATCTCGAGGCTGGACTACTGTAACGCCCTCTACATGGGGTTGCCCTTGACTCTTCTCCGGCGTCTGCAGCGGGTACAGAATGCGGCGGCCAGGCTGGTGGCCGGCGTGCGTCGGTATGATCACATCACGCCAGTTCTGGCCCGCCTGCACTGGTTGCCCGTTGCAGCCCGGATTAGATTCAAGGTCTTGGTTTTAGTTTATAAAACCCTCCATGGCTTGGGACCGGACTACCTGACAGAGCGTATCGCTCAGCGATCCACCTCGGCCCGTCCCGTTCGGCAGGCGCGAGCGCACTTGCTGCGGGTCGCCACTCCCCGAGAAGCCCGGAAGTCGAGTACTCGGGCCCGGGCATTCTCAGTGGCGGCCCCTAGCCTTTGGAATTCCATCCCTCCTGAAGTGCGCTCTGCAGAGTCCCGGCTGGCCTTCCGGAAGGCTTTAAAAACCTACCTCTTCCGGGAGGCCTTCGGCGATTCCTAGGTTTTTTTTTTTTTTTTTACCCCACCATCGCCATGTCTCTGAATGATATTTTTATTAGATTTTTATTAGATAGTATCAGGAACACTATCAGGTTTTTAACTATATTAGTTTGTTGTGTGTATCGTCTGTTTGTTCAATTGTGATTATCTGTGCCAACTGTGGCTTGTAAGCCGCTTAGAGATCTTTCAATAATAAGCGGGATATAAATACAATAAATAAATAAATAAAATAAATAAATAAATAAATACGCCGTCGGTAGGAATTTTTTTAAAGGACGGATGGGAAATAACGAACGTTGAAAAGTGGCATGCGAATGCGAAGGGAGCACGTGAGGTTGTGCTTGAATCGGTCCTAAAACTGCAGCTCGTGAGTACTGAGAAACAGGGGCGGGAGCGAAGCGAGAACACGTGACCGCCACGTGACCGCCTCCGAATTCAAATTGAAGGCAATATCGCTGCGGAGCGCCGCGCCTCGTGAAGTAAGGGCCATAGTCACAACAAGTCTCTTAGAGCAGAGAAGTACAGCTACCATTGGCCAATTACATCATGTGACATCTGGAAGCTTCTGGGAAGAAGAGGAGGAGGAGAGACAGAAGCCATGATTTTGCTGAGGATTGCTTTGAGCAATGATGCTTGCTTCAGTAAGGTAGAGTTAGGATTCATTTAGAATAATCAGAATGACTCAGTGTAACCAGTCAGAGATAATAACTTAGATTTTTTTATTGTTTTCTAGGGATTTAAATCCATATCTTGGGTCTAATAAATATTTTGGTCTTTTTTGAACTTTTTGCAAGTATAACTTTCTTTTGTAACTTTGTCTAGAAATAAAACTCTTTTTAATAGGAAAATGAAGAACTTCGTTTTGAAAAAGAACCCAAGGTAAATCAAAAGTGGGTAACGCCTCTGAAATGTTTTGCCTTAGAGAGAAGGAAATCTCTTTGTGTTTTGACTTTGGCCAGTAATTGATCCTTTTGATTTACTGTGCAGCCCCCCCCCCCAGTTTTTACTGGAGTCTTTCATTGAAAAAGCTTAAAACATGGCCATCTGTTTTCTGGGACCACTCTCTCCTTGCTTGTGATATTGACTCTCATGCATTCACGGTGTCCTCTACATACCTGTTCTCAGTCAATCAAGAATTAAGGTTCTTGCTACAACAAGCTACAAAAAACAGAAGGTGCTAGATACGGACAGAGGACAGCAGTCCCATAAAAGGGAATTTGTTGAAATTGAGAAGTTACTCATTAAATAGAAAGTCTATCTGGTCGGCTGATCTGATTGCATTACATCAGGAATTACTGAAGGGTCACCATAAAAGGATTTGACAGTAAGTTCAACAGTCAGTGACAAGAGTTTCTGTGAGAACTTTGTAAAGAATCAGAAGCCAACCTATGCTTACGAAGAGGTCTCCTCAGCCTGAACTTTGGCCCACTCCAACCTTGAGAAGCATTTTTCGGGAAATAACACTGGGTGCACAGTACTCCAAAGCATTCTGAATGGGCTGAACTTTTATTCCACACCAGATAATTGTGGGCGTCAATGAAACGTTTAGTTCTGAGTGACATGGAAGACAACACGAATCATCTCATTCACCAGAACAGAGGTGCCTGCTGCTTCAGCATAACCTTTCTTGCCTTAGGCATTACCACAAATAGAACGATTCCTGAAAGGGCAAAGCTGGGGAAGGCAGACCATAGCATGAGTGAACCCAGCAAAGCAAACAAAAGGAGATGAACAGCTGTTACATATACCATAATCCAGGCATGTCCATACTTCAGCCCTCCTGATGTTTAGGACCACAACTCCCAGAATTCTAAGCTTAGATTGCCAATGACAAAGGACCGTGGGAGTTGTGGTCCAAAACATCTGGAGGGCCAAAGTCTGGACATGCCTGCCATAATCTTATATATTTAGCATTTAGAGAAAGCCTGAGCAAATGGGGTGGCAATAGAGAGAACACTGAGGCAGAAAAAAAATGCAGGCTACAAAGCGAAATGGTGCTAACCTCAACATACACAAACAGTCTGAATAGCTGACATCAGGTTATGTGGCTAAGGGCCCAATCATATGGGGGAAATAGATTGAAATGTGGATTGCTCATGAAATGTCTTCTTGTGATCTGTTTCCTGGTGGTCACATGTTGCATGGAGAAATGTACTCTGGCCCAGTCTGTTCCACGGTTAAGGTGTAGGGCTTCTAATTTTGGCAGCTGGGTTGGAACACTTCCCCAGCAGACAGAAGAGTCACATTCTAACCAGTACATTCACAAACAAGGGTGAAATCACACAGTTGTGTCTGATTTGACTGGAAAGGGTTGCTTCAATGGAAGCGATCCCCTTAAGAAACAAATTGCTGCAGGCTAAGCCCTAAAAGTAGAAGCCCACACCAGAAATATTATTGGCCAGAATCCAGTTGAACATCTGCACCGTTTTGGCTGTGGTCACACCTGGGTTTCGATCCTGATCTTCTGAAGGTCCAGCTTTTCCTCTTTGTCCCATCATGTGATTTAATATGTGGGACAGGAGTTCCCATGTCCAAAGCTGTTTTTATTTTATTTTAAAGTGCAGTTCAGCCGCCTTGGCCAGCAGGTGGCGCTAGCATTTTTTAAAAAAATGGACCACTTGGCTGGGGGAAATTAATCCTTGTAGGACATGATAGAGCTTCCTGTTACTCCGATGGTGCAGAGAAATTTTAAAAAACAGTGCCTATCAGCCCCAGGAACCGCCGGTCGGTGCTATGAAAAAAGAAAAAAAGAAACCTGGATCATCTGCGTGGTCCCATGGCGTCTGCCTCCTTAAAAGCTGGATTTTCAAAGCAAGGCAAAAAAATTCCCTGCCTCTCCAGTAAGTCTTAGAAACCTCGCTTAAGGGAGCATTACTGGCTTTTCTTTTGTTTTTGTTTGTTTTTCAAAAAGCCCGGTGGCCATGGGGATGGCATTTTTAGACACAGTTTATCTAGTAATTTAAACTGCTTTTAAGGGGACATGGGACCGGGGCCTTAGAGTGCATTGGCATAACTCAGTCCCTCACTGAATTCTTAGTTGGTGCCAGTAGTATGACTTGGTGTGTGGCAAGCAATTTAATCCAGGATTTATAAAATTCTAGATGTTCACTGCTCTGAACTATACCATTGCACATAGGCTGGCAGAAATATTCAACCAGATTCTGACCATTTTATGTTGGCACTATTCTAGAACCTTTTAGAGACTGAGTGCCCAAACTACGATTCAAAACCCACTAATTTTTCGCAAAGTGCCAGTACAGCAATTTAAACTGATTACAGGTGGCTGTGAAGGGCCTTTGTTGGGTGCCCACAGAAAGGGCTCCGAGTGCCACCTTTGGCACCCATGCCATAGGTTTGCTGAAACTGTTCCATAACATCCTATGCAAAACAGATGAAGCGGGTTTTGAAGCATGGAGAGGCTTCAGTGATGCTGAAATGGTTTTCTCAAAGCCTATGAGTTCCTTCCTGATAAAAAAATTACCCAAAATTAATCCGTAATGATAGGAATGGGGGGGGGGGAGAATTTTAAAATATGGACTTGAATCCTCAGAATCAAGGCATCCATCTCCCCTCTCCCCGAGAATCAAGGAATCCATCTTTTCAGCCCTCACCTTTATCAACTATTTAGGGTAGCCAGTGGCATTCTTTTTCTGACCGCGTCTGTCAAGACAAAATGAAAGAAACAAAATGAAACAGCCTGTGTTTCTTTCATTTTGTCCTCATTCAACTCGCCTTCTCTCTTTTTTTTTTCTTTGCTGGAGGGAGAAGGGTAGCCAAACAGAAGAAAATGTATTCTCTTCCTCATTCTCTCCCTGTTTTCTCAGCTCGCACTCATTTTCTCGGGATTTTTCTGTCTCTATTTTAAATTGTCTTGATGAGCTTTTTTGAAAAGAAAAGAAAAGAAAAGAAAAGAAAAGAAAAGAAAAGAAAAGAAAAGAAACCTAACATGTGATTGGCTGACACTGGGAGAGTTTGGCTTGGCCAACTCCTGTGTGCCTCTGTATGTGCCTTCATGGGCATGTGTCTGCATTTTCTTCCTCTTGGGGCTTGTTTCCTCTCCTTCTGTGCCTCTGTCTCTCAAAAGATAATAGGGAGTCTGCCTGGTTCTGCAGGATGAGTCAGAGTTTATGACCAACCCGCCTCAAACAGTATTAACTAGCCACCAAGGGGAAAAAAGGAAAAAGAACTGACAGCGGGACAGAGACAAGGCAAGTCTAAGTTGTTTAGATCTTCTGCAGGCATGCTTTACTTTCGCTCCCTTATTAATTTCCTGCCGTCGATTTGGGGCCAAAACCTTTGCTTTGATTCACTCACGAGTCAGCGCAAACTCCTTTCCACAGACAATGAAATGAACTCAATGCTTTTATCTCATGACTGAAACCTCAGCTCTGCCACGCATTTACTGCTTTTAAAAAGAACCCTGATAGAACTGAACATGGCGGGTGCGGTTCCTTGCTGAACTGCTTTTATCCTTGGAAGAGTTTGCTTTCCCCACACAAATCAAGCATTCATGTTCAGCAAACACATTGCTGCTTGTGACCTAGCTGAGTTTTGTGTCATTGCGGGACAGGGGTGTCAGCCTCCAGGACTACAGAACTGGCCATGTCATGGTTCCCAGGCACAAACCCCATGGACTCACCTTCTGGGTTCAAACACATGGGCGTTTTATTCAGAGTTGCAAAACAGCCTTGCCATATCCCTGCATCCCAGAGAGCCATCTCTGCTATCTTTCTAGAAACAGGCAAAGACCTTTCTCTTCAGGCAAGCTTTCTTTGATTGATGGACTTCCTATTATGTGTCTTTTATATGAATCTACCATACATGATCCAACAGACGTTGTGTTTAAAACTACTTATAACCTTGTGTGATTTCACTGACACTATGTTTTCAATGTGAGTTTCCATCACTCATAAATTTTACATGGAATTTTTACTCTTCTCTTTAGCTGTCTTAAATGTACTGGACTGTATAATGACCCTCATTAGTACTGTGAGCTGCCTTGGGTCCTTTTCCAAGGAGAAAGATGGGGTAAAAATACTACTACTACTACTACTACTACTACTACTACTACTACTAATAATAATAATAATAATAATAATAATAATAATAATAATAATAATAATAATAATAATGATGATGATGATGATGATGATGATGATGATGATGATGATGATGATGATGATGATGATGATGATGATGATGATGAACAAGAACAAGAACAAGAAGAATGATGTTGCCTCTGAGTGGGCACATGCCAGAGGGGATGGGGCACCAATCCGCTGAACAGGATGAACCACTGCCCATCTCTATCTCAAACTACATCCCTTGATTCTTATTTTGAATTTCTCTTATCCATGCCCTATGTAGTAAAGACTTCCCTGTGTAATGGTGGTGGGAATAGAGGGTGTGACAGAAAGTCAAACGGGACAAATAAGGCAACATTTCATCATGTGTGAGGTTTTTAAAAAGGAGAAAGAATTAAAAAAATCTAAAAGAATAGGTGAGAATCACTCTTTGCTCACTAAGTGCAGAATAGAATGGCATTTGAAAATGACAAATGATACTGAAATTTCAGGGAAGAGAACCAACCTCTTGCTATTCCTCATATACCTTTCTGTTTCCTACGCCCCTCCAGCCATCTACAAATGATGGGGAGTAATATATTGGAGGGGAATGGGAAACTGGTAAGAAGAATTGCCCCCCCCCACCCCTGGCACGCTGGGTACTCATTTTACCAACCTCGGAAGGATGGAAGGCTGAGTCAACCATGAGCCTGCTACCTGGGATTGAACCCCAGGTCGTGAGCACAGTTTTACCTGCAGTACAGGCATTTAACCACTGTGCCATGGGGCTGCATTGGATCCTGATGTAGGCCAATACAGCTTAGCTGGTGGAAGTGGTCTTCCTCACTCTCAGCTCTCTCTACACAACCTCATGCCCAAGGATGCTGGAATAGTACCAAGAGGGTCCAGGGACTGAATGGGATGGGTAGGGCAGCAAAGGGGTTGGGACTCCTCCAAAATTAGGTGAAGCCACTTCCATAAATGAAGTCAACATGAACTTGGGGGGAAAACCCATGAAGGATGGAGATACATGTACATTCATGGTGGCTATTGATTGCTTCCACTAGAGATGATCCTTCTCTATGAATGACTTTGCTGTGTGGATGCTCAGGCCAGGGGGTAGGGAAAGGGTCTACATAGCAACTGTGCTGCAAATAATAACATTTGTAGAGAGGGAGCCAGATTAATTTGGGCCTATCTCTCGTTTCTACTAACAGATGTCATATGCCTCTCAAGACCCATTTAGAAGGAACTCTGCTTCTGCATTTCCCATAAACTACTAGTTGGCCACCATGCGGACCAAACACTGGAATTGGGATAGCTTTCGTCTGAACCCTTAGGGCTCTTCTTATGCCTTTGTGCACCATGGTGATGTGCACTTACATGATCAGTTGCACTTCTACACATGCACGCTCAAGTCCTTTAATTTCCTCTCTCTATGTGCATGCACACACAAGGCCAAATGTTAACTCCTCTTTGCTCCCCCCTTTTATAACAATAGCATCTACCTGTGTGTAAAGGGTGGGGGAGTTTACACTCCCCAAGGAAGTGACTGAAATACCCGCTCAGGAAAATCAGACCTACATTCGGATCAGACATGCTACATGGCAAAGGTTAATCCTCCGCTGTTCTTGGTTTCTTTATCTGACCCATAAAGAACATGGTCATTTTGGCCTGCCAGCAGTTAGAATAATGTCTGGGGAACTTGCTAATGCTTGCTTTGTTCTGTGATGTGGAGGCACCATTTGTTTCGGAGGCATTCGGCCCATTTTGGTTGGGTTGGGGGAACAGCCTTGGCAAGATTATATTAGCTATGAACTTTCTGGTTTGCGAAGCTGAACCGTCAATCATCCTGCAAACGCTGAACTGGAGATTTGGGATGACTGTCATTCTGAATTTATTCACATCTGTAACTCTGACGTACTCTCAGAAAAGGATTGTCATCTCTCTAGCCTGTATCAGAGAGAGTTCTGTTTTGTTTCCCAAAGAGAAGGGGAAGAGTCTTTTATTGCTGAAGTGTCAGATATAACAAAGAATTAGCTTTATTAGCATCAATGCCTAATCAAGGCCTATTGCCAAGACAGCTGGCGCATGTGAAGTCAGTCCAAAATGAGCCAGCAAAAGTCATTTTGATTTCCTCCACTAAACACTGACTCAGATGTTAGGAGCCTCCTGGCCCGCTGGTCAAACTGCAATACTTTAGCCAAGACTCTGCTCATGACCTGAATCTGATCCCAATGGGCTCGGGTAGCTGGCCCAAGGTTCACCTACCATCTCAACCTTCTGAGGTCAATAAACTAAATACCCAACTCACAGGGGGACAGGGAACACGGCACCTGCATAATTAAATTGTAAACCACCCAAAGAATGCTTTAAGTACAATGGGTTGGTCTTATAAGCAGCACACTTGTCTTTGCTTTATGGTAAAATAATAGGACAACAGAGTGAATCAGCGGGTAGTGAATACTGAGAGCAGCTGCACAATTATAGGAGAAGAAAACTGTTATGCTTTTGTTTCATTAGGAAAGCAGTCTTTAGTGGCCACATGCCCATAAGGACTATGTCTTGTCCTCATTCCCCACCACCACCCATCTCCATCTTTTCTGTTGCACATCTTCTATTGCAGAATGTGTGATGTGATGTAATTTCACTGTGGATTTGTTTTATTACACCATATCGAATTCATTGGCTACACCATGCTAAGGCTGTTGCAAACCCACAATGCAATGGTCTTGTATTGGGAGGTTGGGCATGGTAGGCCAGTGATGGCGAACCTTTTGGAGAATGAGTGCCCAAACTGCAATTCAAAACCCATTAGTTTTTCACAAAGTGCCAATACAGCCATTTAACCTGAATACAGGTGGCTGTGAAGGGGCGATGTCGGGTACCCCACAGAAAGGGCTCCGAGTGCCACCTTTGGCACCCGTGCCGTCGGTTCGCCAACACTGCTCTAGGTATTGTTCGACTGCAATTCTCAACACCCTTAATGAGCATAGCTAAGGTCGCTGGCCAACTGGGGTTGTCATTTAACGACACCTAAAGAGTCAAGCACTGCCCATCCCAGCTACTGCATATTGTGTGTTTTGTGGTGCAGGGGTGTACTGTGTCCAGTTATGGACACAACAGCTTAGGAATGCACCCAGAGGAGATTGGCTGGAGGCAAAAGCTAAAATAAAAAAGATGAAAGAACTGAATAAGTTTCTTGTTCTATGCCTCCATCTTTGTTCTTTATGTGTAACTTAAAAACTTAACCATGTTTTCATCTTTTTACTTTTTATTTTCCTTTTAATAAAGTTGCTTTTAGAATAGACACCTTATCTGGAGTACTATTATTTGCAAACCATCTTAGCTAAATTCATTTATTTCTATAAACTGTCACAGTTCCCCACCTCCAGTTGCCTTCTAGGACTGATATATATGACTCATCTTTAACAACAAAAATAATCCTGCTCGGGCATGTGCCTAACCTCCGAGTTTGCCCGCCCCCGCCGGATGCTTGCCGGACCAGACTGTGCCGGAGTACTTGCGCACGGCCGCCAGCGAGGCCCCGCTGTGCCCCAACTAGCTCCACCCACCTGCCGTCCTCCTGGCCACCGCCGGGCACTGAAGGCGCCTGCCTGCCCAGCCAGCCCTGCTTCCAAGCCCTCTTCTTGCTGGGCAGCAGAAGCTTAAAAAAATTTAAGGCCAGCGCCTCAAAAAGCCCCTGCGGCTGGGGCCAGGATCCACTGCCACCACTGAGGAGCCGCCCCCGCCATGACCACTGCCGCCACAGGTAAGAACTCGAACCAGTTCAGACCAGTTCAGGTTCGTAGAATTTTTTTTAAAAAAATTGCACGAACCCAACCCCAAACCGAACCAAGGGTGGGCCTGAACCAGACGAATCTGAACCATGGGTTTTCTAGTTCATGCCCACCTCTAATACTGTATAAGGAGCCAAGCCTTGAACCTGATCTGGGACAAAACCAGTAAGTGGTGAAGACAAACCAGGACTGGAGTGATGTGGTCACATTTGCTCACATTAGCCAGCAGCTTGGTAGCTACTAGACATGGGCACGACTCAGCGAAATTTTCGTTTCCGTTTTCGTTTGTCATTTCCGTTACGTAACGAAACGACAAACGAAAATTGTGCTGGAAATTGAACAAAACGAAACGATCCATGAAAATTGTGGTTGTTAGTTTCGTTTCCGTTACTGGTGGCACGCAATGAAATGAGCTGTTTTAAATGTTAAAAAACGCCCTGGACATCCATAAAAATGCAGCGATAATTATTTATACTCTCTGATAATACATACCAGGGGGGGGGGGGGGGTCCTTAAATCGTGCATTTATGCCTTTTCTCAGATCACTGTATTTTTTTTCCTTTAAGGAGAGTTGGGAGCATTGACCCAAAATGGCTCCCAGATGCCTAATATTGATTTCTTGGGTATTAAAACGCCCTGGACATCCATTAAAATGCAGCGATAATGCGAGAATTATTTGAAATTATTACCTACCAGGGGGTTGGGGTCCTTAAAACGTTTGGTTTTGTCTTCTCCCATCGCGATGTATTTTTCTTTTCACTTTAAGGATGACAAAATGGATGTTGCCACTCCAGCTGCAACATGGAGGCAAGCCATGTGATGGGATCATGTAAATTCTTGGAAAACTTCAACCAATAGCATGCCCAGGTTGCAGACTGGGCAGGTCTGGCAGCCACAGAGGGCATAAAAAGCTCTGGCAGCCCCCGGAAATGCTTTAAAATCGCGCAAAAAGCGGGTAGAAACGACAAACAAAAAAACAAAAAACGAAACGACAAATTTTTGAAAAATTTTGCAACAAACGGAAACGACCCGAAACGGACCCGTCCCGAAAAACGACAACTTGAAACATAATTTTTTCTGGTCGTGCCCATCTCTAGTAGCTACGTTCTAGGACCACTCCAGGTCAGCCTTAAGGGAAGACCCATGCAGAGAGCATTGCAGGGGTCGATCATGGTTGATCCAAGAGACTCACTGAGGCTCACAGTATCAAAAAGAATAGGATTGAAAAGACAATAAGTTATACATTGGATGTATTATAATCAGTTTTATAATCTACTGTAATTGTTTTTAAAAAACAGTAAAACTGATAAAAATACACTGAATGATTTAAAACATATAAAGTGTTAACTAAAACATGGCAATCAGTCATGATTGTTAAGCGCCTGCCATAAAATGTGGGTCTTTAGCTGCCAGCAAGGATAAAAGGGAGGGGGCCTGCTTGACCACCCAAGAGGAAGTAGTGTTTTTTTTAAAAAAAAATGTGCACAAGCTATAAAATCATTTGCTTTTCATTTCTTTCCATCACATCCCATGCTTGGGTGCATGAAAATATCTGTCCATTGCACTTTACTCTCTTTTCAGTTCAAGACATACAGATTTAGGTAATTCCATTAAGAATATCTATGGAGATGATTTTGCACCCATCTCTACAATTACCTCAGCTCTTATGAAAGAAAATGACTATGTAATTTGTCTAATAGCTGCTAGCCATGGAAAGTGCAGCCCCTGTGATTATACAGCATTTTAAACATTTTAGAGTTTGTAGCACATTTGATACCTTCTAAAGAGTAGGACTAATTTTGGGCAAGGCAAATGCATTTGCTCAAAGAGGTGTCGCATAAAAAGTCTCTCATTATGTTGTGCAGATTCCAAAAGGGGACTGTACAACCTGTTTAAGTTTTAGAGATTCAGCGTGTTTCTACTTTCTTCCTTTCTTTTATTTCCAAATACCACCACTACCACCACCCTGAAAATATTATCATCAAGATAGAAAAGTGACAGGTAGAGGATAATAAAGTCCATGGGAGGGCTTAAGCAGGCATGTCCAAATCGGCCCTCCTGATGTTTTGCACCACAACTCCAAGAATTCCAAGCCTGTATTTCCAATGGCAAAGGACTATGGGAGTTGTGGCCCAAAACATCTGGTGGTCTGAAGTTTGTACATGCCTGGGTTGCAGAGATGTGAGTATAGGTGTGGTGAGATGGTGGTTTATGCATGGTACAGGAAGTACCTGAGCACCCACATTCTGAGGATATTTGATGGCAGAGAAGTAAGATTGTCCACACAGTGGCTCAGTGAGCCCCCCCCACAAAGGTGCTCACACTGGGTGCAAAACTTTTAAAGGGTGCAAAGGAGTCCAAGCCTCTGCAAAGTGATGCTGCTAGGAAGCTGTAACATCCATAAAGGGATGGAGTCTCATGATGACTGAGACCTATTTGCCCAAGTCATGTTGCCTCCCACCACAGCCACCATCTTCAAAGGCATTGGGCTAGACTTCCGTCCTTAGAGCTGGCCTGCTCCGTTTGCCTGATAGGCCAGCATATGCCCAGAGAAAGCAACCATTCTGGGAACAATCAGCCTCCATGGCTTCCCTTCCAGATCTCCAGTCTGCACAGTCCTGGAAGGCAGCATGGCAGTGGGAGGAGGTGAGAGGATCACCTTACTCCGGGAGCTGGCAACCTATACTATGCCACTGGTTACACAATGGTGGAGACTCATCAGGTTCACAACCCATGGCCAAGGTCATGATTTGCCACAGCACTTGGCTTAGTTATCATGTGGGAGAAAACCTGTATCTGTTCTGTGCTGCGGCTGAAAGCATGGAGCCCAGACCAAGGGTCCAAGGGTCCCAGAAAAAGCGAAAAGCCAAGTGTGCTGCTTATAGACCAACCTGTAGTGCTTCAAGCACTGTCTGGGAAATTTACAGTTTAATTTTGCAGGCAACACATGGCTACTCTCATCCCCATTGAGCTGAGTACTCAGTTTACTGACCTTGGAAGGATGGAGGGAAGGCTGAGTCATGCTCATGATCCAGTTCAGTTCGTGAGCGGAGTCTTGACTGCAGTACTAGAGTTTCACCGCTATGCCACACGGTTAGCAGAGCCAACCATTGTGACCTATCCTGCCCCCCTACACATTAAAGTAAAATTTCCCGTGTCCAGGCAGCACTACAGTAATACCTTGGTTCAAGAGTAAATTGGTTTAAGAGCGTTTTGCAAGACAAGCGAACCTTTCTTCTAAATGTTGCCTTGATCAACAAGCAGTGTCTTGCAATACAAGTAACTCGAGCAGGTCACATGATTACAAGTGAGACAATGGTGACTCTCTTTCCCTTCCTCCCCCTGCTGGGTTGTGGATGATTGTCTGGATGGTTCCATCTCAGGCAGCCACCTAAGCAGAGGGAGGAGAGGGGAAGGGAGGTCTCGCTGTTGTCAAAGGAGATTGCCGGTTAGGATTTTATTTTTCTTTATATTTTTCTTTAATTTGTTTTCAACATCCTTTATTATTTTTCAAACCATTTCTAGTCATGGGGCAGCGAGTAAAGAGCTATTGTCACATTAAAAACATAGAATAAAATCCAGTTGATAGTCCCAAGCAGAGCAGATTCCGTAGCCAGGTACCTACCTAAACCATGGTGTGGACGTGGATTACTAGCCAACTTCTTTTGTGGGTTTTTGGCATTTTGTGTGTACAGTATGTGGTCTGTGAGAACCCCCAGAACAAATCATCTGAGTTTCCATTATTTCTTATGGGAAAATTTGCTTTGATATACAAGTGCTTTGGTTTACAAGCATGTTTCCAGAACGAATTATGCTTCTAAACCAAGGTATTGCTGTACTTGCAAATCAAGCCTCAGTTTACCTTCTGATTGCCCACCTACTGCTTTAAGGGGCACATGTCAGAGGCCCATTTATCACTTCACTGGGAACAAAGCCTTTATTATACTCCAGGAATGAGAACTCTGTTGTGCTCTTCCAGATTTATAAGGCATGTGATGGGGCCCTCAAAGGAGAGAGGAATGTGATTGAAGAACAAATGACTTTACTCTCGTGAGCTTAGCTAACATGTTTCTTTCTGACCTTTATGCTCTTACTTTTGTACAGAAAGCACTGCTGTGCAGCTAAGTGCTAACAGTATGCCTTTCTCATTTATCAATTCCCAGTTGTCCTCTTGGCCATCCTTTCTGGGAACCATCACAAGACTCGTAACCCTTTGCATTTGATGTCAATATTCACAAGCCTTCAGAAGTATAAATTACACAGC
>JAHTLZ010000074.1:25727863-25746796 GCA_023846285.1 Phrynocephalus versicolor | reverse complement strand
ATTATTATTATTATTATTATTATTATTATTATTATTATTATTATTATTATTATTAAAAACACTTTCTTGGACTAAACAAAAACTAAATCCCATAAATAATTCCAAAATAATCATATTACAAACTCCATATTTATTATTGGAAAAAATACTAAATTTAAAATTTATAGAAAAACTCAAAGATGGATCTATGTTCAAAGGGTTGAACTTTCAAAATCCTAATAAATAAACACAAAAGTATAACATACAAAATACTTTAGAAACACAACAAATTTCAAAACTAAACTGCAACTAACCAACTGAGGACTGAGACTCCTGGGGTAAAACAAATGCTAGGGAGTGCCTTCACTCTCCCCACCCCCCTCCCCTGGCCCCATCAGGCTTGGCACAGAAAGCGCAGCACAATAAATAGACAGATCCCTTGCCTGAACAAGATTAATTACACATAAACTAACTGCAGATTTCACAGAGGTCTGTAGCTGCTGGGATAGATCGGTCACTTGCCTCTCTGATATCGGAGCCACAGGTTCCTTTCCCCGCTGTGTCTGTACCTCCATGGTCCCGGAGCACCTAAAATGAGGGATCCATAAAACATTTCTAAACAACTCTCTTACTGGGGAAGCCGTGGCAAGGAGTGCCAAAAATCAAAAAGGACTTCATGGCCCATCACCTCAATAAGGGCTGCATGGTGAACACCTGTAGGGGCTACCGCAGCTGTTCCTTCCACCCAGAAGCCAAAGAAAGCCACCTGCTAGGAAAAGGTAAACAAGCCAGGCAGCCTCTGAGGCTCCTCCCAGCTGAGTCCAGCACATTCCTGGGTCTGGGGGAAAGGGAGGGGCAGTTGAGTGCAGAGAAGGAAGAATACATTCTGTGGTATTGACACAGGATGTCATAAATACAAACTAAACACAAACAAAGGGTGAGTCGCAAATAAATTTGTTTATATCAAAGGATTAATGGGATAGAAAATAAGGGAAATGTGCCCAAACTTGTGTGACAATGCTTCCTCACATGACGATTTATTTTCAAAATATTGACATAAACACTGTTTTAACGTGTCTGACGCGTACATTTAAACATTCAAAACAAAACACAAAAAAAGTTGAAAAAGTGTCTACAAACATAAAATATAACTTTAAACATACAAGGAAAGATCTAACACAAGCAAAAATAAAATAAAATAAAGAGAAACATTGGTACGGTGTAAAGACACATGCTTTAACAAAATCTAAACAATTTAATGATTCTCTCTCCAAAACCCCCTCCTTCCCATGTAGTAGTGTTTTCTTCTCTCTTCAACGCTAAGAACGACAGACTCGCCTTCTTAACCTGTCCTCTTCTGCAAATAACCCCCGCAGACTCTTTTGGCCCTGACGGGGATTATGCTGTTGAAAATGCTTTTCACGAAGGCATATAGTGACCTCATTTCTGTTTAATTTTCTGTATAGTTTTTTCTTTTTGTTTTGTTTTTGGTCCGCCGCTCTCCGCCGAGGGTTTCCCCTCTTTGCCACTCTTCTGTTTTTCTTGCCATTCATTTCCCATTGTTCCCTGCTGTTTTTTCTGCGTTTTTAACTGTTTTTATGGAAACCACCCTGAGTTCCTCCATGGAAGAAGGCTGCCGTATAGAAGTGCACCAAATAAATAAATAAATAAATAAATCCATCCTCTGCCACTGAGGCCTACTTCTCTTCCCTCTTGGATTCTGTGGCCGGTGGACTCGAAGGAGGCTCTTCCCTCGGGAGGAAACTGCAGACGGAAAATTGAAAAAAAATTCTCTTTTTTATAACGTACGTGGAATTTTATTACGTGATCCAAACTAAGAACAGCTCAAAACCTTTTCTCCATCATTTCGGATTGGACAAGAAAGCTCTCACTATCCTCCCGAACCCCTAATGTGTCCTCGAATCATAAAATCGTAACGTTGGAAGAACCTCGAAGACTGTCTAGTCCAAATCCATGCCTTGCGGGAATCCCCATCGCTCTACTCCCCACAGATGGCCATCTGCCCTCTGCTTGAAAAATCTCCAAAGAAGGGAATTCCGATGATCTTAGAGGTCTTTTCCTGTAGTTAGAAACCATGGCCCGAGTCCTAGTCTCTGAAGCCATGGAAAACAAACCTGTTCCCTCTTCCCTGGAACATTCTTTCAGATATTTAAACTTAGGTAGTGTATCCCCTCTCAGCCTTCTTAGGGTAACGGTAAACATTCCCACCTCCCTAACTCACTCCTACTAAGACATTTCTTCCACACCCTCATCCTTCTTGGTTGCCCTCCTCTGGACCCGTTAAAGGTTCTCAAAATACTTTTTAAATGGACGTGGGCACAACTGCACACTGTACTCTAGGTGGGGTCTGACTGGAGCAGACTAGAAGGGTACGATTGCTTCCCTTAATATAAATTAGACACTAAGCTTATGTGCATGCAACTGAGAATCGCACTGGCCTGAAAAGCAATCTTATATGCAGAGTAACTAATGCTCTTTCAAAGCACACTGGATAAAACTCCCTTTGCCCGTGCAAAGGAAATAAAAACACACTTTCGGGGGACCTGTCTTAAACCTTTGCCTATTCCGTATGCCTCTTGTTAGGCAATGGAACGAGACCTTTCTAGGAACCAGGCCGACCTCTGACCCTTGCTGGATAAGGAATGTTAAACTTCACATAAAAATAAAAGAAATTGGGATAGCTTAACAAACTGGCACAGTGCTCTCCTCTGAATTGCCAATGCGGACCTAAAGCAAGAAACTGCAAGCCTAACAAGCGCAAGATCCCAGAAGATGGGGGGGGGAGGCTGCTCCGGCCAATGTATGATTAATGCCTGGAAGCAAGAGGAAATCTCAGAATAAAATAAGTGCTAAGGAAGGCCCTAACCCAGGAGCCCAAAGTCCTGCCTCTTCTAGAGACTCTCCCGCCCTCTCTTCTGATTCTACAGCTGCTGGGGATTGGGCCTGTCTCTAGGCTCTTGAGTTGGCAAACTGGGCTGATGTTGTCCAATGTGCTAGATGGGGTTAGGTCCTCCCCGTTCGATTTCAAAGTTGATTTCCTTCCTCGGGAAGGATCTCTGCAAATGTACCTGTTTTTTTATTTTGAAGATTATTGTTTCTTTTTCTTCGGATGTGACTCCTTGCCATCCTTCTACTTTGCCTTTCTTTTCTTCTTTGGAACGATGGACATCTTTACAAAAGGGAAACGGAACACATTTTAAAGACAATTTGGAATTTTATTCACATGCCATCATCGTGAGATGATGCAAGTTTGTGTACCGAGGAGGAGAAACAAGCTAGAGCTACAAAACGAAGTTTTGTGAGCCCTCGTATGGCTAGCAGGAATTAATGAAAAAAACTATCAGAGTCTTTGGATTCCCGACAGAGCCTCTGAGGCTTTGATTGTCCCACAATAATGGGGAGGCCCCAGGGAGCTGCATGTGTCCGCACCTACAAACTGCATAGAAACATGGGTGCCTTCTCCCGCTTTCGTGAAGGGGCCTGTTCCTTTATCGCATACAAATTCTGTGGAATCGCCACACGTAACTGGCTTGTCCCTCTGAAAAGATGGACTACCCTAATGCTTCCCACATCCCGTTTCCCTTAAATAGCTCTGCTTTGCATCTTTGAGAAGATAGGAATGCTTGAGGATTCTTATCGGTGCCCTCGCTTCCATCTTAACGCCTAATTCAGAGGAGAAAACACAATCTGCTTAAGTCACAATTACTGCTCATTCCTATCTTAGAGGTAGATGAGGAATATTACGACAGAAGCTATAACAAAAAAAAGGAATGTCATGGAAGCTATAACAAAATGTATTTCGTTCCTAAATGGAGGACTGCAAAGTTCCACGTTAGACAACCGTGGTTGTGATGGAATGCTTCCCACGCCGGCTTAGGAATCCGTTTTAAAAGCTGCACAAGTGGAAAAAAAAACCCTCTGAAAAAAACTAAGACCGCCTTTTATATTAGATTTTTAAAAAATCTACTCTCATTATTGATGCAATTACAAAGGACAAAAAGAGCCCAAAAACGACATAACGTGATCCCCGTGACTGGAACTTCGTACATGCACAGAGGTTTCAGATATGGCCAAGATGGCCCGTTCCACCTTTATCCTTTGTGGAGGAGGAACGTGACAACAAAATCAGTAGCTGCTTTAATTTAACTCCATAACACATAAACCTGAACACCCAATGCACCCTGCCTGCTCTACGGGGGTGGGGGAAGCAGGTAGAAGCAGAAGAAATCTCATGCCGGTTTTTGTCTCTTAAATTGCTATCTACAAACATCTAGGGTGATGTAAGAAAAGGCACTCTGTACATGCCCAAATACCTTCGAAATCCCTACAAATGCCATTTAAAAGGGTGATTTAAACCCTCTCGCACCCACATCTAGAAGATTACAAAGTGATAAAGGGGGAGTGGTCCGCCAATGGAACTCTGTGCATGCCCAGAGGCTTTAAACACGCCCCAGACAGCCCTTTCGGCCTTCATGGGATGCCTCTCCGAAGGAAGTTACTGCAACTACAAAGCGGGGGAAGGGCACGAGGGGGGGGTTACCCTGAAGACGGGGTAGGGGAGAGAAAATGAAGCACTAACCCCCTTCCATGGTCGACCCCTGCCAAGTTACCCAGCAACAGCTAGAGCCATGGACGCCGTCCCTTTGCAGAAAAGCGGGAGCTCTGCTGGGCCTCTGGACAGCCAGGATTGAATAGGCAGTTCGGAACGGCCGTGGGAAAACATACTGGAGGACCAGCCGCTCTTCCTCCGCTTCAAGCATTTTCATGGCAGGCAGCTCAGGTTAATTTTTTCTACACTAAAGTGAACCAGATAGATGCCCTTCGGTTACTCCCATGTGGATGGTTTTGTGTTATATGTGGCTATTCATACATCTAAAACTCTTATCTCACCCGCAGCAGAGTCAGTGTTCCTCGCCGGCATGAATAATTTGCTGGTCCTGGCTGAAGCGGTATTTCTGGATGTGTGGACTTCTCCAATGTGATGTCCACGTACAGGGCTACTAGATCTTGGTCCAGCAGCATCCACTCTTCCTCCGTGAAATGCACACCTACCTCCTCGATGGACATTGGATACTGAAAGGAAAATCAGAAGAGGTTTCCCTGGCCGGCCAAGAAGCCATCCAAAAATGGCAGCCGATGAGAGACGGCTGGAACTTCCTTGGGAGGAAGACAGGACCGCAGCCCATGGCTTCAGCAGAAACTCAGGTGAGATTCTCCTGGCCAAGAGAAGAAGGCGGAAGTGGCCAGGCCTGTTTCCTGCACACATCTCCGATTCTCTTCCTCCTAATTCATCTGGCAACTGCCTTCCATTCCATCACAAATCTAAAAACGGTGGGAGTTGATTTCTGGAAAGTAAGAGGATAAATAAAACGCTGTGTATGTCCGAGTATCTTCCTTCAAGGTGACCTGTATTCCCCTGCCACTCCTGAAATGCTTATCCATTATTGGTTTTGATTGCCATCTGTCCCCCCCCCCATGCACAAAGACTTCTTTTGCTTTTTCTGACACTTCCGTGTGTATTTTAATTTGTTCCAATGGCCCAACGTTCACTGTGTGCTATTTTAAATGACACAATTGACTTGTCTGAGATCACAATGTAAAACAAATGGAAAGGAGAATACTTACTCTCTATATTTATATACGTAACACTGGCAATTTCCGTGGACACCTCATGGGTAAATTAAAAGGGAACAAAGTCCATACCATAAACTGCTTGCAGTTCTAAATGATAACCTGTGCTCCCCCCCAAAAAAGATAATGCAGCCTTAAAAGATTCGCTTATCTGCCTCACACACACACACACACACACACACACATACCTGCCAACGTCCCACGCGAGTCTGGGGAATGGAGTCACCTCCAGCGCTGAACCCGAGCAAGGAACGGTCTCAAGAGGAGCTCCTTACCCTCCTCCATGCTTCTTACATTCGGACTGCCCGCTGTAAACGCTAAGAAGGCCACCAATGAATAAGTGTGCAGTCTATGCAAATTTTAAAATACAAACATCTAGTTAAAAAATGAAAGTCAAACCATTCAATATCAGATCTGTAGAAGACTAATTTTTTTTTCTTAAAGGAGGGAACAAGTAATAAGCTATGCGACTAAACAACCAAAGATATTATGACAACTGTTTCTCCCTCTTCCACTCCAATTAGGAATTCAGTGTCAGCAGACAGGGGCTGTGCCTTGAAGTCCTCTGCGTGCACAGAAGGATGAGAGGGAGATGATCTTTTAATTCTATCTGCCTCGATCCCTTTCTTACTGGCCATCATAACGGCTGATAAAATAACTTGAACTCCGTGCATGTACAGAGGCATTAACAATAAGTACGGCATTATTATTGTTGCCTCTGTTGCAGTGGTTGGGGGTGAACGTGAAGGGCAACATGGGGCCAAAATGAGAGGGGTTCCTGACAGGCCCATATTCGGGTCCAACCCTCCCACGCTTACCAAGAGACGGTTCCTGCTCGTAAACAAACAAGGGAGTGTTGCGTCAACATAAATGAAGAGATTTAGATACCAAGACCTATTTAACAGGGGGAAATGCAATTCTCCTAAATCACAAGTAAAATTGGCTGGGGAAAGATTAAAAATGTTTTTTTTAATCTTTTTGAGTGTTCTTTGTAGCTTTAATGTTACCTTTTAATGTCCAAAGATGCTTCTTATAATTCCCTGATCCTAAATTAAATATATTCTGGCCTGTATTTTGTCCCTCATTATTGTAAGCCACTTTGGGTCTTTTTCCAAAGAGAAATGTAGGGTTTAAATATGCAAAACACATAATAAATAAATAAATAGTGGGCAAGACATTAAAAGGCAATATAGATAAGCAACTAATCAAGGACGAGTTGAAGATGGGAGGAATGCTTCCTCGCTTCCCCGGGATGGAGGAGAACAACAACAAACAGGTTTAATTTAATTCCATAAACTTGGCGGAAAGGATTGCAAAGCTTCACCTCGGACTGTCTTTTCCAGTGGGTGATATGGAAGTCCTCTCTCACCAGCTGCAGTCAACGCCAGATTAAAAACGGGCACTCTGTGCATGGCCAGAGCCTAGGAAAAATACTAGGGCTGTCTTTTCAAATTGTAGTTTGGATTCTCTCTCATATGTTTACGATTTGCAGCAATTACAAGGGCAGAATTGTGTGTGTGTGTGGCTGGCACTCTGTACATGCCCTGGGGCATTGGGGCGAACGAGAAGGACTGGAGGGCACCGAAGGGGGAGGAGCCCGCCCCTCCCGACCCACACGCCAGGGAGGGAGGGAGGGAGGAACCGCTCGCTCACTCACTCGCCCGCCCGCCCCCTCCCCTGCCTCGTTACCTGTCGGAGTCCAGGCGAGGCTTCCTCTCGGCCCGACAGCCAAAAGACCGGCGAGGAACTGGGCCGGCGCAGGCTTTCTAAGGGAGAGCCAGCCCGGAGGACCAGAGGGCAAGACCATGACAAATAGGAGGAGAAACCGCCCGGCCCCAGAGGAGTCCCCTCTAGGAATTCTCATCAGAGGCCCCCGCATGGCTTCCGATGTGCTAGGCCATCACCATGTCAGCACTTTCGGGAAGAGGCGGGCCCGGAGGGCCTGCCCTCCGACAAAGAAGCCCTAGAGCGGCCCTTAGAGCGACTTCCCGGAAGAGGCGGGTCAAGAAGACCTGCCCTCCGACTACCTCACACTAGAGTGTCATGGTGAAAGGCCCTCCTTGTTACACAGGGACTCTATTCAGCGCCCTCTGCTGGCACCCCTCTCGCCGGAGGACCCGAGAGTTGCCGGAAGTGTTGTGGCTGAAGGCGCGGTAGGAGGAGGACGAGGAGGAAAGGCGGCTGCCCGTTTCACTGAGAGAGACCCCGAAGGAGGGACCCTCGTGCATTTATTTCCTCTTCCCCCTCATGTGCTTGGCATGATATAGCCAGATGCAGGGAAGTGGTTGCAGGAGACATGCACTCCCATAGGCATTTAGTGTGGCCACTGTGAGATACAGGAAGCTGGACTAGGTGGACCTTTGGCCTGATCCAGCATGGCTCTTCTTATGTTCTCATGAAGGCCTTACTAAAGTCCAGATAAGCAATATACACAACATTCCCCTCATCCACCAGGCCTGTAATTCTATCAAAGAAATAGATCAAACTGGTCTGGCATGACTTGTTTCTAAGAAACCCGTGTTGACTTCTTGTAATGACAGCATTGTTAGTTAAATAATTACAGACTGCCTGTTTAATAATCTGCTCTAGGATCTTTCCAGGAATTCAAGTCAAGCTGACTGGGCAGTAATTATTGTGTCCTCTCCCCCCCCTTTTTTTTCTTTTTGAAGATGGGGACATTAGCCCTCCTCCAGTCGATGGGGACTTCCCCTGCTCTCCAGGACTTCTGAAATTACTTCTGCCAGTTCTTTTAATATCCTTGGGTGTAATTCATCTGGCCCAGGAGACTTACATTCATTTAATGTTTCCAGGTGTTCCTGTACTACCTCTCTACCTATTCTATGTTGCAATTTCCATACTACCTCATCTACTCTTTTTGCCAAGGGAACTGTTTTTTCCTTTTTGGAGAAAACTGAGGCAAAGAAGGTGTTGAGAAGTTCTGCCTTTTCCTTGTCTCCTGCTCGTAATTGGTTATCATTGCCACACAGAGTGCCTATCATTTCCTTATTTTTCTGCTGCAGACATAACTAAAGAAACCCTTTTTACTATCTTTAATATCTCTGGCAAGCCTAAGTTCATTTTGTGCTTTACCTTTTTTTTTTTTACTATCCCCCTGCATATATTAGCTGTTTGCTTATATTCTTCTTTGATGCATTCCCCATTTTTTCCATTCCCTGTACTTGTTTTTCTTTATAGTTAGCTGAGTTGAAAGTTCTTTAATAAACCATTGCGGGTTTTTTAGACCTCTCCCATTTTTTTCGTCATGTTGGAACAGTTATAGATTGTGCCTTTGATATCTCACTTTTTAGACACCGTGACTTGAGAGGAAAGCGGTTGATCCATAGATGCCAGTGAATCAGAGAGTGGTTAGGCAGAGTGTTGAGTGCCTTTGGAGTGCAGGTCTCAATGGTGAATGGTGTTAGTTGATGGTGGATGTCATGGACAAGTCCTCTTGTGCATAGTAGTAGCTGTATGAGCACGTTCTGAGCGATGAGGGTGGCTGGTGGCATTCTCTTTTGTAGAAGGGTGTGCTACAGTCTTGTGGGCTAGATGTCCAGGCAGAGGAGACACTGACATTGGTGAGGAAGTGGCCTGTCGATGTCTAGAGTGGGTGTTGGCATCGGACGCATCAACGGACGAGCAGGAAATAACTTCAATATACCACTGGTGTTGATGATGGTCAGGGCGGTGTCGATGTCGAAGTGGTGACTGTAAAGGTGAAAAGTCACAAACGTAATAGGAACAATGTCCATGGGGCTCAGTGTCAAGGTCTGGACTGGTCATCGGTATCATAGCGGGTCTGAAGTCAGACTCGCTTAGGCTGAGGCATGCCAGATTCTTCATGCTTGACGTTGACATCGGAAGGCTCATGGGTAAATGTCAAGGGTGTTTGTTTAACGCGGCGAGCTTGTTCGCTGTAGTTGACATCGGTGTTGAAAGCAAGCTGATGAGATGGAGGCCGAGGGTGTTTGTGCCTAGTTGAGGCCCCTTGTCCACAGTTGACGTCAGTGTCCAGGTCAGGCATTGGAGGTCGAGGGCGCTTTTGTGAGATCAAGGTAGTTTTGTGATCTCAGTGCACGGTCCTCGGCATCAGATCTGGCATCCAAGTTAGAGCCTGGAGATAGCCTGGGACTCATCGATGGTGCTGCAATCAATGTATTTTGGTCATGTTGGGAATCACCCCAGCTGCATGAGCGGCATGACGTTGTGGAAAGTGCCTGTAGATGCTGAGCTGTTGCAACATTGGTCGTATGGTGCCGAGACACGCTCGATGCTGAAGATGATATTGGCATCAAGGGGTCAGCTGGATTATGCCGGGAGCTTGGGCTCAAAGAGGTTGACTGAGTCTTTTGAGCCTTGAGATCAGGTTTAGAGGTGGAAGAAAAGATCTTTTTCTTCTTCTTAGAGGGACTGACTCCTTGGAAGTTGATTTGGAGGCTTTAGAAGACATAGATGGAGCCAAATGCTCCAATTGGTCCTACAGCTTCATGAGTCATAAAGATTTTTCCCACAAAAGCTTGGAGCCTTCCAAGTCTCTGTTTAAGAGCAGGCTTTGTGAGGCGTTTACAGTCTGAGCACTGGGCCAGTTGATGGGTCTCGCCCAGGCAGTAGAGGCAGCGGTCATAGCCGTCCGAAACAGGGATTTTATTTGGTAGGCCATGCAACATTTAAACAACCTGAGGCTATAAAACAGCAGAGGAAAGGGAAAGGGAATAGAAATAAATCAACTCACAGAAAGTGGTCTAGATCAGGGGTCCTCAAAGTTTTCAAACAGCGGGCCGGTCCACCACGCCCCAGACACCACTGGGGGCCGGAGCACAGTCCAAAAAAAAAAGTGACATGGAAAAAAGGGGGGAGGGGCAAGTGGCCTCCACTAGCCCCACTAGCCAGCATGCTGATCATCTGGGCAGTGGTTGGGGGGAGTGGGAGAAGCGACATAGCCCACTGCTTTGAACTGCCTCAGCAATAGAAGCAGCTGCAGAGGCTGGCTTCTTGCAAAGCAGGGGGTAGGTGTGGGGGGGTTGCAATTGGTCCCGGGGGGCGGATTCAGGACCTTGGGGGGCCACATACGGCCCCGGGGCCTTAGGTTGAGGACCCCTGGTCTAGATGAACAAAGATCAAAAGGAAGCAGTAAATGTATATGATTAATCTGAAATTGCAGGAGCTAATGCAAATGGCGACCGTTCGCGGCAGCGGCAAGAAAGGAACTGAGGATAAGCATGGGAGACTGCGAGCATGTGCCATGGGAGGAGGAGGTCCCATACTACCAAGGCGCTTGGAACTTCCGGGGACTGTGTGCGCAGGCGCACACATCCCATATATGTGCATACACAGATGCCCACGAAGAAGAACCGAGCCTTTTCTAGAAGGACTGACTATAAGGAGAGGGCAGCCTGGTCTTTGAAAAGCAGGAATGCTGAGCCAGGGGGCAGTTTAGCCAATACCTTTCTCCCAGGATCTAACACAGTGGTTCCCAACCTGGGGGTTGTGACCCCTTTGGGGGGTCAAATGACAATTTCACAGGGGTTGCCATGCGCCAGTGAAGAAAAAGATACAAACAGGAGGAGGGGGAAGGAGGAAGGGGGGAAAGAGTTACAGCTTGATAGGTTGGAGGGGATGTCAGTCAATGGCACCGGAGGCTACGATTCGCTGAGCGTGCCTGTAGAGAGCAGTTCTCCATGGCACCTGCTGCATAGTGGCCTGCCAAAGGGGGGCTGTGGCCTCTTCCAAGCAGGGCAAGGGATCACCACAACATGAGGAACTGTATTAAAGGGCCGCGGCATTAGGAAGGTTGGGAATCACTGATATAATGAATCAAAACCCACTAACAATACTATTTTCGCTTTACTACAGTACAGTATTTGATTTTTCTGTGCCTTTATCCATCTTCACTGGACCTCCCATTCCCCATATATAAACCTGTGGCTAAATATTTCACTCCACCTATCCAAGGAAGTGGACCATAATCCACAACAGTACCCACTAAAACCCATCTCCAAGTGCCACTGAAAGAATAAACTACCTCCCTGAAATGCCCTGCGGGCACCTTCAATTTGGCTGAACCGGCTGCAAAAAAGGGTGGTTTCTGGTGGATCCCTCGTAGTAATTCTATGGAGCCCTGCGGTGGAGATACTGATTTTATGGATACCCTCCCCTCCCCGCCGCCGCCGCCTTCGTCTTCTTCCCAGTGTTGGCTTTTAGGGCGCCACAAGCGCGCCTCCGTTTTCGCGGCCAAATAGCCTTAAGCACATATCGGAAGGAAAATAAGCCTTGGAAGATGAGACTGGCTCGAACCCAGCCTTAGATGAAAGCTGCCCCTGGATTCCGATTGACCATGCCGCCGCCTGCCCGGTGCCCGTCGCGCCCGGTGCGCCTTTGGTCCCCTTCTCCCCGGCCGACGTACTCCCTGCAGGCTCCTCTGCGTCAAAAGTGCTGATCGCAACGCGCGATTGCGACCAGCATCCTCCTCAGCCTGGCGGCGTCCCCACCCTACGCAGCTCCGCCCGGTCCCATGCCCTGCGCAGGGCTGCCCGAAGGCCTGTGGGCAGGGCTTCATATGCTGCCGGTTGGGCCAGGGAACAGAGCGGCGGGCTCGCCTCGCCTTCGCCTCCTTCTTTGCTGTTGCTGCCTCTGTACTCCCTGCACTGCGTGGTGCCTGCAAACAATTGAGGCTTTGCAAGGAAGGAGCTCCCCCTGGAACCAGGGTTTGGGAGGCCCGGGATCAGCTTCCTCCCGCCTCCCTTGCCTTCTCTTCCGTCTCCAGTCAGGTCAGCTCCGGTGGCGCCTTGCCCAGCCTTCGGCAGGCACGTCTGAGCCCGGCACTGCCCTCCAGAAGAAACCCCGCTCGGCCCTCCGCCAGCTGATTCAGGCTTTGTATCTGCACCGACAAGATGGCGGGATCGGTGGCAGAGAGGGACGCGGTGGTGAGTTGTACCTTTCCTAAATCGTTGCCTAGGGAGGGCGAGAGGCAAGGAGTAGGGTGAAGGGGCGGGCTTTTGGAAGTCGGCTGGGTGCCGGGTCTGTGGGGCGTCCGCCGAGAGCCCCCCTAGCGTCGGATCAAGGCTGGAAAAGTGGGGAGAGCGTTTAGGCTTGCCAGTCGAGTACCTGTTTGCAGTGGCGGGGAGGGGGGAGCCGGTGCCCAGCAAAGGCAGGGATGGCTCCCGCTTCCCTCTCCTAATCCAGGGGGACCCCAAAGCGGTTGTCGCTTGCTGGGACGGGCGCCCTGGCAGGCATTTGAAAGGGAATCTGAGTGGTGTTCGAAGAACTGCCCCTGCTCCTTGTGTGTGGCTGGTATCTACCTCGCCGCTCCCGGGTTTCAAGTGCTCGACCGGGGTTGTGTTTGCCTGCGTGTCTGGGTTTTCACGCGCTCCTTGCGGCTGGAATATACGCGAGTCTGCTCCATCTCCGGCGGAAGGAAGGAATTATACCTGCAACACTTGCTGGGGAATTATTAGGCAACGCCCTTTGTTTTGCAAAGAAAAAAGGGCTGGAAAAAAATATGGATTCTTCCAGACTTCTTTCCCGGCCAGATGAGGGGGGGGGCTAGCCAGAGGGTGCTGAACACAAAGATTCTGTATGAGAGTGTATTTGTGTGTATTTCATCCTCTTCTTTTTGTGTGTCTTTAGAAAATAGAGGAAGAGCATCTAAACAACTCATTGGGATCCCCTGTCCAGGCAGAAGTCTATTTCCCACGACTGGTAAAGGATTTCGTGTCTTTCCCTCTTTCTTCTCTTGTTTTAATTGGGGGCCTGATCTGGCCCTCTCTCTGCTCCTCTTATGTAAGAGGCTATTCATTGTGAATCCCTCCAATCCATTTTCCAGATTGTCCCATTCTGTGGGCACATCAAAGGAGGAATGAGGCCTGGAAAGAAGATCCTGGTCATGGGCATAGTGGATCTTAACCCAGAGAGGTAATCCTCAACCTAAGAGGCAGGGCTGGCTTCCCGCTGGCAGGACCTCTCTGTTTCTGCCTGTGTATTTCTTCTCAACCCAAGAACTGCAAGAAAAATCTCCGTTCCTACCCAAAGAATGTTCCTACCCTACATCCATCATTTCAGGAGACAGCTATTTTTATCTACAGATGTAAATATAGAATGCTTGTGTTTTTGTGACCCATAGAGGGGGCACATTTTTATAAGATCCTGCTTTCTCAGCCTTCCTCTCAGACCCAGTAAGGGCCATTTTGCTCATGGTCTGTTTTTTACCTTGGAGTGTGGGGAGGAGAAATGTGTAATCTGAGGGGTAAGGGCTAAAAAGACAGTTCCACATCCCATAATTATTTGCCAGCTATTGGGTGGACAATTTGTTTGCAAGTGGCCCTAGAAGTCAAGGGGATTACATCTTGGATTTGATTTCTTGTTCTGGGTGAATGAGAGGGATGCTGTTCCCATTCCAGTTTTGACATCAGTCTTACATGTGGAGACTCAGAGGACCCTCCTGCAGATGTAGCTATTGAGCTGAAAGCCATATTCCCGGACAGACAGTTCCTCAGGAATTCTTGCATATCTGGCGAATGGGGAGAAGAACAGTCATCTCTTCCTTACTTTCCATTTATCCCAGACCAGCCTTTTAGGGTGAGTATGAAGTGTTCATGAAACGGCTTCAGATGGATTTTCTTTTTAAAGTGTGACATGCATGTTGAATAGAACGGGGCTAGAAGAGTTATGCCAAATTAAATAATTCAATTCAAGATAAATGATTTTAAATAGGTAGGTAGTGTAAAGTGTACGTGCAGGGCATTAATTGTACATGTAGGCAGTTCTTCTGTAAAGATGAATTTACAGCAGTGCTATGCCCAGGCAAAGCATTGCTACAAGAAAATAAAGGTGGTAATATTACAAGCACTCTGGTTTTGGTTGTTGTAACATTATATTTAACTACTCTCAAATTATGCTTGGTTTGAAGGGGCTACCATAGACTTCATATTCTCATTGGTACTGTCTCCATGTTTTTCACCTTGTTGGATAGGTTGTGTCTACTGGGTTGTACTTTGTTGTTGAGCCTCTGTATATGCCAGAGATTATCCTTTGATGACTGTGTTTCATTATAAGAACAAGCAAAGAACAGGAAGAACAGGATCTGTTCTCAGTCATTCCAAAGTGCAGGATATGTAATACCTGGCTCAAGTGACAGAAATCCAGATTTCGTAGAACACTGAGAAAATTCTAGACTAGTAGGACAGTAAAACCAATGATCTCAGGAGGTGGTGAGCACTCAAATACTGGAGGCGTTCAAGAAAATGTTAGAGAGCCATCTGTCAGATATACTTTGGATTTCTGCATTGAGCAGAGGGTTAGACTTGATGGCTTTATAGGCCCTTCCAACTTCATTAGTTTATGATTTATGGATACTCAGAAATGCAGGCCTTTTCTGCATTTGCAATTTTTGTATTTAGCTTTTTTGGCTACATGTCAAGCTATACTATTTACTAAAATGTGGAAGGAGAGATGGGATTTTTCTATAATATTTTCTTGAATTTTTAAGACCTAAAACAGATACATTGCTTGCATGTTGCCGTGTTACATAGTTGAAGTACAAATATTTTCTCAATAATTTGGCCCAAGTGTTTGATATATTCCAAATTTCCATACAGTGGTATCTTGTATAAAGGAATTAATTAGTTCCAAATGAAATTATGTTAAGCAAATTTTCCTTTATACAAATTTCCCATAGGAATGCATTGAAAACAGAGTAATCCCTAACTGCAACCATTTTTATGTTGTACGGATTCTCCCCATAGACGATTCTGTTAAACAAATTTTCCCTATCTCTGGAATTTTTTATGCTGTACAGATTTTATGTTATACAAACTGTTTGTTATACGAGTGTCCACTGTATTTCTTTACCATCATTATATTGTTACTTATCTCTATCTTCATCTAGTACAGGCATGTCCAATCTTTGGCTCTCCTGATGTTTTGGACCACAGCTCCCAGAATTCCAAGCTTAGATTGCCAATGACAAAGGACTGTGGGAGTTGTGGTCCAAAACATCTGGAAGACCGAAGTTTGGACATGCCTGATCTAGTACAAAGAATGAAAATAACAAAGTACAATATTAAGCTAGCATATTTAATCTTAACTATGTCGATAATTCTTCATTTTACTAAGCAGCTTGAAATCTATTTTTTAAGCTCAATATATGATAGGCATACATTTATATCTGTTTTCATCTAATACAAAAAGTGAAGATAGCAAATTTGCCTTTTAAGATATCTTATCTAATCTACAAGAATTAGTAAATAATAAACATCACCAACCAATTATATTTAATCTATTCACCTAAATTCTATCAAATTTCAAGTACTATACCAGTATGGCTGAGACTATTAATGGGCTATTAAAGAAAAAGAGTTATATCTTGGTCCTTCAGTTTCATAATGCATATGAATGTTTCTATTCTTGGCTAATATATTCCTCTTGGATGTCTAACAGATTAACATTTCAAGCTGATAATCTCACTTTTCCTTTCCATTTTCACATCTTAATAGTCATTTAGTATTTTAAGGATGGCACAAATACAAAAAGCAGATTTCTGCTTTAGAGTGGCCTATCTAGTTTGGCAAATATTAAGTTAGCTTAGCAATAGTCTTAACTGGTCTATTACAGTACACCTTTCCATTCACTGTTTTCTATGTCATTACTAGAGATGGGCACGACTTAGCGGTATTCCCGTTTCTGTTTCCGTTACTCGGTTCCGTTACTCTACGGAAACGGTAACGGGAATTACTCCGCCAGACTTCGACCTCGAACCGACGAACGAACAATTTGGTCTGATTTTTCGTGGTCGTTACTTGCATCGTGGCGATCGCGCGATGCCAAGCGGCACAGAAAAAAGTTTTTAAAAGTTAAAAAAAAAACCGATTCCCGGCCCTAAAAGCAGGCAAAAACTGTCTGAGGGCACCTACCAGGCCAGAAGGGTTTTTTTTGGGGGGGGGGGTTCCCCGCCCCCCTTTCCTTGGCTAGTGCTACTGCTGCGCTGCGCTGGTACCAGGCGGGGGGGCATCAGTCTCGCCGTCTCCATTTGCCATGCAGTGTGGGGGGATCAAAAATGGCGACCGCAATATTTTTTTTGAAATCGTTGCCCAAAACCCCACCAAAGCACCACAGAAACATGCGAAAATTAGCTATTTTAAACGCTTGATTTTTTACAGTAGCAGCAGTGGGTTTGTCTTGCCAAAATACGTCTCCGTTGATTTTATTTTATTTTATTCTTAATTTATTTTTTTACACCTGCGCAATGATGGGCTGGCCATGGGACGGGACCATGCAAATTTTCGGAGCCATTCCACCAATCGCATGGCCAGGTTTTGACTGACACTTCTGGATGTGCCAGAGGGCATAAAAAGCCGAGGCAGTTCCAGTCCGTCGCAGTCTGGGCTTGGATCTTGTGGAGGGTGGTCAGGGCTGGATTGCTGCGCTCAGTCTAGTTTCGATTTCGCGGTCGCGGTCTCGGTCTCGCTAGGCAGGGAGGGAATTGAATTGAATTGAATTCGCAAAACATAATAATTTCTTTTATTCCCTGTGGGGAATAGCAACGCAGCGTTTATTCTTTTTTGTTTTCTGCATTTTTGAGAAAGAGTTCCGTTTTTTATTTGCTTATATTTGCTTCAAGGGGGAGGGAAGGTTTGAGTGGGAGCGGTAGGGGAGGGGAGGTGCTGCGGATTTATTTTGAAAATATATTATTTTACACTACCATACCATTTCTTTTCTATCCCAATTTCCCACCGAGTTCATTTACTTGGCCAAGGTCCTTTTACCCTGCGCCTACAGCTTTTTTGCTGCTGTTGCGATTGGGGTTTTGGAAGGGAATCCAGCAACCCTATCCTACCCTAGTAGCAGCTTATAGTTTTATACCATTTATTTTCTATTCTACAGTTTATTAGCAAGTGGCAAGCAACAGCCAAGGTCCAGTACTAGTGCTTAGAAGGGGAGGTTGGAGGCTGTGGATTAAATTATTTTAGAAATATTATACAGAGTACAGACTGAGTAGGCAGAGTTTCCCTCGCCAACCAGTGCACTCAAAGTTCTCAAACACATTTGTTGGCAACAAGGCTAGGGCACCTTCCTCTATAGAACATTTTACAATTTCATTTTACTTAACACTTATAGATATTCTTTCACTTGTCCAACACCTCATTCATTTTTTTGCAGTCAGGCACTCAAACAAACATTTGTTGAAGGGCAGGCACCCAACCACCTCTATAGAACTTTTTCTTCAATTACATCTTTGAAGAAGTTACATTTATCTTAGTTACTGTGCATTATTTGTGAAAGTTGAGTGCTGCCAGATTTTGCAAACCCCTTGCTTCTATTAGCTTGGTTTTTGTGCAGTTGTAACTTACATCTGTGAAGAAGTTAAGTTACAGTTCTCCTAATTACACTTGCCCTGTGCATTGTGAAACTTGTTTGCCAGGATTGGCAAACCCCTTGCTTCTTCTAGCTTGGTTTTTGTGCTGTTTTTGTGAGTCAACCTCACTCATTTACTTGCCAGTTTGCCACTAGTCTACATACACAATTACATTTTTGAAGAAGTTACATTTCTCTTTGTTACACTTGCCCTGTGCTGTGCATTGAGAAACTTGTTTGCCAGGATTGGCAAACCCCTTGCTCCTATTTCCTTGTTTGTTGTGTTGCTGTTGTGTGAGTCCATCTCACTCATTTACTTGCCACCAGAGTCTACATACACAATCCAATTACAACTGTGAAGAAGTTACAGTTCTCCTAATTACAGTTGCCCTGTGCAGGGCATTGAGAGACTTGGGTGCCAGGATAGGCAAACCCCTTGCTCCTATTTCCTTGTTTGTTGTGCTGCTGTTGTGTGAGTCCATCTCACTCATTTACTTTTGCCACCACAGTCTACATACACAATCCAATTACAACTGTGAAGAAGTTACAGTTCTCCTAATTACAGTTGCCCTGTGCAGGGCATTGAGAGACTTGGGTGCCAGGATTGGCAAACCCCTTGCTCCTATTTCCTTGTTTGTTGTGCTGCTGTTGTGTGAGTCCATCTCACTCATTTACTTTTGCCACCACAGTCTATATACACAATTCAATTACAACTGTGAAGAAGTTACAGTTCTCCTAATTACAGTTGCCCTGTGCAGGGCATTGAGAGACTTGGGTGCCAGGATTGGCAAACCCCTTGCTCCTATTTCCTTGTTTGTTGTGCTGCTGTTGTATGAGTCCATCTCACTCATTTACTTTTGCCACCACAGTCTACATACACAATCCAATCACAACTGTGAAGAAGTTGCAGTTCTCCTAATTACAGTTGCCCTGTGCAGGGCATTGAGAGACTTG
>JAHTLZ010000074.1:25709388-25724865 GCA_023846285.1 Phrynocephalus versicolor | reverse complement strand
CTCAAAGTGTCATTGGAAAGGGTCAGTATTGGCCCAATGTTTCCCCGTTGGCCATGGCTGGTCTGAGCGAGATCCTAATACCTGCCTTCCTTGGTGCTTCACACCGTTCCCTGGGGTTTAGGCGCCAATCTGCTAACAAAGTGGTGAGGAAGCACTTTACAACAACCTACCTCAAAGACTGATTATCAGGGGGCTACTAGCTCTCCTCCTTACAGCCTTAAAGAAATAGACCCACCCAGTTCTCCTGCTTCAACTCTGTCTCCTTGTTTGGCAACTCCCGTTCTCCTGGGGTGGCAATAGAAACTCTGACTCCCAAAACAGAATCAATCCTCCCTACTGGCACTTTGCCTTTGTGCCTTCCCAATCCCTAGCCTGGGTGGCTGGTATCCTCTAAGCCTGCGTCTAGGCTACCCATACCTGTAAGCCAGACAAGATGCTTCCCTCCCTGCCGTGCCCTCTGCCAACATGCCTGCCTGTCAGACTCCACCAGTCCAGTTGCTTATCATTCAACCTCCTCCAGTCTGCACTTCTGGCTACCCAGTCCCATACTTTGTCATCTGGGATGGTCTGTGTGAGTCACGTGACCCACAAAGAAGGGCTGTGGAAAGGGAAAGACAGCTGCTCCGCTTCTATTGGGAATTTTTGGGATGATGCATGCCTCTCTGCAGGAAATGCTGCCGGTGTGTGTGTTTTTTGTCAGCCTCCTCTGCTGCTCCTCTTCACTCAGAGCTGCATTGCACTGTGAATGGAGGGACCAGGAAGCCTCCAGGTTTGGTTCTTGGTGGATACTCTGACCCACAAGGACAGTGTGGATCTGTAACTCACACAGACCTAGTTCTGTGTCCTCCGCCACTCTTTCCACAGGGCTGCCAGCTGTGGCTCATAAAGAAGGTTAAAAATGTACCAGTTGCGTGGTGGTGGCACCACCATTTACAAATAGAAGAGTTTTCAGAAAGTTCAAGGCTGGGCATTTGGAGTTGTGGGAGCTGGGATTCACAATGAAGGCGATGGTGTGTGCGTACTCCTATCCGAAAGTACCATGTGTGGATCTTGGTGCTGTGCTGCTGTGTGACCCAGTCATACCCTAGTTGTTGTCACGTTTTCTTTGACCCAAAGGCTGCCGGAAAAGAAAAACTACTGGCTGCAAATCTAGGTTGTGGTTGATGATGATGAATGAGTTTTGGGAAGGAACAGCTGGTGGTGGTCTTAGGGTTAGGGTTAGGGGGGATGTTAGGCCTCCGCTACTCTGTCCTCTGGGCTGCAGAACACTGTGTCTCACAATGAAGGGCTGGAGTGGAATGTACTTGCACGTGCCACAGTTCTGAACAATAATAGTTTGTTTCTTAGAAATAGAAGAGCCTTTCAGGAGGAAGTTCCAGGCTTGGCTCTTGGAGTTGTGGAACTGCTGTGATTCACTACGAAGGGCATGGAGATGGAATGCCGGCAGTTAGGAGCAAGTCTACCAGCACACAGCTGGGAAAGAAAGTCAGAAAGCTTGGCTTGCTGTCCTTTTGGAAGCCTATGTGGCTCTAGCTCTGTGTCTTCTCGCTGCCTGCCTGTCAGGCTCCCCCTACTTCCGGCTTAGCGGAGGCCTTCCAGCCGCTTCTCCTTCACCCTAACAGCATGGTCCAGTTAGTGCTTCAAGTTCAGCCCTGTCGCCACTCCCCTCAACTTGCCCATGCAGCAACCACGGCTGCGCCCACCTCTTGGCGGAAAACCACTTGAAGACCAACTGTAACAGTGCATTCACTCATCTGAGTCTGTGAGGGAAGGGCGACTGTGTTCCATTTGCTGCAAACCACTGTGGCTCACAAAGAAGGGCATTGTCATGGCGTCCTCCTTAGGCCATTCAGCCACGTTGTGAACTGGAGCTGGGCTGCCAGACTGAGTCTGTGAGGGAAGGCCGACTGTGTTCCATTTGCTGCAAACCACTGTGGCTCACAAAGAAGGACAACTTACTGCCGTGCTGTTGGCCCTCTGTCACCGTTATAAATAGGACAGTTTATCAGAAAGTTCAAGGCTTGGCTCTTAGAGTTGTGGGGAATGTGATTCACTACGAAGGGCATGCCACTGGGATGCAATGCACTGACTGTGGCTCTCTGTGAAGGTAGGGAGCAAGGAAGCCTCCAGGCTTGGTTCTGTGTGGGTACTCTGACTCACACAGACAGTGAGCCTGTGGTTCTCAGACCTACTGTCTTCCGTGGGCTGGGCTGAAAAGCTATGTCACTCACTGAGAACGGAACATGGCTGTGCTGGGAGTTTACCAGGAAACCAGCACATAGCTGGGGAGGAAGACCCTCTGGCTTGCAGTCCTTTTTTCAGAGTGGTCTCAGGCCTCAGAGTCAGACACCATGTGGACTCTGCTTTTCCACTGGGCTGCCAACTGTGGCTCACGAAGAAGGGAAGCCTGCATAGGCGTACATAACAGATTGTCGGAAAGGTGCAGCCTGGCCCTTGTTGGTGGATGGATACTCGGAGTCACTGACTGTGAGTCTGTGAGGGAAGTGCGACTGTGTTCCATTTGCTGCAAACCACTGTGGCTCACGAAGAAGGGCATTTTCCTGGCGTCCTCCTCAGGCCATTCAGCTACGCTGGGGAGCTGGAGCTTCCTGGCAATGATCCTCCCCTACGGAGGCCCTGTGGCCTCAGACTCAGGCTATGTGGCCTCCTCCAGCCACTCTTTCCTCTTGGATGCAAAACACTGTGACCCAAGGCCAGTGGCATTTAAATTCCTGTCATGCCATTCAGCTCCATCCTTTTTATACTGGAGCTGGCAATGAGCCTGCCGCACTCTGGCTCTGTGCTGTGGTGCTCTCCTACTCTGCCTTGTGGCCTGGCCGGAGTGGCCGCCCTTACTCTGGCCTTATGGACGCGTCGACCATAGAGATAGTCCTCCTCCTTGTATAGCCTAGTGGGCTGGGCTGTGGGCTGTAAAACTTAAGTCAGAGCAACCCAGAGCCCTATCCCATTCCCATCCCTACCAAAACTATTCCTGGCTGTAGCTACTAGCTAGGTACGTACGTAGCTTTAACCACCTCAGGCTCTAACTGCTAATGTTGACCATGACCAAAAGCAGGGTTGCATTGGCTTTGGCTTTATTGCTTGTCCTTTAAGTGTGTGTGACTTTGACTGTGAATGTGAACTGAAGGCAGAAGGACCTTGGAGATGGGGGGCCAATTTGAGAGGAGTAGAGTAGTAGACCCCTCATCCAGATTTGGGGAGGAACGGAATGTCTTTCTCCTGCTGCCTCAGAGAGGTGGAGGGGAGATGGGATGGATTCAAAACCAAACAACCAAAACGTACAACAAACAGGCACGTCAGCCAGACCAAGTAGGGTGGCTGGCTGGTTCAGCATCAGCAGATTCAGCACAGCAGACCAAGAGAAAAAAAAAAGAAATGCAAATTTGTTTCTGCCCCACTTTGTTTGCTTAGGATGCACTAGCCTTGTTGTGCAGCAGCAAGTCCATCACCCAGGCAACTGTATTTCGCCTGCTCATTTGTGGGACCAGCGCCCGCCCGCCCGCGCGCCCCCGCACTAGCCACTCCCCCTGCCGCTGCCGCTGCCGCTGCCCATGCATGTACCCCCGCGCCACCGCCGCCCGCGCTGCGCCCACAAGCCGCAAGTATCGGTCGGATGTCAAAATGCGCGAAATCGCGGCAGAAACGGAAACGAAAAAACGAACCGACTAATTTTTGCGATTTTTCGCGAAAAACGGAGACGACCCGAAACGGAACCGGCCTGACTAACGACAACTCGAAAAATTTTTTTTTCAAGTTGTGCCCATCTCTAGTCATTACAATCCATTATCCGATAATAGCCAATGGTGGTGTGTCTCTAATATACCAGACAACTATGGTTTCAAAGGCACACCATCATCGGCCAAATATCCCAACACAAAAACAGACCTTCTAAGTAATTGACTCATTAAACCAAGTTTTGATCTTTCCTGATATATCCAGTGCTTCCATGAATCATGCAGATCTGTCCATTCCCATCTTCTTAAGATTTGACCTATCCAGCCATCCTTCTCGTGAAATAGAAGCTTCCCCGGCAAGGGCAGACTGCACACTCAACGCTCTGCTCCAGTTCCATGTTCCAAACAAAACCAGTTTTGGGACTCTCTTTCGCCTCTTCATTAGATTCAAGAGAAAGTTCAGTCTCCCATGCAAGGCCAGGTTCCATACTCTCCCCCTCCTCCAAACACCCCTCCTGAACATCTCCCACTGCGCTGCTCTGTGAATCACATGTTTGGGGATTCAGATTAGTGCTATGATCCAGCTCCCCGTTCCGCTCAAAAGCAAATTCAGAAGAAAGTTTGTAAAAAGTCTAGCACATTTTGCATTATGAGAAGCAAATTTCTCAACTGACTCTGGTCCTTGTGATCGGTTATAGATCCCTTCAAAGGGTTAATCCTCTAGTTCCACTGAGGTTCAAGAAGGGAGAGTTATATTCCAAAAGGACAACTTTTCCCTGCTCTGTGCTGTGCTCCCTGCTCAAGGACTTATTTTATCTAGTTTCAGAATATGTTTAGAGTCTAAAGTTGTGGGGGGTGGGTAACTTTAGGTATTCAATGAAAAGTTCTGTAATTGAGGTGGTGTAGGCCTATCTGTGTCCTGCCCTGAATTTTGTTTCATTGAAACATATTGGGGCAAAAAAATCAAAATTTTATCTATCAACTCATGGGCTCTGAGTCATCCGTGACAGATCAGGAAAGAGATCTTTGTGTGTTGGTGGACAGCTCCATGAAGGTGTCTCCCCAATGTGTGGCAGCGGTGAAGAAGGCCAATTCCATGCTAGGGATTATAAAAAAGGGGATTGAAAATAAAACAGCCAACATTGTAATGCCATTATACAAGACAATAGTAAGGCCGCACCTGGAGTATTGTGTACAATTCTGGTCACCGCATCTCAAGAAAGGCATAGTGGAACTGGAAAAGGTGCAGAAGAGAGTGACTAAAATGATTACTGGACTGGGGCACCTCCCTTATGAGGAAAGGCTAAAACATTTGGGGCTCTTTAGTCTGGAAAAAAGGTGCCTGAGGGGGGATATGATTGAGACGTACAAAATAATGCAGGGTATGAGTAAAGTGGATAGAGGGAAGCTCTTCTCCCTCTCCCAAAATACCAGAACTAGGGGACATACACTCAAATTGAGGGCTGGGAGAGTAAGAACAGACAAAAGAAAATATTTTTTCACCCAGCGCGTTGTAAGTCTATGGAACTCCTGCCACAGGATGTGGTGATGGCATCTGGCCTGGATGCCTTCCAAAGGGGATTGGACAGATTCCTGGAGGAAAAGTCCACAGGTTACAAACCATGATGGAGATGTGTAGTCTCCAGGCTTTAAACCGGGGTACTTCAAGGGCCAGATGCAGGGGAGCAGTATGAAGAGACAGATATCTAGTCTCGTGCGCTCCCAGATGCATTTGTGGTCTGAATAGGATGGCACTTCAGCCAAAGTAGGGTGTTTAGGCTCTCTGCTTGGGCCACAGCCTGCCAGTATAAAAGACATGTATCGACATAGCTATGCTGGTGTTGCAAGGCCAGAATTGTCCCTGTTGGTTCAGTGGGCTTGTACCGGTATAGGCATGTGAAGTGTTTCGTTTATATCCCTACGTGAGTCAAACCCCATGAGTCTTAATTTACTTTTTCATGAAGAAATTAGTAAAATAACTCCAAGGTAATGTCTTGGTCGGAGCCTGTTCCTTCTGGAATCATTCTGGAGAACCATTCTGGAAATGGTAAATTATAGACTGAAGATTCATTGTGTTAATCTGTAACAGCATAGGTCAGTGATAGCGAACCTTTTAGAGACCGAGTGCCCAAACTGCAAATCAAAAACCACTAATTTTTCGTAATTTTTCGTAAAGTACAGATGGCTGTGAAGGGGCGATATTGGGTGACGACAGAAAGGGCTCCAAGTACCACCTTTGGCACCTGGCATTCAAAAACAGAATGAGAAGGGGCCTGTGATGATTCCTTACAATCTGTGAACCCTGTGCTGTGAGTACTCTTGAGAGATTGGAAGTACTCTTGAGAGCATTCTAAAGTTATCCTTTTTGTCATCTTAGATCTTATTTATTCCACAGAGACTACCAGTGTCTTATAAGTAGGATAGTAACCCCCATCCTCACAACTTTAGATTCTAAACATACTCTGAAGCAAGATAAAATGTGTTATGATCTTGCAAGCTGTGTCCAAGCATGTGTACTCAAATCCAAGTGCATGTATGTTAGACAAATGTAGTTGCAAGTAAAGCATAGTTTCATCTCAATTGCCATTGAAATCATTTAGAACCCTTCCTATTGGCTTGACATGATTCAGGTTGAAGTCATTGCAAGAATATTTGCAAATACTCTCTCTCTCTCTCTCTCTCTCTCTGTGTGTGTGTGTGTGTGTGTGTGTGTGCATGTATGTCTAGGTGTGCGCTCTACACATCAACCAAGGGCAGAATTTACAGTATTTTCCATGTATAAGACAATATTTTTAGAGAAGTAAAGCAGATACAGTACCAAACGTTGCTAATCCAAACAGTGGAATGGGTAGTGGTGGTGGTTAGAGTGTTTTCTGGAGATAGCTTGCCATTTGGTGCTCAAAACATGGGGGAAGGTAATGTGGCTCCTATTTTCTGCCTAAGTGTTTCACTTACAAAATGCCAAAGTGGTGGTCTCAGGTGTTCCCACTCTGTTGGCCAGCCTGCATAGCATTCTTTAGGGCAGAGCTGGGAACCTTTGGCCTTCCAGATGTTTTGGACTGCAACTCCCAGAATTCCAAGCCTGTATTGCCAATGCTAAAGAACTGTGTGAGTTGTGGTCTAAAACCTCTGGAGGGCTGAATGTTCCCAACCTGTCAGTATAAAAGTGGTAAAGGGTAAAGTGCAGCCTGTTGGCCATGCAATTCCATAGATTGTGGGGAGCTTCTGGACCTCTTTTTTTTAAACATTTTATTAAATTTTCTAAACATATTAAAACAAATACATTGCTTGTGTGTTGCCATGTTACATAGTTCAAATACAAATATTTTCCCAATATTTTGGCCCAAGTGTTTGGAATATTCCAAATTTACATGTTTCTTTTCCATCATTATATTCATCATTACTTATCTCCATCTTCATTGAGTGCAAAAAGTGAAAATAACAAAGTACAATATTAAGCTAGCCTATTTAATCTTAATTCTTCATTTTACTAAGCATCTTAGAATCTATTTGTCTAGCTCAATATATGATAGGCATACATTTATATCTGGTTTCATCTAATACAAAGGGTGAAGATAGTGAATTTGACTTAAGATATCCTATCTAATCTATAAGATTTAGTAAATAATAAACATCATCAACTCATATTTTAATCTATTCACTTAAATTCTATCAACTTTCAAATACTATCTCAATACGGCTGGGAGTAATATTTAATGGGCTATTAAATAAAAGTTATATCTTGGTCTCTCAGTTTCATAATGCATATGAAAGTTTCTATTCTTGGCTAATATATTCCTCTTGGAAATCAAACAGATTAACATTTCAAGCTGGTAATCTCACACGCCTTTCGATTTTCATATCTTAATACCGTGGCACCTTGTATAAAGGAATTAATTTGTTCCAAATGAAATTATGTCAAGCAAGTTTTCCTTTATACAAATTTCCCATAGGAATGCATCATTGAAAACTGAGTAATCCCTAATTGCGACCATTTTTATGTTGTACAGATTCACCCCATAGACTATTCTGTTAAGGAAATTTCCCCTCTCTCTGGAGTTTTTTATGCTGTACAGATTTTATGTTATACAAACCGTTTGTTATACAAGGGTCCACTGTATTCATTTAATATTTTATGGATGGTCCAAATACAAAGAGCAGATTTCTGCATTTCTGGTTTGGCAAATATTAAGTTAGCTTGGCAGTAGTCATAACTGGTCTATTATAGTACACATTTCCATTCACTGATTTCCATGTCATTACAATCCATTATAATCCATTAATAACCAATAATAGGTAATAGGTGGTGTGTCTCCAATACACCAGACAACCAGGGCTTCAAAGGCCAAACACAAAAACAGACCTTCTAAGTAATTGACTCATTAAACCAAGTTTTGGTCTTTCCTGACAGATCCATTTGCCCTATGAAACATGCAGATCTGTCCATTCCCATCCTCTCAAGACTTGGCCAGACATTCTTCTCATGAAGTAGAAGCTTCCCCAATAAGGCTAGGTCACACACCCCTCTCCAAAGTTTCAAAGCTCTGCTGTAGTTTCATGTTCCAAACAAAACCAATTTTGGGGCTCTACTTTACCTCTTCATCAGGTTCAAGAGAAAGTTCAGTCTCAGAAGCAGGGCCAAACTCCATACTCTCCACCTCGTCCAGACACCCCTCCTGAATATCTCCCACAGTGTTTCTCTGTGAATCATAAGCTTGGGAATTGGGATTAGTGCTCTGATCTAGCTCCCCGTTCCATTCAAAAGCAGGTTCAGAAGAAAGCTCAGTTTTAAATAGTCTAATACTCTTTGCATTATGAGGAGCAAATCTTCAGTATGCTGATCTGTCTTTGTTTCCCAGCTGATTCTTGTCCTTGTGATCGGTTATAGATCCCTTCAAAGGGTTAATCTTTCAGTTCTACTGAGCTTCAAGGAGGGAGAGGTATAGGAGAGAAAGCAGGGAATGAGTGAGAGAGAGAAAATGTTTCAAGGCTGATATCTAAGAATGTTTTGAAAACATTAAACCTTTAGACTGTCCAAGGTCAGAGACATATACTCCTATATATGAAAGGAGTTTTATATTGTAAAAGGAAACTCTCTCTTTTTTTCTTCAAAGTGATTTACCAGCCGAAAATGCTGAAAGCACAATGCAGTAATCAGAAAAGTCACTTCTGTTTTAGTGTCATGAAGTAATTGTTTATTCTCCCCTCATAATTATATGGCATTTTGGGAAAGGGGGCATTAAAGCTTATTGAAGTAACTTAATGAAGAACCAGGGTATCACCAAGATATATCTCTTGTAGAATGATGGGGTAAAGCAGAGAAAAAAAGAAACTGTCTTACTCACAGCAATAAAGCTTCATAAAATTATTTACATACTCCAAAGCCTGCAGCTGAAGACTGTTTGCCATTATGGCCGCTGGACTTCCCCCAGCAGGGAGATAAAGCTATTTCTGAAACTGCAAAATCTGCTGCTGCATTCTTCGCAGCCCCCAGATGCTGCCTCTCTTCACACACCCTCCAAGGGGACTTACCCTTTCCAGGGTCCTGTTTATCTGGGGAAATTCAGCTTGATAACCTGGAGGGCTTATCAAGGCGTCTCGCTGCAGCAAACCAGAACACTTCTGGACCTCTTGGTGACCCCATCTCTTCAAAGCCTGAAGGAACAGTGATTTTGCTGTGAAATAGCATTTAGACCCCACAGAAACTCCAAATCTCTCAATTCTTCCAAAAGTGAGGGGGAAGATATCTAAACGTGCTAGGTATCATCTGTTTTGGCTGTAGCACACTCATCTGTTGCCAGTGCTGCAGTCTCATTTCTTATTCTATGACAGGTGAATAATAACACTTAAAGCATTATTGTTATGTGTCGCGTCAATTGGAACTGAGTTATAGTTAACTTAATAGGCAAGTGAAATAATTAAGGAGTGGCTTTGCCAGTTCCACACCCCTACTGAGTTTCCACCATTGAGCAGGCATTCAAACCCAGGCCCTCTGAGTCCTAGTCCATCATCTTTAATAATAATAATAATACAGTGGTACCTTGTATAAAGGAATTAATTCGTTCCAAATGAAATTCTGTTAAGCAAATTTTCCTTTATACAAATTCCCATAGGAATGCATTGAAAACAGAGTAATCCCATTTTTATGTTGTACGGATTCTCCCCATAGGCAATTATGTTAAGCAAATTTCCCCTATCTCTGGAATTATTTATGTTGTACAGATTTTACGTTATACAAGCTGTCTGTTATACAAGGGTCCACTGTAATAATAATAATAATAATAATAATAAATGCTGTACCTTCAGGTCAATTCTGACTTACAGCATTTTCCATGTATCAGACTACTGTATATTGTTGTCTAAAATTGTTAGACTAAAAATTTAGGGTTGTCTAATACAGTACATGGAATTAAGATGAGGTGAGAACCGCATGGTTGTGAAGCTAATTTAGAGTTGGAAAGTGGGATGTGTCTTATAGACAGAAAGATATGGTATCTCAACCTCTTCCCAAGTGTTCTCAGTTCAGACTACTCAGAAGTAGTTGACCTAATTGACTGATGTATTTATTTATTTATTTAGCCAATGATTAACCTACTGGATTTCACAAGATCCATAATAGCTCTGGAAGTGTGTAGGGAAATAACCTACATGGACACGGGGGTTGGGTTCAACAGAGTGTCAGGCCGCCATGCTCTTCTCTTCTCCTGAGCAGGCTTGCAAGGCACACCTTTATTAGCTGTAAGAAGCGGAGTTACAGATATCGTGTGGTGTCCCAGGTGTCAGCCTCTCATTGGCTTGATGTACTCCCGGGGAGGGCTTTCTGTGACGTGGACATGTCACCTCGCGAGGGATGGAAATGATAGATACCCCAGCAGCTTGCTTTCCTGACCTGCCCTCTCATGCCTGAGTGGGGCACAAAGGGATGTCCTTGCCTTTTCTTCTGGGCATGCTCTGGCCCCAATGGAAGGACAAGATAGTCAGCCATCCGCTTCCTGCATGTTAATCTTAGGGACTCCATTTCCCCTCTCCCAGGGCTTTCCCGTGCAGGAGAAAGAGTCAAATATCGCCCCCCAGAATGCATTGCAGGAAGCTTGCTGGATGTGCTTATTAATATTTAATATCTCTCAGGGGAACATTCCTACAGAAGTGATCTAACACAAATCCCAGAAAATGATTGTGGCAGTGTAACATGGACATCTGTTCCCATACTAGTGATGTTTAATTTCTCTGAAATGTTGTGTTGAGTGAAAATTGTGATCCTGATTCATAATTTATTTCTTCCAGGTTGAAATACTTTGTGAACACCCTCGTTTTAGAATATTTGTGGATGGACACCAGCTTTTTGACTTTTACCATCGCATCGAGAAGTTGTCAGCTATTGATACGATAAAGATAAATGGAGATCTCCAACTTACTAAACTTGGTTGACCTAGAATATACAGTACTTGTTAAAAATCCAGAAAAAGGGGGGAAAAACACCAATTTTTTAGATTCCAAATTGACTCAGGTGCCACCAGCATTTGTCTGAAGGAGTACTGCCAGCTACACGAGGACACTGTTTCCCTAATATGAAGCCATCACTGTTTCATTCCTATAATAAGCAGTACAGGATACTGGAGCTCTTTTGATCCTGATGAAGAAAGTGATTGATGTCAAATATGGAGCCATTCTGCTTCCTTTGGAACTGAAAAAATAATTTGCTGGATAATCAAATTATAAACAATCTTGTTACTACTTTGTTTAAACTGCGTAAAGCTGTCCATCCTCCCAGTTTAAAGGGCAGTTTTTTAAACCAAGTGCTAAGTCTGATAATACACAGCAAGAAAAATGTTTTGTTTTGGGGGCACAAAAATGTTGCCGCACTTAAGTGGATTAGTGTCAGTGTAACACATATCACGAGAGAGGGCCAAATGTTGAAGTTGTTATTCAGTGCTTAATGCTGTTGTCATTCAAATCCACGGCAAAAGTCCCAGGAAGTTTATTGGTGCATGATTAGAAAGCTGTAACAGCTACATGTCTAGCACCTTGTTCAGTACTTGTGCCTCACATCAGGGACACTTGAGTAGGCTTAGTTTTGGTGGCAGCTGGTTTCTTTCGCTTTTACTTTGGAGACTTGATCACCAAGGAAAGGGCAGAAACTGAGTAATGGCATCTGGATTTGGCCTGCATATTTTTGTCAGGGTATGTGCATAGAATGTAGGTTATTAAATGTTTTGCACAAGTAGTAATAATACAATTTTCAAAGCTTTTTCTTCAGTTTATTTATTGATACTCAATTGTATTCACGTGTCAACAGTAAAAATGAACAATCTTGCCAAGATTTAACAACGACAACGTGTAAACCTTCTGAATGTACAAGTGTTCTTTGGGTAAATATTGACGTGTCATTTTTGACGGATGTCCTCTTTGTCTTTGTGTGGTGGGAGCCATTCCTACGATGCTCCTGCGCTCCACAGATATGTGGCCTGATCGTGTCTTTACCAGGAAATACTTTCAGTATGCCTGTAACACTTCTAGAAATGGTAAGTGAGAGTTTATAGCCATTTGGAGTGACACCTTGCCCAGCAAGTAGGAGTTTTTAATTTTAGTGGGATATTTAAGATGCAGCCCTACAACCGGTAACCAGAAAGAAGAACCCATTGAACCCAGTTGGGTGTAAATCTGAATAGTCTGTATCAACTTGCATTGCTAGAGCTACAGAATACAACTGCATTTTTGCAGGCTGGTGGCCCTCTGTGGTAGCTGTTTTGGTTGAAAGAGAGAATGAAATCCACAGCTCTTCTCAGGTCAAAACTTTGGCCCCTGGAAATGACCCTATTAATACCTTCACATGGTACCTTCACATGAATAATAGGTTTTAGTGGAGGGCAGAATGGCATTGTCCCTATAATATCACTGCACAATAATGAATGCACACATTGACTTTTCATTTGTTCTTTGGGAATCAGCATAATTTGTATCCCTTGGACAGTGTTTTTACAAAAGACTTCTTTGGGTGTTATAGTTTGAGGAATAAACATGCATTTGGATTATTTTTAAAATTTGTATTATAGTGATTTTTAAGTACATGTATTATGGACACTTTTTATAGAATGACCTTTTTAAAAGGCAACAAAATAACTTATGCATGAATCAAAAAGAAAATTTGTTTCAGTTAATTAAAACAGGAACCTTATTTAATATTAGATTTGTAGAAAACTACTTCTGTTCCCAGACTCCTAACTAGGTGTTCTGTGTTTAGTTTATTGATTAGTCAGGTCACACTCAATTAATTTAATGAAATAGCAGGATGGGTTTTTCTTATATATAGCAACTCTGTGAAACTGGAGTAGAAGCTCATTCTGAGGCCTTTAGAAGATCTTCCCAGTTAATTTGTGTGCAGCTGATATTCTCTGGCCCACAGTAGTCTTAACTGCGCAATATTTTGAGATTTTGTTCTTTCAGAAGTCATCACATTACACCAAATCTGCTTACTCCATCTGCTAGAGCTGGAAGCACCAATCTCATCATGGTATGTGTCACAGAGAAAAGCATTGTTTAAAAACATGATGCAGGATGGTGCTGAGGCAAATCACCTGCCTCTGCTTTTTGGAACTTCCCTGAAAACCTGACAAGGCTATGCTCCCTACATTCCCTACATTCCTTCATACTCTTAAGAAAGTCCTTCTACCACAAATGGGTTCATTTTGCAGTAAAAATATATGGTGTTCCTTTGTAAGAGTGCAATCCTAACTTAGGTGCAGTTAGTGGAGCTCATGGCATGTGGGAGGATAGAAATTCACCCAACTCTTTTGGAATCAGGTGCTCCTTTGCTTAGACCATGTGTTGACTATGCTCACTTGAAGTAAGCTTAGGGCAGGGGTTCTGAACCTTGAGTAACCTACGTATTCTTGGACTGCAAGTCCAAGAATACGTAGGTATACGTAGCCTTCATCACTAGCTGTGCTGGCTGGGGTTTCTGGGAGTTGTAGGCCAGGAACATCTGGGTTACCTATGGTTGGGAAACCCTGTTCTAGGGTGTATCCAAACATGAGTGTGATTGTTATGTAACAGCAAAATACTAGACCCTTTTGCTAGTCTCTTGTACTCAGTGATACTTATTTCCAAGGTACCTTGATTCAAGCTGTTACATTGTTCAATCCAAAACTTTCTTTTTGGGAGTAGATCCTAGTGAGATAAATTGGGAGTTCCACCTTAATAAACATGGCTAGGACCAAGTTAACCTAAATGTGTTTAATGGGGTGGAACTCTCAATTTATCAGAATCATAATATTTACTGGACATTGCCTGTAATTTTTTTCTCTCTGTAGTAAGCATAGGTCAAAATTCTACTAGAGTTCACATAAGCTTTGCTTAATTTGCAGGAGTTAATTGTGGCAAATTGGTGGGACACACTTTAGTGGTGCAATCAAATGCATGAACAGACACATGACTGAGAGAGGCCCTAGAAGCATACCAGCTCTGAGCTAACATAAGATATGCAGAGAATATCTATTAGAAACAATTTTTGTGTGTACATAAGAAAAGCCTTGCTGAAACAGGCCACGGCCCAAGCAGATGTCTTCACCTGCTTATGATTCCGTACAAAAGGCATTGAGAGATATCCTGCCTATCTCTCCAACCCTGAGGTTGACCTTAGCCATTGATACCCTTGTTCTCCATGAACTTGTCTAATCCTTTCTTAAAGCTGTCAAGGCTGACAGCTGTCACCACTTCTGGTGTCAAATGCTGCCATTAGTTCTTCTTATCAGTCTGTTTCTATTTACTAAGGGGGGCGGAATTCAAGACAGCCTTTAAAAAAACTGTTCTGAGAGGAACTGGCTTCCTGATGCTCCTCCTTACATTTTTTTTCTGTCTCAGACAATTTATGGCTGGTTGCCCTGGCAACCAGATATCAGGTCTCATAGTAGGAATATACAGTATGTGATTTCTTTACATTGCACAATGGAAGAGCAGTAACCTAGTAGTCTGAATTAGTGATAAGTATTTCCAACCACCCCCTCTGTGATGACCAGCACACCATTTCAAGATGAAAAGAAATGATAGGTGGTTTATCACTTTCTCTAGCCTTCACAAAGCATCAGGAATTAGTAGAAAATAAAGAAGAAAAATAAAATAAACAACAAGTAAAATGGATTTCACTCTCAGTCCTCATAGCTAAGAAAATTGTCCAGCCTGCACGGAGATGCTTAGCAAGAGTTTGTGTCCTCAAGCATCCTGGAAACGATGACAAGAAACAACTCCAAACAAAGAGTAGTAAAGCATCCTCATTAAGGCAAAGCAAAAGGAGGTGAGGTGCAAAGAGGTTAGCAAATTGGCCAGCAAAACAAACAATCCAACTGTTATGTTAGTTTTCCTCTACAGAGGTAGGTCATGTGATGGATACTTCTGACTTCAAAGATGGAATATCTAGACAAGTTCCTGGGAAAGAATTTAGATTTTGTTTTGTTCCTCTGGACTAAGACCATCAATTTTGTCTTCCTCTTGCCACCGTTGCAGATGCATTACAAACTGGCAGCCAGGTAATCCCAATATTTTTTTAAATGAGAGGACTGGGAGACTTTCAAGCTCTCTTGACATGTGATGGAAGGAGGTAGGCTGTTGTGGTTTTGTCATGACAGGTCGGTGTCTGGAGAAATCCTCCTTGTGCTCGAAGCACAATGACCACAGAACTATCTAGGCCAGTGTAATATTGCCTGAATGTCTGTGCAGCTACATACAGTATGTACGAGTGTAACAAACTATCATCTCTCTCTCTCTCTCTCTCTCTCTCTCTCTCTCT
>JAHTLZ010000074.1:25694700-25709378 GCA_023846285.1 Phrynocephalus versicolor | reverse complement strand
TCTCTCTCTCTCTCTCTCTCTCTCTCTCTCTCTCTGATACCAGGGACATTCAAAAGTATGTATCATCTGTCTTCTTTTTAACATTGGAGGATGACCACTAGAGGGCAAAATATAACACTAGTAGAGCAAAAATTCTCTTTTTAAAATGCGTATTATTACTCCAAGTTGCAATATGTATACTTTTCATGCAATCAAAGTTGTCTTCCATAACTTTTAACTGGGTACTTGTCAGTTCAAGACGTAAAATTCCAGACATCAGGGATGAGGAAACATGGGCTCCTCTAAAAGCTTATTTGCTCTTCAAAATCCAAGTACATCTGCTATTTTATGCTTAAAGATTTGCAAGTTATTGGGTCAGTGAGTCTGCTGTAACTGGGGACTTTGTGATAGGATACTGGCCACTAAGTGCCAAAACACTATTAGGATTCTAGCTCAGGAGTAGTCAAATACATGGTTAGCTTGTGTGTATCCTTCTGTGTTCACTGCATCAATACAAATTGTTCCTGGTGTCTCCTGAATTAGTCTCACCATTCTCAACTATGCATTTGGTGGTCATTCTCATTACATCAGCTTTACTGTACATGCATGTTATCAGTATATGGCTAGTGGATGCCACGTGTCCTCTGCCACCAACACCCACCAATGCACATCTCATAACTTTATCAAGACAGATAAGTATTTCTTGGAACAATGCAGATAAACATCCTTTTTGTTGAAGCAGTAATGATATATATAGAACTCTGAATCTAGTTTAAGACATACAATCACAGGTTACCACCTATAGCAATGATGATGAAACTTTTAGAGACCGAATGCCCAAACTGTGATTCAAAACCCACTTATTTTTTGCAAAGTGCCAATACAGCAATTTAACCTGAATACAGTGGTACCCAGGGTTACAAATGCTTTGGGTGCTACCCTTTGGGAAAGCGAGGACTAAAGAGCAGGGGTGCTACCCTTCAGAAAAGCAAGGATCGAAGAGCAGGCTTCTGAATTTCCCGTGGCCACAGAACCCTAGCTGTGGCCACGGGAAATTTCTAAAAAGTGCTCTTCGATCCTCGATTTCCTGAAGAGAGATGGATGGAGTGTTATATTGTCAGTAAAGCCTAGGGGCAGGGGCAGTGGCTTGTGGACTCCTTTGTAGCCCCAGTTTACTCTCCAGCCATACTGCATTTGGGATGCCTAGAGCGAAAGAGAAAACGGGGGCTATGAAGGCGCTCACAAACCACTACCCCACCTCACCCAACTCTCTGCATGGAGCACAGTGTTGTGCTCTGAGCAGAGGGGGAAGTGTTATGGCTTTGAGGGGCTGATGATGCATGCCTACAAAAAGAGTTCAGCATGTTGCCAACACTGACCTATAGTTTTTTTCATCAGCGTCCAATGGAATCAGTGTTATTCTAATTAATAAATACAAGGAGCTACCCTTTCTAATGAGAGAAATAAATTCTTCCTCCCTTCTATAAACCCTAAGTATTGCTTTATTTTGATAACCAGAATCCTACTGCTAATTGCAACTAGAGTGGATCCACTGATTCAATAAAATTTATGTATTTACTTAGAATTCAACCATGGGTGCTATGTATCAACTATAGTTGGGATTGGCAACAGGAGAGGGATCAGCAAATACCTAAAAAGGTGGACCTCATCATGCATGCCAGTTCCAAAGAATGATTATGCTCCATAAGGAACCTCTTCGCTGTATAAGATGCAACATTTTATCTATTATTGCTTTAAAACTCCTGTGCTGTACAGCCAGCTCCATCTGTGTCCAGCCTTATTTTTCTTGATAATACTCCTCTAACAAAGAAAATAATGCAACTTAGATAGCAAGCAATGGAGTAATTGTTCAGTTAAATAACAAACAGTCACTGACTTGTAGTCCCCTAAAATATTATGCCTGGTAACAATAGCAGTCCAGTTGGCAGGAAACTCTGAAAATCATGGAAGATAAAGCACCATATTTGCTGAATGAGGCAACATGTTGAAATTTACACAGAAACAGTGAAACCATCTGATTTTCAGCAGAAGAGCTTGATAACACAAGCTGCCAGCTGATTTGTTATATCTGTTTGCAGAAAACATTAGGTATATTTTTCATAAGTTAAATAGGATTTCCCGCTGACTTGTGCTCAAGTAGAGCACTGTAATTACAGTTACCCTATGAAAAAAGAATTAACATTAGCAATGAAAGAAAAATGATGCTTGAGATTCCTTTTTAAGACAAAATGTGCAAATCACATTAACATTTATATAAGAAGAATGAAAAAGACCATAAACTAAGGTCTTCAGAGTAAGAGACTGTTGATGGAGCTGTTATGGTTAGCTGGCAAGTGCAAACTTTTTTATTGGCCAGAATTCTGCCAAGATTTTACTCCAGAGTAAATGGAATTGTGTAAATCATGATGGCAAATTACAGCTAATTTGGGAGTTGCTTGTCATGTTCCTGGTTCTGTGACATGATGAGCTGTGAGACCAACACCTTGTTAATTAACTAGTGACAATTTCTGAGTACAATTTACACAATTTCATTTACTCTAGAGTACAGTTCCAAGAGAATTCTTGCCAGTGTGGTTTAAGATTCCTTTGAGTGCAGTGCAGAAATGGACCGGCAAGGCAGAAATGCAACAAATTAGTAATAAATACTGCAAAAGCCTATTTACTATTATACATAAGGTTGGATCCCAATTTAGGTGCATTTGACTGGGGTTCTCTAAGCAGCTCCTCTAAGCGTCCTAAAAGCTCCCAATGCAATCCCCCCAGCCTCCTGAAAATGCTACACAGAGATTTGATGTCCATGTTGATTGGCATGAGATATGGATGCCTGAGGGAGCCATAAAATGGGGGCAAGGCACCTTCCATAGAACCCTTCCACCTTATCTTCTGTCTTACTACATTTGGTATGTTTTGTATGTACTGCTAATGTTTTGTTGTTTTATTAGGAATATCCTGTTTACCCTTTTCCCTGAAAGATTTAGATGAAGTTTATTTTTATATACTTCACTTTCGTCTCAGAGTCTTGTCTACAGTTTTTAATCCCAACAAATTGGTAGCAGAGGAAGGCTTGCTTTTTCAGGCTACAGACAGATAAGCTGCTTTAAGATGATACTGAAGACTGTTGTTGCTTTTTGTTTTCTGCATACTGTGGCTTTCCTTTTGAAGTTTTTGGAGAGTAAAGCAGAGGGCTTTTGGCAAGCATTCCTTTCATGCTGAATTGGGGAATGAGTTGTATTTGCCTCTGATAAAGCTGAATAACAAAGGGAGTCACCATTTGACTTGGTGAGAGACTGCATATGCTTCTTTTAAAGTGATAAAATTATCTTCAGTGAACTGAAAGTGATGTTGTGTACAGCAGAAAGGAACTGAACCCATTGCCATATTAGAAGACAGCATCTGGCAGCATTAAAGATGTCTACAAGTCCAACTACTGTTTCAAAAGCTAGTGCATCTACTGACCATTTTAAGCTGTGTGCAAGTAACAACAGGGGTGTATTTGCAGTCCCAAAGCTGAACCAAAAACACTTTCAAATATGGGATGCAAGATTAAGAGTTTCCCTTCAAGTACAGGACTGTTTAAATTTTATAGACCAAGAAATTCCTGAGAGTCAGCAAGCACAGGATGAATATAAAATTAAAGAAGCAAAGCTTTAATAATGTTATATTCCTGTATTGAAGACCATGAGGCTCCTTTAGTAACTAAGCATAAAACAGCTAAAGGACTATATGAGGCTCTAAAAAGGAAATATTCTTGAAAGAAAGGTTATACAGTATGAGAAGGAAAGAGGGGACTAGCATTGAAGGGCATTTGGATGAAATGTTCCAACTTGTTTCAGAGCTATAATTTGCTGGTGTAGAGATATCTGCTTCTGAGTTTCAGACATGTATATTATTGATTTTACCACAATCTTTTGCAAATCAGAAAGCTATGCTTGAGTGTAATGCAAAGGTGGATGTAGATTATACAACAGCTTATTTGCGAGATTCAGGTCTCAAAAGGGTAATGGATAATGTCTCTGAAAACATGCCTGTGTTGACAACAAGATCGGATTTAAAACAAAGAAGATGCTATTTCTGTCCAAATGTTGGGCACATAGCCCGTTATTGCAGATTTAAAGGTACAGAAGCTAAAGCACCCAGAGGTAGAAGTGTTCCTACTTTGAGAATGGCCCCTAGTGGAAAGGGACATTTTAGCAGTCATGGAAATTGTAATCTATCATAAGCAAATCTAAGGTAAGATACAATCAAAGGTCTAATGATGGCAGAGGTGCTTATAATAATAACTACCAACTGTTCCAAATATCTGATTATGAAGGTGTGAATGATAAAAGACATTTCCTTCTAGACAGTGGTAGTTTCATTCACATTTGCAGATTCCAAGAATGCTAGCAAATCAGCAAAGGTTAAATGTGCTTGGAACTGGAAAAGTTCTTACTTTTAAAAATGGGGTTGTAAACCTTACTTTAACAAATGTTGCCTTTATCCGTGAAGCCTCAAATAATTTACTTGGTACTATAAGAATTTTAAAGAATGGTTAGACTGTAATACTTAAAAGTGACACAGGAAAAATTATCAATGATAGAACTGGTCTTGTACTTAAGGTTAATGAAAAGGAAGTTTCATTATATAGTTGATGCTAACATCAACTATATAATGAAACAATGTAACAATGTAAACATTGCCTCAGATGAAGGAAGACCTGTATGTCAAACTAGGCAAGTTATTTGTGATCTTAAAACATGTCTTTATTCATGGCATGTGAAATTAGCACATAGAAACATGCAGAGTATTGAAAAACTATTAACAGAATGTGGAATTAATGTTCCTAAATGTGCTAAGTCAAAAGAGAGATGTGAGAATTGCATAAAAAACAAAGGGAACTGCTCACAGTTATACAGGATAATCTAATTCACAGGATAAAGAGATGGGATGATGGGACCAGATTGCTGGCACTCAACCTCAAAAAGGCTGCAGCAGCTTTTAAACTGATAACTGGGGGAAAGCCGACAGGAGCTGAGTGGCATCCGGTTCGGAACACCTCATCCTTGGGGAATGAGGTTGGAGAGGGTAGAGAATCACATAGAGATGACATAGCAGGTATTAGTACTGGGAGAATAGTGGAATGTGATTGTCTACTGAAAATAATAGCTGTGGGGGGGAACAACAAAGCAGCAGCTGTTGTTGCAGAACCCACTGTACAGGTGCTTCTACGCCAATGCTTGAAGCCTCCGACCAAAAATGGGAGAACTTGAACATTTGGCAGCTAGGGATAACATAGATATAATAGCCATAACAGAAACCTGGTGGAATGTAGAGAACCAGTGGGATACAGCAATCCCAGGCTATAAACTCTATAGAAGGGGCGGGTTGGAGGGGGAGTGGCCATCTATGTCAAAGAAGGGGTAAAATCCAGCAGAATGGAGATTGACAGAGGGTCTGACTCCACCATAGAATCACTGTGGGTTAAACTACCAGGTCCAAGGAGTGATGTGATAGTTGGGGTATGCTATCGCCCACCAGATCAAAAACTTGAGGGGGACCTTGAAATGAGGAGACATATCATGGAGGTGTCTAAGAGGGATAGGATAGTAATCATGGGGGACTTCAGTTATCCCCACATCGACTGGGCCAATGCGAGCTCCGGGCAAGAAAGAGAAACCGGGTTTCTCGACTTGCTGAATGGCTGTGCCTTAGAGCAACTTTTCATGGAGCCAATCCGAGAACAGGCAACTCTGGATCTAATACTGTGTGATACTCAGGACCTGGTCAGGGATGTGAATGTCACTGAGCTTCTGGGGAACAGTGACCATGCTGCAGTTTCCTTTGCCATGCATGTTGGAGGAAGAGTGTCAAGCAAATCAGACATAAAATCCCTTGATTTTCGAAGGGCAAACTTCCCTCAGATGAGGAAACTAGTTAGAAAGAAATTGAAGGGGAAGGTTGGAAGAATCCAATCTCTTCAGAGTGCATGGAACCTGTTTAAAACAACGGTAACAGAGGCCCAGCACAAGTGCATACCACAAAGAAAGAAGAGTCCTAGAGGGCACCGGCATGGTTAACAAGTGGAGTTAGAGAGGCTCTAAAGTGCAAGGAGAGGTCTTTCTGTAAATGGAAATCCTCCCCAAATGAGGAAAATAAAAAGGAACACAAACTCTGGCAAAAGAAATGTAAGAAGATGATAAGAGAGGCAAGCAAAGATTTTGAGGAACGCATGGCTAGCAATATAAAGGGTAATAATAAAAGCTTCTTTAAATATGTTAAAAGTAGAAAACCTGCCAGAGAACCAGTTGGCCCTCTGGATGGTGAGGGAGGAAAAGGGGAGATTAAGGAGGACTTGGACATTGCAGAGAAACTAAATGAGTTCTTTGCATCTGTCTTCATGACAGAGGACCGTGAGCAGATTCCGCTGCCTGAACGGCCCCTCTTGACTAAAGAATTAAATCAAATACAGGTTAAAAGAGAGGATGTTTTAGGACTAATTGATAAATTGAAGATTAACAAGTCACCGGGCCCAGATGGCATCCACCCAAGGGTTATTAGGAAACTGAGAAATGAAATTGGAGCTTCCGGTACACCGCGGCAGTAGTTGCCTCAGTGGAGCAGCTGCTCCTTGACTGGGGTGACATTTCAATGGTTGTGGGGTTCCTCTGGTTAGGTAGTCAAAGACCCGGAGGTGGGGGAGTGCTGGAGGTGCACCCCGCGACAAGATTTTGCATTTCAACGGCATCCTGAGGCCAAGGGCTCCGGAGAAGTCTGGGATTTCCTCCACGACCCACACTATCATAACAGGGCATTCCCTGTGTTAAGCCGATGGCTATAGGCTTCCAGCTGGTTTAAGCTTGAAGCCACGGGACAGGCGAAGGAGAAAAACAGAAGACTGAAAGTCTGGTGATATAACAGGACTCCTACAAAAGGTTTAAAAACTATAAAATCCCCCTCAGGTGAAGCAAAGCGCCGATGAGTACAGAGGGGAGAGATTTAAGGTGGCGAAGCTGCTGACAAATCCCAAACTACTGTCTGCAAGGAGTGCTTGTCTAACAGCTGGGTTGCAACTTCTCCAGTGCTGTGTGCTGTGTGCTACAGGACCGTCTCTTCACGTCGTTTTTGTGAGCAAGAGATAACAACTGTTGTAGGCTGTTCTTCCTGTGGAGGTTTTCTCTCCCTCACCACCCCCATACCATCACCCCATCCCACCCCCTTTTTTTGGGGGGGGGGTTTCCTGACTATTTCAATATTTTATGACAACAGTCTAGGCGGTCTCTTGAAGGAAGCCGGTTTGAGGGGAGAAACTATAGACTCTCACAGCTAGAACGAGTGCCTCAAAGGCATACGCTGCCAGTCTTCGGTTAAAGAGCCCTCTCCCTGAGAGTGAGGCAGTTGGAGAGTGAGGCGGCTAAAGGACTTTCTCCACTCATCGCAATTCTTTTGTGCAAATGAATCAACACTTATCAAGTGGGACACTAGCAATAAGGGAAAAAAGATCATGAACGGAAATCCTATTTTCATTGTGGGGGCAGGAGGGAACTAAAATAGACCATTGGTAACATTTAAGAGACTAACGGGGGGTTGACGGGTAATCAATCAGTCAATCAGGAAGGTGGTGGCAAGGAAAAGAACTTTGGAAGGAACACAACCAGGAAGAGAAGAAAGAAAGAAAAAGAAGGAAAAGAAGAAGAAGAAAGAAAATATGAAATGGAACACTAAGAAGTACTAAAAAGCACACATGATGATGTTAATAGATGAGTAAAACAGGACAATGGAGGGAATAGTTATCCTATTATTTATTTGTTCAATGTGGATGCTTCTAAAGTAGTAAACTTATGAATTCATTACCAAGAACATAGTAACTATCTCACTTCTTAATTTAACCACTATCAAAATATTGGAATAGGGAAAGTAATTAACCTTGGAATTAGTGTTGACAATTAATTGCTTTTGTGATAAGCCTTTGTGACCAGCTCCTAAAAATCTATTAGAAAGGATCAGTCTGAAAGAATTTTTCAATTGGTGTTAAGAACAATATAAATAATTAACAACCAAGAACAATATAAATGATTTAATTGGTTAGAATAGGGGGTAATATATATATATACATACAGATTGATTAAGGAGATTAATTGCTATTAGATTGGTTTTTTTCTTTCTTTGATGTTGTATGACATTGTTATCAACCAAATTCTAAAGGTTATATATATCTGACGATCATGACTAGAGATGGGCACGACCAGGGAAAATGACGTTTTCGAGTTGTCGTGTGTCGGAGCCGGCCCATTTCGGCTCGTTTCCATTTTTCGCGAAATTTTTCAAAAATTTGTCATTTTGTCTGTCTTTTTTTGTCTGTCGTTATTACTGGTTGGGGGGGAGTGGGCTCCTGGAGGCACCTCTCTGGGGTGGGTGCCTCCTCTGGCCCGCTATGAAGGGAAAGCGGGCTCCTGGAGGCACCTCTCTGGGTGGGTGCCTCCTTTGGCCCGCTACAAAATGGCATGCATAACCAATTGGATATGCATACCATTGAGTGGCAGAGGCACCTCTCTTTTGGGTGCCTCTTTGACCACAGGCCCACTGCTGGTATAAGTGCAGCAGTGTCACAGCGCAAACTGGGGGAAGGCTCCCTCAGTCTGGACACTCTGTGGTCCACTAAAAAGGAAACTGTACTTGTGTGTACAGTGCAATGCGGGTAGAGATTGGGCTTAGGGTTAGGGTTAGCAGCACAAGGGCTAGGCTTAGGGTTACAGGTAAGGTTAGGGTGAGTTACTGGGGTGCACCTCTGGGTGCCTCTCTGACCCACTAAGAAGGACAGTGTACTGGCGTATGGGTTAGGGTTCGGGTTCGGGTTCAGGCTAGGGTAGTGGGCTTTTTATGTCCGACTGGCACATCCCAGAAGTCTCGGTCAAAACCTGGTCAAGTGGCCATGCAATTGGTGGAATGGCTCCAAAAATTTGCATGGTCCACCCCCATGGCCAGCCCATCATTGCGCACTGCACAGGTGTAAAGAAATAAAAATAAAAATAAAATAAAATAAAATCAATGGACATGTTTTTTTGCAAGAAAAACCCACTTGCTGCTACTGTAAAAATTCAGGCAGTTTTAAAATAGCTATTTTCGCATATTTCTGTGGTGCTTTGGTGTGGTTTTGGACCACGATTTCAAAATAAATATTGCGGTCGCCCCATTTTGGTTCCCCCGCCTGCACCGCATGGCATGGCGAGTTGGCGAGATGACAAGGAAGGATGCCCCCCACCAGAGCAGCCCAGGAGAGGTGAGGGGGGGAGGCCGGGGACCCGACCCCCAGAAACCACCCCTCTGGTAGGGACTCAGGCAGGCATATTTTCGCCTCGCCTGCTCTTTTGGCCGGGAATCGGGTTTTTTTAATTTTTAAAACTTTTTTTCTGTGCCGCCGCTTGGCGAGTTGGCGAGACGACGAGGACGCGCAGCCCAGGAGAGGAGAGGGGGGGAGGCCGGGGACCCCCCCCCGAAACCACCCCTCTGGTAGGTGCCCTCACTCAGGCAGGCATATTTTCGCCTGCTTTTTTGGCCGGGAATCAGGGTTTTTTTAATTTTTAAAACTTTTTTTCTGTGCCGCTTGGCATCGCGCGATCGCTGCGATGCCAGGAACGACAACAACAAATCAGACCCAATTTTTCTTTAGTCGGTTCGAGTTCGAGTTCTGGCAGAGTAATTGTCATTCTTCATTCCGTTACATAACGGAAACGAGGAACGGAAATGGAAATGAGAATTTCGCCAAGTCGTGCCCATGTCTAATCATGACTCAGTGTAAGCAACAGATGTAAGTTTTTTGGACTTAAAGTAAGTGCTTAAAACAATAATTGAAAGTTGGAAATATGGCTAGTAAGGGACTAAAAAAGTTGGGATCCGCTCCCTCTTCTACAGATTCTAGCCTGGCACAATCTAGAACCATTCTTGATTTAATGGGGAAAGAAACTCTAAAAGACTCGACTAAAGAACAATCAAGTAAGGATATGGAAACAATCATGGCCATGTTTCTAGAGTTGAAGGCAGAGATTAAAATTAACCAACAAAAAATAGAGGAACGGATAGATAAATTACACAATAAAATAGAGGAAACAGTGAAAAATCTGGAAATACAAGTGAGAGATCTGAATCAACATCTTACTGAGTCCAAGCAAGACATACTCAAGAATAGTAACAAAATAGATGAGCTAGATAAACACTCCAATGATATTGAAGAAAAATTGAATAAACAAATAAAACTAAATACAGAGCTACAAGAAATAATATCAGAATATTCAGATTCTATATTAAAGACAGAAATGGAAAAAGAGGAGTGGAAGAAACAAAAGAACAAAACCTCTTAGTTACAATAATTCATCATCTAGCGGAAAGAATGGGTTTGGAAGCGAAAGAACTAGAAAAGGAGATAGAATATATACATAGGACCAACTCAAGGTTCGCAAAAATAAATAAGTTACCAACAGATGTGAGAGTAACATTTGTAAGGCAAGAAATGAAAGAGAGGGTAATGAAGGTAATGAATGAAAAACCATTGATGATTTTAGGGAAAGAGGTAGTGATTATAAAAGAAACCCCACGACGAATAAGGGAGATGAGAAAGAACTATAGATTTCTAACTGAAGAACTAAATAAAGATAATATAAGATTTAGGTGGCTGTTCCCAGAGGGTATGATAGTCAATTGGCAAGCAAAAAATATAAGAGTAGAGACACTACAGGAAGCAAGGGAATTTTACAAACAAAACTTTAAAGAAACTGAGAGAGACCAGGTGACTGAGGCAGACGAAGATAAAATAGGAACATCCAGAAACAAAAACTAGAGACAGTATTACAAGAAATTAGAAATAAATTCAGACCAAGAGGTAAGAACAGAGTCCCAAATTAATACAAGGAAAAAGAAAAGAACTTAAATTAGTAGATCAACTAAAGGGAAATATATATAAATGAAAACCAATATAATTTCAGTAAATATCAAAGGATTAAATATACCCGAGAAGAGAAGGAAAGTATTTAATAAATTAATAAAGGAAAATGCGGACATCATTTGTCTCCAGGAGACACACATTAAAGAGAAAGACTCTAAATTACTAGAATGTCCGAAACTTGGGAACTTATTTTACTCTGCGGATTCAGAAAAGAAAAAAAGAGGAATTGCGCTGTATGTTCAACCTAGAGTAGAGGCAAAATTCATAAAGGCAGATTCAGAGGGTAGAACGCTAATGGTTGAACTTAAAAAAGAAACTAGAGTAATCCTCTTAGTGGCAACATATGCTCCGAATAAAAATCAAAGAAGTTTCTATCGAAATCTTTATAATGAGAAGATAATAAGAAAGTATTAACATATTTTACTCCTGGGTGATTTTAATGCAGTGGTATGTAAACAAAAGGATTATATGGCCGGAAAAAATAAAAAGAAAGGTAATAAAAGGACACTACCGATTTTTTTTCCAATGGGTAGATGAGCTATGTTTAGCAGATGTTTGGAGGGAAAAACATATTGGGGGGAAACAGTATACCTTTTATTCGATGGCACAGAAATCGTGGTCTAGGACTGATATGGTGTGGTCAACGACCGACCTTAGGAAAGAAATCTTGGAGGTTAATATTGAACCCAATGCCTATGCTGACCACAATCCAATAACAATATCATGGATAATACAGAAAAAAAGACCGGGCAGATGGCTCTTCGATAGGGAGATATTGACAGATAAAAAATTTCAACATAATTTAAGTAAAGAGATGGAATATTTTTAAGGAAAATACCACCGCAGGCACAGAACCACAAACTATATGGGACACAGCTAAAGCAGTGCTCGGGGTAATATAATTGCCTATGTGGCAAAAAAAAATAAAGATAAGAAAAGAAGACTTAAAGAGCTAAAATCAAAACTCAATATGCTAGAAAAGCAGTTAATAGGAAAGTGTGAGCAGAGATCAAGAATAAAAATGGAATTAAATTTAGTTAAACATCAAATAAATATGTTGGAAGCAGAAGATTTAGCCAAACAGATTTAGCCAAACAGATCATTTTGAAAATGCAAATAAACCGGGGAAATGGTTAGCTTATAAAATAAGGATGAAAAAAGAAACAAGATACATAAGAGGACTTAGAGACGAAATAGGCAATCTATGTGTGGAACAACAACGTTTGCGGGAAATTGTCTCTGACTTTTATACAAACCTATATAAATCCAAAGGAATAGCTATAGAGAATATAACCCAATATCTTAATCAAGCAAATACCCCCAAAGCAACCAAGGAGATAAGGGAATTGTTAAATCAAGAAATAACAATTGAAGAGTTACAAGAAGCGTTAGATAAACAAAAGACAGGCAAGGTACCCGGTCCAGATGGTCTCCCAGCTGAAATTTATAAATGTATCAGAGAAAGAATATTAGGTCCAATGTTGAAAACCTACAATGAAATTCTGAATAAAGCTAAAATACCCCCCTCATGGGAAGAAGCTATAATAACTATCATTCCTAAAGAAAATTCGGATACCTCTTTGATAGCAAATTACAGGCCGATCTCTTTGCTAAACTGTGATTATAAGATATTTGTGACTATTATAGCAAATAGGTTTAGAAAATTCCTAATCGATTTTATACATCACAATCAGAATGGATTCCTACCTGGAGGACAAATTAGAAATAACATACGGCTGATTTTAGATGTTTTGGAGTATTATGAAGCCCACCCAGACAAAGAAATGGCAATACTTTTTTAGACGCGTAAAAAGCTTTTGACAATGTAAATTGGGATTTTCTGCTCAATCAACTACAAACGATGGAACTCAGAGATAAGTTCACGAGATTAGTGGGGGAAATATATTCTAAGCAAAGGGCAAAAATAGTAATCAAAGGACATTCAGATACACTAGGGAACAAGACAGGGATGCCCTTTATCCCCGCTATTATTTATATTGGTCATAGAAATTTTAAATTTTAAACAGACAAATAAGGGAGAATAAAGAGATAACAGGGCTAAAAATTAAGCAAGAGGAATATAAAGTCCAAGCATTTGCTGATGATCTGGCTTTTATTTTTGAAAATCCCATTGATTCAGCACCTAAAGTGATTGAAGAAATTGAAAAATTCGGGAAGGTGGCAGGTTTGAGGATAAATAGAGATAAGACTAAATTTCTTACGAAAAACATCATAAGCCAACGGAAACTTAAATTGGAAGAAATAACAGGAATACAGATAACAAAGAAAATTAAATATCTAGGAATTCAACTGACGGCAAGATGTACATCTTTGACGGAGGACAATTATAGGAGATTTTTAAACCAAATAGAAGATTTTAAAAAATGGGATCGACTACACCTGTCAATTTTAGGAAGAATAGCGACAGTAAAGATGAATGTGCTCCCAAAATTACTTTTTTTATTTCAAACCATCCCTATTAATTTAGGGTGGAAGTTTTTTGGAGAATTGAATAAAATAACAAATAAATTCATTTGGACAGGGAAGAAACCAAGGATTAAAGTCAAATTAATGCAGGAGTGTAAGGACAGAGGAGGTTGGGGAGTACCCAATTGGCGCCTTTACCACCAAGCATGTGTACTGACTTGGTTAAAGGCTTGGATCTCGTTGAGAGACAACAGATTATTAAATTTAGAGGGTTTTAACCTCCAGAGGGGCTGGCATTATCATCTATGGCATAGAGGAGTTAAAAGTAAGATATTCAATAGTCACTTTCTTAGACGTTCCCTTGCTCAAAGCTGGAATGAAATTAAAAGGAAATACTATATGAAAATACCCAGATGGTTCTCGCCGCTAGAGGCAATTATGCACCCAAATTTAATAGAGTGAGGAACAGTACCCACATATAAGCACTTACTAGACGGAAAGGGGCAGTTAAAATCATATGAACAATTACTCGCATCGGGTCTTATTAAATCATGGCTGCCGTACCATCAAATTAATGCGAGATACAAACTAGATAGAATGGAAACTGGGATTGAAAATCAGGAATCCGCATTAGATAAGCTACTATTAGGAACGGAGGTTAAGCTCATTAGTAAACTGTACACATTCATGTTGGACTGGGAGTTAAAGGATGAGGAGGTAAAAGACGTTATGATCAAATGGGCGAGAAACATCCATCAAGAAATAAGTCTAGAGCAGTGGGGCAGGTTATGGAAGACCAATTATAAAGTAACAATTGCTACATCTTATAAAGAAAATCTATTGAAGATGTTCCATAGATGGCACATAACTCCTGAAAGGCTACATAAAATTAATCAACAAATTTCTGATAAATGCTGGAAATGTAAACAAAAGAAGGGAACTTTCTTCCACTGTTGGTGGACGTGCAAAAAAGCAAAAAAAAAAAAAAAAGGATTAAAATACACAAATGGTTACAGGAAATAATGAAAAGAATAATAAAGTTTAAGCCACAATATTTTTTACTAGGACTGACTATGGGTGAGCAACCCAAAGAAATAAATTACCTAATAATATATATTCTAACAGCAGCAAGGTTAGCTTGGGCCCAAAAATGGAAACTGAAAACAACGCCCAAGGACAAAGAAATAATCTCTAAAATTCTGGAATGTGCGGAAATGAATAAATTAACAAATGTGATAAATAACAAAGAAGATAGCATCTATGCACAAACTTGGCAACTATTCTACGAATGGTTAAATAAGAGACTTAATAAGAGAAATTAGAGGGAGTACAGTTA
>JAHTLZ010000074.1:25682822-25694660 GCA_023846285.1 Phrynocephalus versicolor | reverse complement strand
ATCTGGATTTTCAAAAGGCTTTTGACACAGTCCCTCACCAAAGGCTGCTGAGAAAATTGCACAGTCAGGGGATAAGAGGGCAGGTCCTCTTATGGACTGAGAACTGGTTGAGATCTAGGAAACAAAGAGTAGTTGTCAATGGGAAATTTTCACAAAGGAGAGAGGTGAAAAGCGGTGTGCCCCAGGGAATCTGTCCTGGGACTGGTGCTTTTCAATCTGTTCATAAATGACCTGGAGACAGGGATAAGCAGTGAGGTGGCCAAGTTTGCAGATGACACAAAACTTTTCCGTGTGGTAAAAACCAGAGAAGATTGTGAAACGCTCCAGAAGGAACTCTCCAAACTGGGGGAATGGGCTACGAAATGGCAAATGCGTTTTAATGTAGCCAAATGTAAAGTAATGCATATTGGGGCAAAAAAATCCAAACTTTATCTATCAACTCATGGGCTCTGAGTTATCCGTGGCGGATCAGGAAAGAGATCTTGGTGTGTTGGTGGACAGCTCCATGAAGGTGTCTCCCCAATGTGTGGCAGCGGTGAAGAAGGCCAATTCCATGCTAGGGATTATCAAAAAGGGGATTGAAAATAAAACAGCCAACATTGTAATGCCATTATACAAGACAATAGTAAGGCCGCTCCTGGAGTATTGTGTACAATTCTGGTCACAGCATCTCAAGAAAGACATAGTGGAACTGGAAAAGGTGCAGAAGAGAGTGACGAAAATGATTACTGGGCTGGGGCACCTCCCTTATGAGGAAAGGCTAAAACATTTGGGGCTCTTTAGTCTGGAAAAAAGGCGCCTGAGGGGGGATATGATAGAGACGTACAAAATAATGCAGGGCATGAGTAAAGTGGATAGAGGGAAGCTCTTCTCCCTCTCACAAAACACCAGAACTAGGGGTCATACACTCAAATTGAGGGCTGGGAGAGTAAGAACAGACAAAAGAAAATATTTTTTCACCCAGCGCGTTATTAGTCTATGGAACTCCCTGCCACAGGATGTGGTGATGGCATCTGGCCTGGATGCCTTCCAAAGGGGATTGGACAGATTCCTGGAGGAAAAGTCCACCACAGGTTACAAACCATGATGGGTACTTCAAGGACCAGATGCAGGGGAGTGGTATCAGGAGATAGATATCTAGTCTCCTGCGCTCCCGAATGCATCTGGTGGGGCCACTGTGAGATACAGGAAGCTGGACTAGATGGGCCTTTGGCCTGATCCAGCATGGCTCTTCTTATGTTCTTATGTTCTTATGAGATTTGCATAAAAAGCAAAGGAAACTGCTCACAGTTATACAGGATAATCTAATGCACAGGATAAAGAGTTCCTAGATGAGGTTTATTCAGATTTAGTAGGTCCCATGCCATTATCTGCTGGCAAAAATAGGTATTTTCTAACCTTCACTGAATTCAAAAGTACAGTTATGTACCATATATACTCAAGTATAAGTCAACCCAAGTATAAGTCGAGGCCCCTAATGTAACCCAAAAAAACTGGGAAAACTTGTTGACTCAAGTATAAGTTGAGGACGTTTTTTCATTATACTTTAGTATATACAGTATACTGGCCAAGCTCGAAAGGAGTAATTGTCAATGTGTGCTGGGATTGTGGAGGCAATTAAGGAGTTAATACCGTAAACTCCCTGATTGCCTCCAAGCTCCCAGCACACTTTGCCAATTACTACCCCCAGCCCCTTTAGAGCTTCATAACTAAATCACCTTATGCCCAGATCTTTCCAGTTTTCAGGGGGTTCCCTAAAATTGCTTCAGGAAGGTACCCCTGCTACTTTGGAGTCCCAAGGGAAATAAATTTTGATTGCATATTTTAAAAATAATTTTTGAGTGCATATTTTTTCAAATAAATATGTACTAAAAATTACTTACCTTTGGGGCACTAAAGTAGCAGGGGCACCTTAAGAAAGTGTTTTTAGGGAACCTCCTGAAATTTGGAAACATTGGGGAGATAAGGGAGCTGAGTGATGAAGCTCCAAAGGGGGTTCCCCTAAACCTTCTCATTGGAATCATATGGGAAACTGCAGCACCCTTATCTCCCACCTGATCAGCTTCATAGTAGGTTTTTTTTCTAGGGACTTGCCCTCCACCATCCTCCCCCAGCCCTCCGAGCAACTAATTTTACCCCCAAAACCTGGGAAACTTATTGACTCAAGTATAAGTTGAGGGCATTTTTCCAGGCAAAAATAAGGGCTGAAAAACTAGACTTATACTCAAGTATATACAGTATCCATTCTCAAAAGAAAATATCAGATTCTTGAAAAGTTTAAATCCTATGTAGCTGCAATTAAGAACCAATTTGGTAAAGCACCCTTAACATTATGTACTGATGGGGGTGGAGAATATTGTAATGCAGATTTTAAGAGATTTATGGAGAAAGAAGGCAACTGAACATAAAGTCACTATATCCCATTCTCCACGACAAAATGGTTGTTTGGAAAAATTAAACTGTACATTACAGGAGATGGCTAGATCCAAGATGGATTACCTAATTCTCTGTGGGCTGAAGCAGTAGTTACAGCAACTTGCACAGGGAGTGGTTTAAAGCATATAAAAGCTTTTGGTGCTAAAGCATACTCTCTTATTCCAAATGAGAAAAGTGAAATTTCATCCTCGAGTTGAGATTGGAATTACCCTATTGGAAGGAAAGGATATAAAAATTTGAATCTTGAGACTTTTGAAGTTAAATGTTGTAATGGTGTACATATAGATGAGAGAAATGTAAGGCAAGAGATATCTGAGTCTATAGTGATAGAGTTTACCAAAACAGAAGGGGAAGCAGGAACTGGACCAAGTGGAACAGAAACAACAACCACTGTAAAACAATCCCAAATTGTGTGGGGTTCCTAATTCCCTAGAGGATAGGATGAAAATCCAAAAGGATCTTGACAGATTAGAGTGCTGGGCCAAAGCTAATGGAATGGGGTTCGACAGAGGGAAATGTAGGGTGGTGCATCTAGGTAAAAAGAATGAATTGCACATATATAGGATGAAAGATACCTGGCTGGAAAATAGGACCTGTGAAAGGGATCTGGGAGTCTTGGTGGTCCACAAATTGAACATGAGTTAGCAGTGTGATGCGGCGACCAGGAAAGAACTGACAAAATGTCATTGTTCAAGTTATTTGCTTTTCACTGGGTTGTAGCAAATATAGTATTTGAGAATCAGTCATCTGTGATATTCATGGAGTTAATTTAGACATCCAGAATTTCCGTAATAAAAACACAGCTTTTGTTCACTTCAGTTTTATTTTCAAATTGGCAACAGACCACTTTCAAAAGCAAGATAAAATATACAAAATTCTAAACCTCCATCAAAAAATTGCTACAACATACAACACAGAAAAAAGGTAAGCAGTCAAAGGTTGCTATCAGAGCAGCCACTCATGAGATTTTGGTAAAGACAGTATAAAGTTGAGATAAAGCCTAAATTGTTGTGAAGACATTTTGATATCTTATTTATCCAACTGGATATGGGAGAGAATTGCTGGAGAATTTCCAGCTGGTATGTAGGTGGGACATTTAAAGAGATCTCATAGCTTTTTGTAAAAGATTATGAAAACTCCATGGACATGGGGTCACGAAGAGTCGGTCACGACTGTAGCGACACAACACACATACATAACTGGGAAATCTTATGCTACTTTTAAGGAAGGATACTGAGTGGAGGAAAATTCCAGGGAAGCTCATGATGGAAGCTACTGGAAAGTGTAATATTTCCTTCAGCTGTCAGACACTGTAAAGATTAAGATTTTCCAGGCTCAAAGTATCCCTTAAGGTATCACATTTTGATGTCTCTATATGATAGCCAAATGACCTTGTTTTGCATCCTTGATGTAGAAGCAAACTTTAGAAGCAAAATGACTTTTCTGATCTACTAAAATTTGCCAGAATCCTGTGGCACCAACTCCAGTTAGTTAAAGTCATCAATCATGGGCTTTAATCTAAAGTTTCCTTCTCCAGGTTTCTTAGGGACCCTTTCAACCTGGAGAAGTTCTAGGGAACCTTTGGATTGTAGGGAAAAGCTTTTACTATCCCCAAATTGCAGCCACTGGTCACATTCCAATCAATGGGATCAATGGGGTCATTGGGGGTATTACAAATCCCACCCCCCATCCCAAAGCTCTCATAGGATTTCCAGGTTGAAAGGGATCCTTATAGGGCCCAAGAATCTGTAATACAAAACTTCAAACTAAAGACTATGGCTAATGACATCATCAGCCTTTACACATGCAGAGTTATGCAACAGGATTCTGGAGCCTGGAAAATCTTAATCTCCATTTGGAGATACAGAATCTGATATTTAATAATAATTTGATCTGGAATATCCATAGAAAATGGCTCTGGTTTATGTGCACTCCAGGCAACCATTAGCATTCTAGGTTAACATTTAATCCTGGGAACAGTTCTTGTAGACCATGAAGATATCTAGATAAGATGCTTTACAACTGTTTCAATAAATAAATTTGCAACCAGGCTGGAATAAGCCTATCCAGTTGTTATCAGTTCACCTATAAATATATCGTGAAACATCTGAATATCCAATTTTTCTGCTAAGTATGAAGCCAGTCTGGGAAATTTTTATGCAAGAGTTGGGATTAGCATTGGTCTTATTTAGCTAAAATGATAAGATACTGCTTGGCATTTCTATTTAGTAGGACAATTGACTTGTATTATCTAATGAATTTAAGTCTCTTGGGCCAGATGAATTACACCCAAGGATATTAAAAGAACTGGCAGAAGTAATTTCAGAACCATTGGCAATAATCTTTGAGAAGCCCCGGAGAACAGAAGTCCCCATCGACTGGAGGAGGGCTAATGTTGTCCCCATCTTCAAAAGGGGGGGGAAAGAGGACCCAGATAATTATAGCCCAGTCAGCTTGACTTCAATTCCTGGAAACAGCCTAGAGCAGATTATTAAACAGACAGTCTGAATTATTTAACAAACATTGATTTCATTACAAGAAGTTAACATGGGTTTCTTAAAAACAAGTCATGCCAGACTAATTTGATCTCTTTATTTGATAAAATTACAGGCCTGGTGGATCAGGGGAATGCTGTGGATATTGCTTATCTGGACTTTAGTAAGGCCTTTGATAAGGTTCCTCATGGTATTCTTGCTAAGAAGCTAGTAGAAAGTGGGATAGATAGTGCTACTGTTAGGTGGATTTATAATTGGTTGACTGATCACACCCAAAGGGTTGGTCATAAATGGCCTCTGTTCAGCTTGGAGAGACGTGACCAGTGGGGTGCCCCAGGGTTCTGTTCTGGGTCCAGTGCTGTTCAATATCTTTATTAATGACTTGGAGGAAGGAATAGAAAGTATGCTAATTAAATTTGCAGATGATACCAAATTGGGTGGGGTTGGTAATTCCCTAGACTAGGATAGGATGAAAATCCAAAAGGACCTTGACAGATTAGAATGCTGGGCCAAAGCTAACGGAATGGATTTCAACAGAGGGAAATGTAGGGGGCTACATCTAGGTAAAAAGAATGAATTGCACAGATATAGGATGGGGGACACTTGGCTGGAGAATTGTACCTGTGAAGGGGATCTGGGAGTCTTGGTGGACCACAAATTGAACATGAGTCAGCAGTGTGATGCGGTCACCAGGAAAGCCAATGCGATTCTTGGTTGCATCAACAGAACCATAGTGTCTAGATCAAGGGAAGTGATAGTACCACTCTATTCTGCTCTGGTCAGACCCCACCTGGAGTACTGTGTCCAGTTCTGTGTGCCTCAGTTTAAAAAGGATCTTGACAACATCGAGCGGGTGCAGAGGAGGGTGACCAGGATGGTTGAGGGTCTGGAGGAAATGTCTTATGAGGAACGGCTTAGGGAACTGGGAATGTTTACCCTCTTTAAAAGAAGGCTGAGGGGGGATATGATAGCTATGTTTAAATATATGAAAGGGTGTCATATTGAAGAGGGTTAGGGTTTGTTTTCCATGGCTTCAGAGACTAGGACTCAGGGCAATGGTTTCAAACTACAGGAAAAGAGATTCCATTTAAACATTAGGAAGAACTTCATGACAGTTAGAGCTGTTCGGCAGTGGAATATGCTGCCACAAAGGGTGGTGGACTCTCCTTCTTTGTATGTTTTTAAGCAGAGGCTGGATTGCCATCTGTTGGAAATATTGTGATGGGGTTCCTGCATGGCAGGGGGTTGGACTAGATGGCCCTTGAGGTCTCTTCCAACTCTATGATTCTATGATTCTATGATTCTAAGATGCAAGGTGTTTTCTGCAAATAGTAGCAAGCATTTTTTCCCATTGGCAAAGGTCACCACCCACCATTCTTCTTTAAATTAAATTACCAAGTTATCTTAAGCTTAGTCCAATAGCTTTTGTCATTTCCTGACCGGACAGTTGTGATGACATTTGCTGCTGTGTCATTTAGTTAAAAAACAAATAGTGTACTGCGGCAGTATGGAGACCCACCTAAATTCTGAGAAGAAAACAACAACTCCTCATCAAAGAAAAGGATTTTCCCAGTTTAAACTATTTCATTAATTCATTGTAAAATTCTCAGATATAGGAATAATAATAGGTGTTATAATGGTTTGTGACTTGTTGTAATACTCAGCTATGTTTACTCCCATCCTTATTCTGTTTTAGACAAATTCAGCCTTCCTCAGTCTGGGTTTCAGCTCTCACAAACAGTGTCAACAGTTGATGAGATATGCATGCAATCTAAAACATCTGGAAGGTACCACCTGCCAAAGTCTGGCTGACGTTTTGTAGAAAGTCCCTGTGGTTCATTCTGACATCTGCTAGCACAGTACAAAGCTCCACAGACATGACAATTAGACTCCTGTGGTGGTTCAGACAGCTGTCCTTAGTAGCAGGCTATTTGTCCATTTTGCTGGGTATTGTCTGATTGGCAGTACAACTGCTCTCCTTCAGACTGCACAAAGAGGTTTGCTGATTTTCATTTCATTTATTTTTTGCCTGGACATGTCAAGAGTTGCACTAGTGACCTTCTCTATGTGAAGCACTTTCAACACCATTAAGCTATGGTACCACTTCATTGTAAATGAGCCTTAGAGGACCACGGACATACACATAGTTTTCTCAAACACATTCTGCACTTCTCTACCTGCTTTCCTGGTGTTATTTATTTATTACTAATTTACTATATTTATATACTACCCATCTAGATACTGGGCTACTCTGGGAGGTGATTTGGAGCAAAATGCAATTTGCCTTTTGTCTGAAGCAGAGAAGTGGTTTGCCCTTGCCTTCCAAAACAAGATCAGGTCCTAGTTTCTAATCTGGTATTACATGCCAACAATAAAATCCTAGTCTACCAGTATGCCATCATTGCCACCCTGTCTCCCTGACAGGGTGTCAATGACAGCATACTGGAAGAAGGGAAAGGAAGAGGAATGTGTGTGTGCGCACAGTATACTGAAATAGTGGGGTGAGGCACTCCCTGCTTGGAGCACAAGTTGATACTACATAGCTGAGTAATGCTCTGGATTTCATCTACATTAGTGCACTGTTAAATTACAACTTTGTAATGACTGAAAAGCTCGCATTAAAAGCCCTTAATTTCACAACTCCACCTCAACGTGTAACAGTGGAAGCAACAGAGACAATGGCCAAAGTCCTGTTGCTTAGTGCAGTAGAACACACTACAGTAGGCACATTGAATCAGTGGGGATTTTCCTCCATACATTTTATTGATTCCACAGGGCCCAGTGTTGTTGTGAGGTTACTTTAGCATATTAAGTCACAAGTAGAATACGTCCGTTTGAATCAACTGAGCTCATGAAGAGTTGACTCACCAAATCCCCATTGATTCAGTGGGCATAATTTAGTGAAATTATGCATGCTTAAGCAACAGGATTTTGGTTCAAATTTCATAATTATGTGAACATCAGTTGTTACCGACTGATCTCGAGGTAACCAAAAGTGTTGTTGGTTATGGTAGAAGCCCTTTCTAGAGATGTCTTCCTCCCCAGTAGCTTACAAACGGCTGCCCTGTATTTCTTTGAGACAAGATTGTAAAGGATTGGGTTGATGCTAGCACTCAAGTAGAAAAGCTGCAATGCAAAAATATTAAAATACTGGATAAAATACATCATTCTGGAATCCTTTGGGTTGATGTATATGATCCTGCCGACGTGGAAGGGCAACCAACAAATAACAAAAGCCACAATCAGCACAACTGCAAAAAAGAAAGGGAGGGGAGAAAGGCAATCACTTGACACATCTAGCCAGGACAGAGTTTTTTAGTAGCTTTTGGAGTGTATTAATGAAGCATACTTCTTTTAAAATCTTGTAATATTCTTTTCACCTGTAGGTTGTTTGTTTGTTGTTTGTTTTATAGGCCATCTTTCTCCCAATAAATTGAGCAGGAGATGAATAATCCAAGAGGAAAATGAGCACCATCTTATCCACCATGTGAATACAAATAAGTTGGTTCGGATGTTACTTACCAGTGATGAAGGCAGACAGTGGGTGGATGGTCAGCAATATTAGGGGCCAGGCCTCTTGGCCTCTCCTGTATTACTTTTTAGTTTGGAAAATGTATTTTTTTCTTTTAAAAAGATTTCTAACAAAGGTTTGATAGATAAATAGTGTGAACATGGATGGTATCTGGATTCAGGCTACGAAGTGCCAGATCTAGACTAGAGACAAAGAAATAAATATGAGGCTATACTGAGTGAAGCAGACAGAAAAAAAAGAATTGGGTGGGGGTAGGAGTTGCTGTCCCTCCTTTCCAGTGGCTGCTACCAAAAGAGGCTGAAGGAGTAAATCTGGGTTCAAGTGCATGAACTCATACAGCTCAAAGGACAAGCATCATCATTCGAATAAGTGGTACTCCTAATACCCCTCTTTTATAGCACATGTAACACTAATGAACATTAGTCCTCTTGATCCCCAGTAGCTTTTAAGAGAAATCCAGACAGATAAGCTGCAAATATATTAGCTCTCGCTCTCTCTAATTCTCTCTTTCACACACACTAAGGAACTAGCATTTTCTACCATTTTCAGGGTGTGAACACCAACTCAGGCAGATCCAAAATATTTTGCTGGGACAGTCCAGAAGCTGGACTTTTATGTTGGTGGCAAGACAGAAACTTCCACTCCATCTCTGAACAGGAATCAATTTAGGGGACTAGGAAAGGGCATGGAGCATGCACAGCCACTTAAGAGGAACCTGCCAGGAAATGCCACTGCTACCACCTGCTGCTGCCACCAACTGAGACTTTTGCTTTTCTCTGCCCAATAGCTTTGCATATTTTCTGATTGTCCCCAACAGGCATGCCTAATGTTTCCATTGGAATCTGCTCCTCGGATTGTGGTTATAGGAAATGGGGTTTGCTTCAGGATTATGAATGGAAGCTTATTTTCTAGGAACCAGTAGTGTCACATCTTGTGCAACTCACAAAATTGTACAAAGCTCTTTGCTGAGTACCCTTCCACCTGTCCATCTGAAGTGAACAGGATGTATCGGTGGTGGCTCTTCATTAGTATCATGAGCCTGGGTGTTATTTGGAACTGAGCATTTTTAAAAGTGTATCTATTTAGGGTTCCATGGAAAGCCAGGATAGCTCTGTTTCATAATGGTGATTCTATAGGGCTATAGGGGGTGCTATGGTAATAACAAACAGATAACTGGATATGAAGCCCCTAGGATACTTATTCTCTCACTACATGATGTCCTCTGTTTACTCACCCAACATGCGCACAGTTTGTCGGTGGTTCCGATAGGATGCCCCGCCAAGATGTGCTCTGCTGACCAGCAGAAGCTGCCTTGCAATCAAGCTGTGGAGGACATAGAGGCAGAGGCAGGGCAACACGAAGTAGCTGGTGGTGATCCAGAACATGGTATCCAGCATCCCTGTCTCTTTAGCATAGTTGGTGGGGACGCATTCATGGGTGAAGTTATTCTCTCCAGCCTGCTGAACTCCCACAAGGAATAGAAAAGGTGCAGCAGAGGACAGGGCAATGGCCCATAATGCCACCAATAGTACTTTTACACGCTGTTGGGTCACTAGCACTTTAGCACGCAGTGGGTAGCAGATAGCAACATAGCGCTCAACAGTCAGAGCCGTCAAATGTAGAATAGAACAGTAGGCACACGCTTCACCTGACCAATGCCATATGCGGCATACCACTGTACCGAGCACCCATGGCCGTGACTGCCAGAGACGATACAGGTCAAACGGCAGCCCAAGTAGGAGCAGCATCAGGTCAGAGATGGCCAAGCTAGCCAGGTAGAGACTAGTGGTGTTGCGGAGTTCCTGGGACCAGCTGATCACAACTAGAGTCAGAATGTTTCCACCCAGACCAAGAACGAGTAAGGCCAGGCACACAACCGTCACTGGGATAAGAGCCCACATGGGCAGCAAAGGGCACAGATACTTGTTGCATATCTCCGGACCCTCTTCTTGAAACACCTTTGAACTGCTGCTGTTGGTCAAACTCATGTTGTAGCCAGCACTACAGCCAACCTCAGCGCTGCTATTGCAGAACATCCAGAACAATTTTAAGCATGACAAACCATGTGATTTCTTGGAAGGTATCAGAGAGAGATCCTGCCGTCTTGCTGTCTCTTTTGGTATGCGTTCTAGGGATCCCTTTTCTGTGTTCTGAGAAAACTCAGGCACAGTCCACCTTCTCCTTGAGTGGAGAAATGGAACATCTGTGCACATTATTAAACTGACAGATACTTATAACAGTGGAACAATAACTCCTCCCAAGTAAGCAACACACTACCTAGCAACAGGTGGGGTTATTGAGAACCAGTTAAGAGATTTTCTAAAAGCTACTGAGATGAAGAACAGATAAAATCCATGCACAGTTGAGGAAACTAAAATGAGTCAAGGAGCACCTTAAAGCTAAAAATGTTTATTAGAGCATATGGTCTCATTATCCAGCTTTAGCTTTATCAGGCTTTATCCTGGCTGGTTAATTTATAGATACACAAATGGATATGGGGGAGCAAATTGTAAACAGTGGACCACAATGCAAATTATACAGAGATTAGCTAAGCACAGTGTATAAAAGATAGGCACAGTGACCAAACACAATAGCAATAACAACAAAGAACACATGCCCTAGCTTTCCTGTGTGCATTCACATTCTCGGTGGTGCAGGATACTGTTGTCCTGTGTCAACCTGAAAAGAATGGACATAAGCTTCTTACATTTTGATTTATCACATTGTTGTCCTTTGCTCAAGGATGGCAACTCGTCAGTCACCCAGTCTTATCCCCTAGTCTTGCTGCCCGCACCTTTTGAAGAAACAGACAGACAGCATTGACAATTGCTGCCTATGCTCAGATTACTGTTTTATTTTGTCATTACCAGACTCCTAAACAGCGCCATTTTAGCCATAATGAAGCATTACAAACCCGAGGTCTCTAAATCAACACCATGTAAAATAGCCCCCAATGTAATGTTTTTTAAAAAGTCATAAAACTTCAACATTCACCATTTTTGCATTTTATTTTGCTATTTACTATAAGCTGCCAAACAAAATAGTTCAGGTAATAAGAACAATTTCTGCAAATGGATTAATGTCGGAATGTTTGGTTACTAATTTAAAACAATTGCCGACAGCACCTTATTTTCTTCCTGAAATGCAGAATTCAGTGATTCTGCAAACATGTTATCTCATCTACATATTCCTAGGATTTGACTCCTAATTTGTTAGCTCACTGTAAAAAATGTGCACAGCACTTTGTGGGAAAAGTTGCTTGGATCTGCTCAGACTTGGATGCTTTAGTTCAGTGCTCCCCAACCTTTTTGTGCCCACGGCCCGGAAAATATTTGATGATTTTTCCGTGGCCCGGGGCTGGGGCTGGGGAGGGGG
>JAHTLZ010000074.1:25667286-25682782 GCA_023846285.1 Phrynocephalus versicolor | reverse complement strand
AAAGAAGGAGACTCCACCACCCTCCGTGGCAATATATTCTACTGCTGAAGAGCTTCAACCATCAGGAAGTTCTTCCTAATGTTCAAATGGAATCTCTTTTCTTGTAATTCGAAACCATTGTTCGGAGTCCCAGTCTCTGAAGTCATAGAAAGCAAGCCAGCTCCCTCTTCGATATGACATCCTTTCAGATATTTAAACATGGCTAGCATATCCCTCTCAGCTGTCTCTTTGTTTTTTTAAATTAAGTAATTTTATTGGTTTTTTTAGGGAGGGGGAACAAGGGGGGAGGGGTATGGGGGGAAAGGAGTACAGTTTAAAAATTACATTGAATATATCAAGCCAAAAATAATGATTTAACATATTAACAAATCACCAAATAATATCACAATGCTAATAGGTTTGTTACTTCTTGCCATCTTTTCCGAGAAATCTCATCGTAGTCTCCCTTTAGAAAGCCGGAGAGTCTGTCGATTTCAATGCATTCTCTTATCTTTTCGTGGAAATTTCTCTCTGTTGGCACATCTGGTTGTTTCCAGGATTTCGCATACAATATCCTTGCAGCAACAATTACATGGTGAAGTACATATCTCTGGTCATAGGAAATATTAATGTCTACTATATTTAATAAAAAAAATTCTGGTCTAAGCTCTAACTTAATTTTCAAATATCTTTCTAAAAATAATTTTACCATTATCCAGTAAGCCTTTGCCTCTTTACATGCCCACCACATATGGTAAAAAGTACCACAATCATGTTTACATTTCCAACATTTAGGTGAGCAGTTATACATCTTAGATAAACGGTGTGGTGAGAAATGCCATCTATAGAACATCTTATAACAATTTTCCTTAAAGGCTATAGATTTGAAGATTTTGACTGTATTCTTTGACCAGTGTATCAATCATTTTTTCATTTAACAAAATACTATAAAATTTACTAAGAAGCTTTGAGTGGCCAGAGGATAGTATTTTGTCAAGTGGAGTATCATTAGTCATAAATCCCCCTCTTTAGTAAGTTCTTTAAAGTGTGAGTATATTTGTTGGTACTTCCACCAGTCTAACTTATAACCTTCTGATACTAATTTTTCTAATGATTTCAAAGAGAGGTCAGCATTCAGAAGGTGTCTGTAAGTTAAAAATTTTGGGGTTACACTTATATGGGGGCTAATAACCGCTCCCAACGGAGATAACCACAATGGTACTTTGGGGTAAAATTGTTTTTTAATCGGTAACCATATTTTAACTAAGGCATTCCTTATCCAGTGCTTTTTAAAGAGGGTAGGTATATTACCCTTATACCATATATAATGATGCCAACCCTTATCCAAGCCGTGGCTCTCAAGCTGCAGTATTCTATTATTTGTCATCAAAATCCAGTCTTTAATCCAAGTCATGGTAGCGGCCTTGTAGTATAACACCAAATTGGGCAGGGCAAAGCCACCAGTTTTAGTTCTGTCCTGTAGATAAACATTTCTAATCCTTGCTTTTTTCTTTTGCCATATAAATACACGTGTTACAACGGTTAGATACGGTAATACCCAAATATTTTACCTTACTAGCATGTTGGAAACCCGATTGGTTTACCAATTTTTCGGTCATAGGTGGAGTCATATTTTTAGTAAGCAACAGTATTTTTTCTCTGTTTACCTTTAGTCCTGAAATTTTGGAGTAGGCCTCCAAAGTCTTTAGTAGTTCTGGAGTGGAGGTCTAAGGGTCCTCCATAATAACCAACAGATCGTCCGCGAAGGCTTGGACCTTATAAACTTCTCCTTTGCTTTGTAGGCCTTGAATACCTGGGGTGTTTCTTATAACATGGAGTAGCACCTCTAAAGTTAATATAAACAGCATATGAGAGAGAGGGCATCCTTGCCTGGTGCCTTTGTGTATCTTGACTTTGTCTGTAAGGTAGCCATTGACTACAATCCTAGTGTTTGGGGCGGAGTAAATTTGTTCAATTGCTTGTAGCATTCTGTGACCACACTGTAGATAATCTAACTGAGTTTTGAGTAAAGACCAGGATACATTATTGAATGCTTTCTCAGCGTCGATGAATGCGAAGGCTACTTGCTTCTCAGGGTGGCATATTCCAACGCATTAAGAAAAATTCTAATGTTGGATTGGAGGCGCCTTTTCGGAAGGAAGCCGGTTTGATCATGGGATATCAAAGAGGGTCAAGATGGTGGCGAGCAGCAGAGGCATTAGCTGAAGCAGCCCTGGCTAGCGTCGATGTATCCCAGGTCCCAAGAGGGTGATTTTCCATTCCATGATCACCCACTGGGAGCAGAAGACATCCCAGATTCGATCTGAGGCATCCCAGGTGTGGTCCCCCCCGTGAGGGTAGATACCCCTGGGAATAAATCACTCATGCATCTGAGACCGTGGGAGACCGGACGGAGAAGAAGCTGCCCCCCTCCGTGCAAGTGAGTGGCTTTCTTTTCATCAGATAGCCCTTTCAAAGATACAAAATCAAGCAAAACTCACCTAAAGAAAATCTGCTTTCCTCTAAATACTTCTTTTGCCTGCCTTCTGTTATTTGCTTTTCGGAAAGGGCTGCTTTCACTTCTCTGTTAAAGGCAGATAAACCTCTGAAAATTAGTTTCAGTTTTGACTTTCTGGCTCTGTTGGCTCAAAGTGGATACAACACGCCATCTGCTGGATCTTTCTATGTATGCAGCTGTGTTTACATTATATTGCTGTTCTGAAAAGGAGCAAGCCAATCTACTGTGAATATAGCAAGTTATTTGTTGGACTTTTTGAATCTCTGCAATATCTCTGGGAAGAAGTAAATTGGCTTTACTGTAATCACAGCACAGCAATTACACCACACTCTTACTTGGACTTTCTCTGCCTGTAGTAGCCTGTATTGCAACTCTTAGCAATGAGTAAAACCCCGTCTATACAAAAAAAGACTGTTTCTACCTCTCTGGCTCATCCCTCTCTTCCAGCCATGTCTCAACAACCAAGTCAATCCAGCCAAATCCTAGACATGCTTAATCAGTTGAACTTAACTCAGGTCAAATTGATATCAGACCAGAGCACTGCCTTCTCTGAGTTAAGAGCTGAAATGAAAGAAGGTTTTGCCAATGTAGATTCCAAAATGGAATCCTTTTGTGGGCGTCTACAGGCGTTGGAAGCCAGCATGGGCATTACTGACTTCCGTCTAGAAGAAATTGAAGCTACAATGGAATCTACCAACAGATTGGTTCTCATGCAAGAAATAGAATCCTCCTCCAAAATTTTAAGGATTCAAAACCTCACTGCTGATAAAGACGAAAATCTCTATAGCACAGTTGGAGAAGGCTTGGCCACCTTGCTTGAGGCACCCGTAGAAGAATTCCTTCGTGAAGTAGACGTGATCTACCGTCAACCTACAGCCTATACTAGAAAAAATAAACTTCCTTCGGAGGTAATAGTCAAACTTGTCAGAAGATACACCCGAGATTGCATCCTCAAGGCTATTCGAGATAAAGAGGTGGAAATCAATAAATCCAAAGAGACAATACTGAAAGATGTCCCATGGGAAGTCTGTCAATTGCGGAAAGAATATACATTTCTCACCAAACTTTTGCTTAAGCATGACATAAGATACAAGTGGATTTACCCCCAAGGCTTGACTTTCCAATGGGAAGGGAAAATACAGAAAATTGAATCCCACAAGAAAGCTAGAATCTTCGCTGAGAAAAATGCAGGGAAGTTGGGTTTCCCCCCCTCTTCCTCTTCATCATCCCTCTCCGAAGGTGATGATACAATCGATATCCAAACCGCTACTAAAGATGACAGCCGAGACAACCAGATTCCCAACAAGGGACTTCCAAGCAAGATCAAGACTCCGGTGCAGTGGGAGGCGCCAGGCCGAAACGACATCTCAGGCCAAAACCAGGGAGGAAACACTGTTGGAAGTAAAACAAGATGGCTCAGAAAATCCTAACATGGAATATCAATGGATTGAACTCCCCACAGAAGCGCCGCAAGACATTTAATCTCCTCCCAAAACAACAATGTGCAATTATCTGTTTACAGGAAACCCACGTATTGAGAAAGCATGAACAATACTTAACCCAAAATAGATTGGGGAACCTGTTTTCCACTTCAAACAAAGAAAAGAAGCAAAATGGGGTGGCACTATATATCAAACCAGAACTCTCTCCAACTCTTTTGGAAAAAGATCAACTAGTCAGATGGATCCTTGTTCAGGCATATATCCAATCTAAAGAAACAATTATTGTTGGTATATATGCCCCCAATGACAACCATGGAAGACAAGCCTTCTTCAAAGAATTGGCTCAGAAGCTCTTGCAATATGAAAATCACCAGTTAATAATACTGGGAGATTTCAATGCTGTACATATTCCATCTGTGGACAGGAAAATACCAAAAGGGAAAAAACCCAAGACCTCGTCCTCCATACTGCCAAAACCATTTCTCAACATGTCCGACATTCCAGAACTCCAAGATATCTGGAGAAGGAAAAACCCATTAAAAGGTGGTTTCACTTTTCACTCAAGACAACACACCTCTTTCTCCCGCATTGATATGTGCTGGGCCTCATCTGATCTTTTACTTAATACAAGGGACATAGAAGTCCTACCCTGAACAATCTCCGATCATAATGCTATCTTGTGGACATTGAAATCTTCAGGTAAGCCCAGACACTGGAAAATCAACTCAGCTTTGTGGACTGACAAAGAATTTATTCTGGAGGCTGCCAAAGATTTGAATCTATACTTTGAACTGAACCTGAACAAGGGTACCCCATTGAAAATGGTGTGGGATGCCTCAAAGCCTTACTTTAGAGGGTTTGTCATCCAATACATGGCAAGATGGAACAAAGAGAGAAAAAAGAGATCTGAATCCATCCTCAATATGATGAGAAAGCTTGAAAAGGACTTAATTCATGACCCACGCAACGAACAGCTTAATAAAGACCTAGCTTCTTGTAGGCATGAACTTAATTTGATCCTGACAGTAGATATAGCCCATAAAATTAAATTGGCCAAGCTGAATTTTGTTGAAAATGCAAACAAACCAGGTAGATGGTTAGCCTATAGGTTAAAAAAGGTACAATCTCAAAAACTTATCTTAGCACTTAAAGATAAAACTGGGGAAAACCAGACAGAGCAACCACAAATTCAAAAAATTATAGAGGCATATTACCAGAACTTGTTCAAGCCGGAGACAATAGCTAAAGATACCATCTTTCAATACCTTGAACAAGCCAATTTTCCAAAACTTACTGAAGAACAGAGAGCTTTGACGAACGCTCCTATAACAATGATGGAAATAACAGAGGCCATTAATCACCAAAAAATGAACAAGGCCCCCGGACCTGACTCGATACCGGCACAATTCTACAAAAAATTATCTGAGATAGTCTCTGGAAATATGAAAAATCTTTTTACATCTATTTTAGAGGGTGAAGACATACCAGATTCATGGAAACTATCTCATACAACACTGATTCCTAAGGAAGGGAAACCTAAAGACCTGATACAGAATTACAGGCCAAACGCTCTCCTAAATGTGGACTACAAAATATTTGCAACTATTTTGGCAAACAGATGGCGGACAATCCTCTCAGCTGTCTCTTTGTAAGACTAAACATTCCCAGCGCCCTAAGCCATTCCTAAGACATTTCTTCCAGACCTTTAACCATCCTGGTCGCCATTCTCTGGACCCTCTCAAGGTTGTCAAGATCCTTTTAAAATTTAGGAGCACAGAACTGTATCCAGGTGGGGTCTGTCCAGAGCAGAATAGAGTGGTACTATAACTTCCCTTGCTCTAGAAACTATGCTTCTGTGGATACAACCAAGAATCACATCCCTGCATCTACTGTAGGTAAAAAGAATGAATTGCATAGATATAGGATGACAGACCTGACTGGAAAATAGTACCTGTGAAAGGGATCTGGGAGTCTTGGTGGACCACAAATTGAACATGAGTCAGCAGTGTGATGCAGCGGCCAGGAAAGCCAATGCGATTCTTGGTTGCATCAACAGAACCATAGTGTCTGGACTGAACATTTGGTAGCTAGGGATAACATTGATATAATAACTATAACAGAAACCTAGCAGAATGTGGAGAACAGTGGGATATGGTAATCCCATGCTATAAAATCTATACAAGGGATAGAGACGGGCGGGTTGGAGGTGGAGTGGCCATCTATGTCAAAGAAGGGGAAAATCCAGCAGAATGGAGGTTGATGGTGGGTCTGACTCCACCATAGAATCACTGGGGGTTAAACTACCAGGTCCAAGGAGCGATGGATAGTGGGGGGGGGAGTTGCTACTGTTCACCAGATCAAAAACTTGAAGAGGACCTTGAAATGGGGAGACAAATCATGGAGGTGTCTAAGAGGGACAGGATAGTAATCATGGGGGACTTCAATTATCTCCACATTGACTGGGCCAATGTGAGCTCAGGGCAAGAAAGAGAAATCGGGTTTCTCGAGATGCTGAATGACTGTGCCTCACAGCAACTTGTCATGGAGCTTATCCCAGAACAGGCAACTCTGGATCTATTACTATGTGATACTCAGGACCTGGTCAGGGATGTGAATGTCACTGAGCCTCTGGGGAACAGTGACCATGCTGCAATCTCCTTTGCCATACATGTCAGGAGAAGAGTGTTAAGCAAATCAGACACAAAACACCTTGATTTCCGAAGGGCAGATTTCCCTCAGATGAGGTAACTAGTTAGAAAGACATTGAAAGGGAAGGTAAAAAGAATCCAATCTCTTCAGAGTGCATGGGGCCTGTTTAAAACAACGATAGTAGAGGCCCAGCACAAGTGCATACCGCAAAGATAGAAGAGCTCATCAAAGTCCAACAGGGCACCAGCATGGTTAATGAGTGGAGTTAAAGAGGCTCTAAAGTACAAGGAGAGGTCTTTCTGTAAATAGAAATCCTCCCCAAATGAGGAAAATAAAAAGGAAAACAAACTCTTGAAAAAGAAATGTAAGAAGATAAGAGAGGCAAAAAGAAATGTAAGAAGATGATAAGAGAGGCAAAGAAAGACTTTGAGTAATGTATGGCTAGCAATATAAAGAGAAATAATAAAAGCTTCTTTAAATGTGTTAGAAGTAGAAAACCTGCCAGAGAACCAGTTGGCCCTCTGGATGGTAAGGGAGGAAAAGGGGAGATAAAGGAGGACTTGGAAATTGCAGAGAAATTAAATGAGTTCTTTGCATCTGTCTTCACGAAAGAAGACCTTGGGCCATTCACGACAGAAGACCTTGGGCAATTCTGACTAAAGAATTAAATCAAATACAGGTTAAAAGAGAGGATGTTTTAGGTTTAATTGATAAATTGAAGATCAGTAAGTCACCGGGCCCAGATGGCATCCACCCAAGGGTTATTAGGGAACTGAGAAACAAAATTGCAGATCTCTTAACAGTAATATGCAACTTGTCTCTTAAAACAGCCACAGTGCCGGGGGACTGGAGGATAGCAGATGTCACACCCATTTTTAAAAAAGGAAGGAGGGGGGACCCGGGAAACTACAGGCCGGTTAGCCTTACATCTCAGGGAAGATGGTGGAAAGTATTACCCAAGAGAAAATCTTAAAACACAGAATCTTAAAACCCTTCCCGAGAGAAAATCAGCATGGTTTCTGTAAGGGTAAGTCTTGCCTAACAAACCTTTTAGAATTCTTTGAAAAGGTCAGGCATCTAGATTTGGGTGAACTGTTGGATATTATCTCTCTTGATTTTCAGAAGACTTTTGACACAGTCCCTCACCAAAGGCTGCTGAGAAAATTGCACAGTCAAGGTATAAGAGGGCAGGTCCTCTTATTGATTGAGAACTGGTTGAGATCCAGGAAACAAAGAGTAGGTGTCAATGGGCAATTTTCCCAATGGAGAGAGGTGAAAAGCAGTGTGCCCCTGGGATCTGTCCTGGGACCGGTGCTTTTCAATCTGTTTATAAATGATCTGGAGACAGGAATAAGCCAAGTTTGCAGATGACACAAAACTTTTCTGTGTTGTAAATGCCAGTGAAGACTGTGAAGAGCTCCAGAAGTATCTCTCCAAACTGGGGGAATGGGCTGCGAAATGGCAAATGCATTTCAATGTAGCAAAATGTAAAGTAATGCATACTGGGGCAAAAAAAATCAAAACTTTATCTATCAACTGATGGGCTCTGAGCTACCCGTGACGGATCAGGAAAGATATCTTGGTGTGTTGGTGGACAGCTCAATGAAGGTGTCTACCCAATGTATGGAAGCAGTGAAGAAGGCCAATTCCATGCTAGGGATTATCAAAAGGGGGATTTAAAATAAAACAGTCAACATTATAAAGCCATTGTACAAAATGATAGCCAGGTCACACCTGGAGTATTGTGTACAATTATACTGTAGTCACCGCATCTCAAAAAAGACATAGTGGAACTGGAAAAGGTGCAGAAGAGAGTGACTAATGTGATTACTGGGCTGGGGGACCTCCCTTATGAGGAAAGGCTAAAATATTTGGGGCTCTTTAGTCTGGAAAAAGGTGCCTGAGGGGGGATGTGATTGAGACGTACAAAATAATGTATTTTCGGCTGGTAAATCACTTTGAAGAAAAAAGTGCTTCCTTTTACAATATAAAACTCCTTTCATATATAGGAGTATATGTCTCTGACCTTGGACAGTCTAAAGGTTTAATGTTTTCAAAACATTCTTAGATATCAGACTTGGAACATTTTTTCTCTCTCACTCATTCCCTGCTTTCTCTCCTACACCCCTCCCTCCTTGAAGCTCAGTAGAACTGAAAGATTAACCCTTTGAAGGGATCTATAACTGATCACAAGGACAAGAATCAGCTGGGAAACAAAGACAGATTAGCAAACTGAAGATTTGCTCCTCATAATGCAAAGAGTATTAGACTATTTAAAACTGAGCTTTCTTCTGAACCTGCTTTTGAATGGAACGGGGAGCTAGATCAGAGCACTAATCCCAATTCCCAAGCTTATGATTCACAGAGAAACACTGTGGGAGATATTCAGGAGGGGTGTCTGGACGAGGTGGAGAGTATGGAGTTTGGCCCTGCTTCTGAGACTGAACTTTCTCTTGAACCTGATGAAGAGGTAAAGTAGAGCCCCCAAATTGGTTTTGTTTGGAACATGAAACTACAGTAGAGCACTGAAACTTTGGAGAGGAATGTGCAACCTAGCCTTACTGTGGAAGCTTCTACTTCACAAGATGAATGTCTAGGATAGGTCAAGTCTCGAGAGGATGGGAATGGACAGATCTGCATGGTTCATGGGAGCAATGGATCTATCAGGAAAGACCAAAATTTGATTTAATGAGTCAACTACTTAGAAGGTCTGTTTTTGTGTTTGGCCGATGATGATGTGCCTTTGAAGCTCTGGTTGTCTGGGGTATTCTAGATACACCACCTATTACCTATTATTGGTTATTAATGGATTATAATGGATTGTAATGACATGGAAAACAGTGAATGGAAATGTGTACTGTAATAGACCAGTTAAGACTATTGCCAACTTAATAGTTGTCAAACCAGATAACTCACTCTAATGCAGAAATCTGCTCTTTGCATTTGGACCATCCACAAAATATTAAATGAATATTAAGATGTAAAAATGGAAAGGGGAAGTGAGATTACCAGCTAGAAATGTTAATCCCTTTGACCTCCAAGAGGAATATATTAGCCAAGAATAGAAACTTTCATATGCATTATGAAACTGAGAGACCAAGATACAACTCTTTTTTAAAATAGCCCATTAAGTATTAGTATCAGCCATATTGATATAGTATTTGAAATTTCATAGAATTTAGTTGAATAGATAAAATATAATTGGTTGATGAGGCTATTTACTAAATCTTATAGATTAGAGAGGATATCTTAAGTCAAATTTGCTATCTTCACCCTTTGTATTACATGAAAACAGATATAAATGTATGTCTATCATATATTGAGCTAGACAAATAGGTTTTAAACTGCTTAGTAAAATGAAGAATTAAGATTAAATAGGCTAGCTTAATATTGTATTTTGTTGTTTTCATTCTTTGTACTAGATGAAGATGGAGATAAGTAATGATGAATATGGGAAAGAAACATATAAATTTGGACTATACCAAACACTTGGGCTGAAATATTGGGAAAATATTTGTATTTGAACTATGTAACATGGCAACACACAAGCAATGTATTTGCTTTAAACTGTTATGTTTAGAAAGTTCAATAAAATATAAAAAAGAAAGAGGTACTGGACAACACTACCAATCACTATGTCAGACTACACAAGGAAGCCACTGAAATCCACAAACATAAGCACAGTTTCAACAAAAAAGAAGAAAGTCTAAAAATCAACCAAGCCTGGCTTCCAGTACTAAAAGCTGCAGAGTGCAAAAGGTGCTCAATGATTCCCACCCAGACACATGCAACACTGATCAGTTCACACAGTAGAACAGCTAATGACACCCACCAAGGATCGTTGCTACCCCTGACTGCATTGAAACTTCTTGATTCCTTCATCACAATAAAATGACTAACACCTATTCTCTTCCATAAGAAAAATTTCCTCTTTCCCACAACTTAAAAAACCCCAGTCTCACTCACTCTACCTCAGAGCGCAGAGAGAACTTCTAGTTCTCTGAGCTCCTTACCCTCTGAAGAAGTCAGCCACAGAGTTTCGCAAAATGTCAGAAAGAAAAGCTTCCAGAACATGGTCAAACAACCCGAAAAGCTAACAAAAACTATCAGATCCCAGCCGTGAAAGCCTTTGAGAATTCATTCCATGTGCTTTGGCTCAGCTAATCTGTCAAGGTCATTTTGGATTTTCATCCTATGCTCTAGGGAATTAGCCACCCCTCCCAATTTGGTATCATCTGAAAATTTAATCAGTCTACTCTCTATTTCTTTGTCAATTTAATCAGTCTACTCTCTATTTCTTTGTCCCAATCATTAGTAAATATGTTGAATAGCACCGGACCCAGAACAGAACCCTGGGGCACAATGGTCACCACTCTCCATGCTGAGTAGAAGCCATTTACTATCATCCTTTGCATACGATCAGTCAACCAATTACAAATCCACCTAACAGCAGACTTATCTATCCCACATTCTACTAACATCTTTGCAAGTATGTCACGGGGAACTTCATCAAAAGCCTTACTGAAATCAAGATGAACATCATCCACAGCATTCCCTTCATCCACCAGGTCTGTAACTCTATGAAAGAAAGAGATCAAATTGTTCTGGCATAACTTGTTTTTGAGAAACCCATGTTGACTTCTAGTAATGACAGCATTGATTGTTAAATAATTACAGACTGTCTGCTTAATAATCTGTTCTAAAATCTTTCCAGGAATAGACGTGAAGCTGACTGGGTGGTAATTATTTGGGTCCTCCTTTTCCCCCTTTTTGAAGATGGGGACAACATTCACCCTCTTCCAATCTATGGAGACGTCCTCTATTCTCTAGGAATTCTTAGGGTTTGGGAAGAAAGTAGGCGGGGAAATAGGTTGGGATAGGTGGAAGGGTGAGACCACCTTGGGGAGAAAGGAAATCTATGGCTAGGCTAGGACCTTATCCTTGTAGAACTGTAGATAAGGCGGGTCACATTGTAAGGTGCACAGTTCACCTGCCCACCTGGCTGAAGTAACAGCAAGGAGAAAAGCCGTTTTGAAGGTAAGGAATCAGACATCACAAGTGGACAAAGGTTTGAATGGAAGGCGCATGAGCCATTGGAGAACCAAGGTAAGTGACCATTGTGGTGGGATAGGTTTCCTATTGGGAAAGGTATTACGCAGCCCTTTAAGGGAGGATTTCAGGCGAGAATGCCTAAAAAATTGTGAGGCTGGTGAAAATTCTGGTTGGTGAGCTACAAGGGCTGCAAGGTGGACCTTTATGGATGAGAAGGTAAGGCCCGCATGTTTAAGGGAGAGCAAATATTGAAGGATACACTGGAGGGGCGGATCAGTTGGAGTAAAATGTCTCTCAGAGGCAAAAGAGACAAAACTCTTCCACTTATATTGGTATAATCGAACAGTGGAAGGTTTTCTGGAGGATGCTAGGATAGCGTCCACTAATTTTTGATCCTCCAGGCCATCAATTAGAGACATTGGAGATCTGGGTGGAGAACTTTGCTGTGGTCTTTGGAGAGGAGAGCAGGGATGGTTGGAAGCTGGAGATAACTGTGAGAGATCCGCAGAAGGGGGTGAACCAAGGTTGATGTGGCCACCAGGGGGCAATCAGGATGACATCTGCCTGTTCTTGGTAAATCTTGGAGACCACCTTGTTTAGAAATGGGATAGAAGGGAAGGCAAAAAAAGGAGATGACTGGAACAGGGAATGGAGGCCTCTCCCTGCCCTCAAACAGAGCTGTATTGCCTTTGAGTCTGTCTGAGTGGCAAAGAAGTCCACCTGAGGGGTTCCCCATCTGCCACAAAGATGGCAAAACATGGGTTGATGAAGCTCCCACTTGTGGAATGTGGAGGCCTTCCTGCTGAGGGTGTTCACCTCTTTATTCTCCTCATCAGGTAAGTGCATTGCTATTGGGTGGATGCGATGCAGAAGACACCACTCCCAGAAGGCAACAGTCATTTGAAGGAGCTGTTGTGTGTTTCACCCTGTTTGTTGATGTAGTCTATGGCAGTCATATTGCCTGTGACCGCCAGCACTACCTTACCGGAGAGGTGATGGAGGAAAGGTCAGCATGCTTTGAATATTGCCAGTAGTTCCAGTAGTTCCAGATGGTTTTTCTGGAACAACTTCTCTTGAGGAGACCAGACATTGTGCACTTTCATACAGTTCCCCAGCCGAGGTTGCTGGCATCCGTCGTGAGCTGAATGGTAGGAAAGTGGGATCGGAAAGGACGACCCATGAGCAGATTGGTTCTGCTTGCCCATCAGGTAAGGTATTGAGGGAGGGCAGGAGGGACCCTTAAAAGTTTTGAAGGAGGGTCCCGCAGAGGGTTGAAGTGGGAGAGATACCAGGCTTGTAGATATCTTAGCTTTAGTCTCGCGTAAGGTCAGATGTCATGGACGCCATATATCCCAGAAGTTGTTGAACAAGCGCTGAGACTTCTGCGTTGGGTTGAAACAGGGGCAGGAGAGAATGGATGGAGTCTATGCAACCAGGGGGTGGGAAGGCCATGCCAGACATCAAGCTCAAGACTGCTCCTATGTAAGTGACCGTTTGTTGAGGTGTTAGAATGGATTTTTCCATGTTTACCTGAAGACCTAGGCTGGAAAGTGTCTCGAGTATGAATTGAATGTCTTGAGTGGCCTGCTGTTTGGAGTTGGCCACCACCACCCAGTCTAGATAAGGGAAGATGAGGATTCCATGGGTGCAGAGATATGCAGCCACCGAAGCCATGCATTTGGTAAAGACTCTTGGAGTGGTGGCTAAACCAAACGGCAGGGTGGAATATTGAAATATGTTGTTACCGACTGTGAACATAAGAAATCTGTGGTGAGATGGGTGGATGGAGATGTGGAAGTAAGCATCCTAGAGATCCACCACACCAAAACAGTCCCCCCGACGTAGGAAGGAAATTACCTTCTCCAGAGTTACCTGTGAAATTTTGGGATGTCAAAATGTTCCAGATGGTTTATATCCATCTATAATTTTTATAGAAAATTTAGGGAGAGGTGGCAGTGGCATAGAAGCATGTGGGTGTGTCAAAGCACCCTCCTGTACGTAGATGAGCTCTTCTTTCTTTGCGGTATGCACTTGTGCTGGGCCTCTACTACCATTGTTTTAAACAGGCTCCATGCATTCTGGAGAGATTGGATTCTTTTCACCTTCCCTTTCAATTTCTTTCTAACTAGTTTCCTCATCTGAGGGAAGGGGTTTTGTGTCTGATTTGCTTGACACTCTTCCCCGACATGCATGGCAAAGCAGATTGCAGCATGGTCACTGTTCCCCAGAAGCTCAGTGACAGTCACATCCATGACCAGGTCCTGAGTTTCACACAGTATTAGATCCAGAGCTGCCTGTTCTCGGGTGTCAAGTTTTTCTAAGGCACAGTCAAGATCTTGTAAGGCATTACAAGATTCGATAAAAATAGCTGGGTTCAGACTTCCTGGTTGGAATTTATACTATAATGCATGTGCCTTGATCTGGATAAAAGAATGGATGACTTTAGGCAACCAAAGACTGTTGAAACTGGAAGGCCATGATTTAATATTGGGTTGGCATGCCTATTTATAGTATAAAAAAGGACAGGACTATAAAGACTTTAAAAATCATTTGATAAGAAAAGCTCTGTTGTTAGTTTGGGACAAAATATGTCCACAAATATGTTGCAAGATTCCAAAATGGGTAACCCCTGTATTCACCCATCCACCCATCCAAACTTATTAGCAGCAGATAAATGTCCAAAACATGAGGATTTACTAAAGGAGGATGGTGAGTTAAGAAGTATGGAAGATTCAGAACAAGAATTCAGTCACTTAAGCTGGTGGACAAAAACACAGTTACTTTCAAGATTTGCTAAGGATAAAATTGAGGGATTTTATGATGAGAAAGTTACATTTGATAATCTGTTGCTTGATTCAAATGACAAAACTGATTAAAATACTGTATATGAATACTTATTGGAAAGTAAAATGGCAGATGAGGCAGTGAAAGATTCTATGACAATGTGGGCACAAAATGTTGGTCAAAACATTGAACTGTGCAAAAATTGGGAGAAATAATATAAAATTACTAAATCTGTAAGCTTTAAAGAAAATATTTATAAGATGTTTTACAGATGGTATTTATCTCCAAAAACTGTCTAAAATGTACAAAAATATTCCGGATAAGTGTTCCCGGGGAGGGAAACATAAGGCATGCCTGGTGGACATGTAGAGAAGTTAAAAGTTATTGGATGATGGTGCATCAATGTTTGCAAAAATGATTTTCCTATACCATTTATGCCTGAATTGAATATTGAATATTATGCCAGAAGGTTTAGATTCAAAAATCAGACATGTTGTGTTTAGAGATGGGCACGACCAGAAAAAAATGACGTTTCGATTTTTCGTTTGTCGGAACGGGTCCGTTATGTTCCGTTTCGGTTTGTCGCGATTTTTTTCGAAAATTTGTCGTTTGTCGTTCCGTTCGTCATTTGTCGTTTCCACCGCGATTTAGCGCGATTTGACTTCCCAGAGCATGGGGACGTCCCGCAATGACCCAGAGCAGGCGGAAAACACTTTAAACTGGATGATGAATAAGATATTTAACAAATATATCATAGCATAAGACAGCATCCTATGCAATAAAGCAAACAAAGTGGGCAGAATGCAATATTCTTTTTTTCTCTTGGTCAACGCTGACTGAACCGGCGGCCAACCTACTTGGTCTGGCTGCCTGTTATCCTTTTTTTTTTGTTTTTTGTTTTTTGTTTTTTTTTTTGAATTGAAGCCTTTAATCCATCCCATTTCCCCTCCACCTCTCAGAGGCAGCAGGAGACATGGGGCAAAGCCACGAAGCCAGAACGGTGGGGGACAATGGGGAGGGATTCATTCAGCCCCTACTTTGGAGGCCAGTTTGGTCTACCCAGGAGACCACT
>JAHTLZ010000074.1:25657138-25667276 GCA_023846285.1 Phrynocephalus versicolor | reverse complement strand
AGGGAACAACAGGGAGGGATTCATTCAGCCCCTACTTTGGAGGCCAGCCCTATTTTGTTGGCTGACAAAACTCCCACAAAGTGGCACCACTTCCTGCAGAGTGGCCTGCCTCTTCCCACTCTCAGCGGAGCTGTCTCTGGAGTCCTTGCCCATGCTTGCTTCCCCTCTCTTCCTCCCTGAGGGACCAGGGCCTGACACTGTCCCAGGCAGAGTCCCGGGGGGCCTTCGCATGAGGTGGCTACGCAAGGCACTTGATGAGAGGTGTTTAGGGTCATTCCCCCTTCGCACAACCACCCCACATTTCTTGCACACCGCAAGCCTCGAGTCTTCCAGGCTGTTATCAAAATGCTCCCAGAGAGAGCCGCGAGGCTTATGGAAAGTACTGCCCCCTCTGTTACTGCCTGCCGCTGCTGTGCTAGTGGTGGTGTGGCTTGTACCCTGCTGGGACAATTGACTGCTGCTGTCACTGGTGGTACTCTGGGTGGAAAGAGGGCTGCTCCTTCCATCACTGCCTGAAGCCTGCCTTTCGTGTGTTCCTGCCAACAGGTGCTCAGAATCCGGGATATGTAGATGCAAAGAGCCCGTTTCTGATTCCAAGTCCTCGTCTTCCTCCTGATAAACGGGGTGGGGTGGGGTGTCCAGGTCAAAGCCTGATGGTGTTGGGGCTCGCATGCAGTCATCCATGCTTCCCTCAGTGACAGAAGATGGTACGGTCATGCTGGTTGTGCAGCTGCTGCTTGGAGAGGGAGTGGCAGCAATATCACTATCTGCACTACTACTTCCTGTGCCTTCCTTCAGAAATGTGCCCCTATTTATTTTAGTGGGGGTACCCCTGCCCTTCCCTCTGGCTCTGCCACCCCTCTTCATTTTTTTTATTTCTCAAAAAGTATTAGAAATGTTTTCTTTTTATATTTGTGTAGTATAAGTAACAAACTATTCTAATAAACTTATCCTTTTGACCCACAAGCTTACTCTCACACTGTGTTCTTTTGTACAAGCATTCAATGTTGCCCTGCTGGCCCTTGGTATAAGTTTCTAATTTCTGATTTCAACTTGAATCACTGAATTGCAATGTGCCTGCCTGTGTGTTCAAGTGCACACCCAGCACAACAGGTGTATGTATGTAAACCACAAACAAACACTGGAGTAATGAATCAATATAATATAATATTGCAAGGCTGATATCAAGCAGCGGCCTCCCAAATGAGATATTTGGGTGTAAATAAAAACAATGAATATAGTTTAGCTGTAGTCACTCAGGGAATAAAGTGAAAATAATTTCCTGATTTCAACTTGATGCACTGAAGTGCAATGTGCCTGCCTGTGTGTTCAATTGCACACCCAGCACAACAGGTGTATGTATGTAGGCAACAAACAAACACTGGAGTAATGAATCAACAATATAATATTGTAAGGCTGATATCAAGCAGCGGCCCTCCAAAAGAGATATTTGGGTGTAAATAAAAAACAATATAGTTTAGTAGTTGTAGTCAGGTAAACTGAAAATAATTCTCTGAATTCTTCTGTCCCACTTAAATGGAATGTGTCTGTGTGTTCAAGGGCACACACACAGCTCAACAAGTTTAAAAACAAACAAGTAAGTAATTAGTAAACTAAATAATATTCTGAAATATTCTCCACTTAGGAGGATAGAGGTTCAACTTCTGTTCTTGCCTTGCACCCCAAATGTGTGTGTGCAAGCAAATTGAAGTTGGGAAAAATAGAAAATAAATGGTATGGTAGTATATATATTTTAAAATAAATCCACACCTCCCACTCCCAGTCGACTCTCCACCTTTATCCAAGAAATATCCTCCTCTCCCCACAAACAGCCAGAGAAGAGGAAAAATAGAAAACCCTAACTGCTTCCCTTCGCCAAAGCTGCAGGGAATCAAAGAAATTTTTCTAATAGAAAATCAATTCCCTCCCTTCCTGTCTGCCTAAAGCCTAAAGCCTCCAGGCCTCCCCCCTCGAATCCAGTCTCCAGTCTCCACTAGCACAGCACAGTTCTCCCTCAACCACATCCAAGACCCGATTGAGACTTCTGGAAGGTGCCTCGGCTTTTTATGCCCTCTGGCACACCCAGAAGTGTCAGTCAAAACGTGGCCATGCCATTGGTGGAATTGTTCAAAAAAAAATTGCATGGTTCCATCCCATGCCCAGCCCACATGGGCAGGTCTAAAAAAATAAAAAATAAAATAAAATAAAATAAAATCAATGCGATGTTTTATTGCTATAAAAACCCACTGCTGCTACTATTAAAAATCAGGCATTAAAAATAAATAAATTTCACATGTTTCTGTCATTTGGTGTGTTTTTTGACCACGATTTACAAAGAAAAATTGCGGTCGCCATTTTGGATCCCCCCCCCACTGCATGGCATGGTGATGAGGATGATGCCCCCCCAGCCTGGTGCCAGCAGCCCAGGACAGGAGAGGAGGGGGGGAGGCCGTGGAACCCCTCCCCCCCAGAAACCACCCCTCTGGTAGGTGGCAATTGGCAAAGCCTCAGGCAGGCATATTTTCGCCTGCTTTTTCGGCCGGGAGGGAGTCGTTTTTTGTTTTTTTTACTTTTAGAAACTTTTTCTGTGCTTGTTGTGGCATCGCGCAATCGCTGCGATGCCACAAACGGAAACGAAGAACCCGACCATTTTTTTCTTTTTTCGGTTCGAGTTCGAATTGTAACGGCTTAATTTCCGTTACCGTTTCCGTTACCTATGGTAATGAAAAAACGGTAACGGAAATGAAAATTTCGTTGCTCCGTGCCCATGTCTAGTTGTGATCCATACAGTAACAGCAGCTAGGATTTTTTTCTTGAATTTCTCCAGTGCTCCAGTTCACCACCTTCAGAATTAATTGGTTGCATTGTCATACTGCTCTAACAGTCAGGAGAACAGTTAGATATTTTGGAAGGCAGAAACAATTCAAAATGATCTGCATAGGCTTCAGAAGTGGGCTGGAAACAACAGAATGAAAGTCAATAGGGATTAATGCAGAATATTGCACCTAGGAAAAAGAAGCCAAATACAGTTAACAAGATGAGGGGTACTAAAAAAGGTGAATGCTATTTTAGCCTGCCTTAATAGAAGTACATTTTCCAAATCCCACGAGGTCCTAGTCACCCTCTATTAGGCACTTGTTAGGCTTCATCTTGAGTATTATGTTCAGTTTTGGAAATTGCACTTCCAGAAGGATGCTGACAATTTGAAACAAGTTCAAAGGAGGGCAACAAGGATGATTAGGGGGGTGGAAACCAAGTAATATAAGAAAAGACTGAAAGACCTGGGTATGTTTAGTACCAGGTTCAGTACCGAGTCTTGTGGTAGGCTGCTTTTTAGCTTGTAAGGCAGCTGTGTGTCTGCCTTACAATTGTTCTATCAGGTCCACACTAAGTTAGTTTGCTAATCAGGATATCATAAGGAACTCTGTCAAAGGCTTTGCTGAAAATATTAAGTTTAAATAACCCACCATCTAGCAGAGACCTTAAAGAATTAAAAAAAAATGAGATAGGTTTAGTATGACAGAATATGTTTTTGACAATTCCATGTTGGCTTCTGGTTATTATTGCATTGTTTTCAAGGTGCTTGCAGAGTGCTTGCTTTATCTGCTCTAGAATTTCCTCTGGAATTTATTTCAGGCTGACTGGTCTGTAGTTCTCAGGTTTCCCCCTTTTGTTCTTTTTGAAGATTGGGATTACATTATACCTCCTCTGATCATCTGACAATTCTATGATTTCAAGAATACGCTACACAGTGGTTCTGGAAGTTTTACAGCTTGTGCCTTCAATACTCTTGGACGTATTGCATAGAGCCCTGAAGATCTGAACTCATTCAAAATTGTAAGGAATTTCTTGATTATTTGTTTATCACTGTGAGGGTTCAAAAATGTTTATTAATGGATCAGCGGATGAATTAGACACGGGATTTTTAGCTGCTGAAAAATCGATCAAACTTTTATTAAACGTTTCAAACAATGGTTTTCCGCTGGTTCTTTTTTCTTGTACTTCAAAGTTCGGGGTTAAAGCAGGGAGTTCACAACTTGGAGTATTCAAACCGTTAATAACAGAATTATCTCCAATAAACGTATTATTCCTCTTTCGGGGTACTGAAGCCCGCACTATCAGTGGACCGGCACATTGGCTCCCGCAACGTTGATGTTGTACCAATGGCCGAGGATCCCATCCCCACCCAGGAATCCATCCGGGTAGATTGGCTTGACTCGGGTTACATCGGGAACCCCTTGCCCGGGATGTTGTCCCCGAGGTGTATATGGGAGGTCCTACCGGTGTTGGAAGAGGAAGCCCCACATCTAGCCTTGATGCTGTCTCTCCTCCTGTCTGAACTCCCCTCTCCAGCACCACCGTTATCCTTTCAACCGTTTGCGTCACACGGTTCCGCCTGACGCCTCTCCTTCCTAACCCCCATTCCATCTCGTGCATCTCCGTTTGCACACCTACCTCTCTAAATAAGGTCCTGCTGAATCTCCTTTCTACTTGTGTCCCTATATCCCTTCCGAACTTTTCCTTGTCCATCTTAACTTGTATACCTACATGCCACAATTTCCCTACTGCAAATCTATCAGCCATCCCTCCCACATGTGTTCCTTTGGTTCCAGTTTCTTTCTTAAGTTCAATATTTGCCTGCACCCAAACGTTTCTCCCTTGGCACCTCCATTCTTCAGCTTGTATCCCAATGTCTAACACTTCTTTCTCTATCTCTACCTCATCTTCAGTTTGGGTCCCCTTATTCTTTATGTCTCTGGACACCTCCTTCAATTCCTTTCTTAACAGCTCCCATGTCATTGCCTCCCTCATTCCCACCATGAATCACTCTTTGATCAAATTAGATGATTGTCCTCTCTCTTTAAACTCCTTTTTTTGACATTCCTTGTTGTCTTCATCCTCAAAGAATAGCTTGCCCGGTCTTTCTTCTACAGCCAATTCTTTCCTGTTTTCTTCTAATTCTTTCTTTCCTTGTCTGTCGCCAGCCGAGGGACCCACCACTCTCTTCTCTTGTTCCTCATACTCACAATCACTCTCAGCCTTCAGTCCTGTGCTGTTGTACTTCACATCTGCCTGGAGGAGCACAGAATGCCTTTTAGAAAAGACCATGCTAAAATAGGAATTAGGTACTTCTGCCTTGCTTGTAAGTTCCTGCAATACTGCTCTTGGCAGTAAGTAATTTTTCCTTTTATGTTATTCATTGGAATCTTTTTTGTATTTATAGAGACACTTTATTTTTCTATATAATAACACTCAATAGGAAATTTTCCTGTTGTCTAACAGAGGATATTTTGTCCTAGGCTGCCACCCGATGGCTTCCTGTACTAACAGTCAAAAGCCAAATAATCAGGTTTATTTCAGCCCATATTGGATGAACTCATGAGAAATTCTGGCTCAGCAACCCCAACTTAGTATAACCACCTTGCCTTCAACAAAGCAGTGTCCTGACCCAGAAGAACAATGGATCGATCAGCTTGACATCCGGAGCCGATGGAAGAACCTGGTCATTCCCTACATGACTGGAGATTCTGAAAAGCTTAAAAGGATTTTTGGCAAACACATCCTGGTTTACTTCAAATGCACTAAAGCAGAGACTCCTCCACCCAAAGGATCTGGCACCAAAACACAAAAGGAGCAATATTGTATATGTGGTCCAATGCAGTGAGGACTGTGCAGACTCTACACTGAAGAAACTAAACAGCCATTAAACAGGAGGATGGCCCAACACAGGAGGGGCAACTCAGGACCAGATTCAGCAATACAACTGCACTTAAAGGACAAACAGCACTCATTCAAAGTTGAGGATGTACACATATTAGACAGAGAAGAGAGGTGGTTTGAGAGAGGTATCAGAGAAGCCATTCACATGAGTATTGAAAACTCCTCTCTCAACAGAAGTGGGGGGGGGGGCTCAGGCACAGTCTATCTGCTACTTAGGCAGTGATTTCAACAATCCCCAGAAAAATCAATTTTGAAGACTATAAGAATCACACCTAAGACAGCTAAAAAAATCAGGATGCTGCATTTGAGAGTGGGAGTAGTCAAGGAGATAGATAATATGAAGGTGATAAACAATATGATGCAAGACGCAATAAAATTTTAAAAATGTATTCTCTGTGTCAATATCCAATTGGAACTGAGACCTTAGAGACTCTACATGAAAAGTTATATGAGACCTAGAGACGTTCCCAGATACACTGACGTGGAGGTGAGACACCTGCTAAGATGTTTGTTATCAACTCTTCAAATTTTATTTGTACATAGCCACTTACTCAATACACACAACTGTATGTGCAGCTCATGATTGTATACAGCAGCTGTACATGCAATTGTATGACCTGAGGAATGGTGTGTGAGAGAATGTGAAGGATGGTGCACATTCTCCTTGCAGGGGATGACAACCAAAAAAGACACCATGACACCCATTGGATTGGAGTTATCTTTATTGTCTTTGCAAGAGGAAGAAAAAGTGGGAAAGGAGGAGAAGGTTTTTTTTTTTTTTGCGAAGGAGAGATAAAAGAAAGGAGGGGAGGGGGTACTCAGGTGGAGACTGTATGCTTGAGGCAGAAAGGGGAAGCAGTGGCTGAGGAGAAATTGTATGAGGTGGTGAAAGAGGATCCCTGGATGGGATAATGGGTGACTCTCCGACTCCCATGAGATACAGCAGAATGACAATGGCAGAGTGAAAAAGCCTGGACGCCTCCATATTGTGGTAGACAGGAGAGCGAGAAAAGAAGAAGGAGCATGCTTCTCAGACAAGACCGCCTTCTCTTTCAGAGAGTTTTGCCCTCAAAATATTAACAACTGTTCTATTATTTTTCTAGTAGTCTAAAGCAGGGGTCCTCAAACTTTTTAAACAGGGGGCCAGTTCACTGTCCCTCAGAGACTGTTGGGGGCTGGACTATAGTTTAAAAGAAATTTTATATGCACACAAATACACAAACACAAACACACACACACACACACACACACACACACACACACACACTTTTCCTTCCACTTCAGTGCCAGTACTTGGCTCTGATGGCATATTAATGGTTCCCCTGGGCATGTGCAAAATTTGTCTTCAGGTCACCCCCAGGCTTTCTCTCACAACACTGAGGCAGGCAGAAAGGAACCCCCACACCCACTCACACACACACACAGTTTTCCACTTCGCAATCACTATTAAATAGTCCCCCCCCCCAAAAAAATGACACATGCATACACAAATGTGCCCCCTCCTGTTCCTTCTCAGTCTCCCTCACTGACCTGCCCCCCTCCCACGCTACAAACACTCCCTCAACTTCCAGCACTCGGGCCAAACTTTTCTTGGCACTTTTGCTCCTCACACTTGTACTCTTCCTCTCCCCCCTCCCCAAAGCCCCAGCCCCTTCTCTCTCTCTCTCTCTCTCTCTGGGCCAATTTTCTTGGGCAAGCTTGACACAGCTCCAGCCATGGCCCTCCTATTTTAATGTGCCCACCTCAGCTGCAGCTTGTACCCCAATCATCTGGACAGTGGGTGGGGGCAGTGGGGGACCTTGCCACAGCTCTCCCACTTTGAACTGCCCCACTAGCCAGTGGGCTTCCCAGGAGTGGGGGAAGCAAGACAGCCCACCACTTTGAACTGCCTCAGCAAGTGAAGCAGCCGCAGAGGCCGGCTCGCTCGCTCACTCTCAAAGTGTGTGTGTGTGGGGCTGCAATTGGTCCCAGGCCATAGTTTGAGGACCCCTGGTCTAAAGGTATCACCCATTGTACTTTCATATTTCTTTTTTGTGATGGATACATGGCTCCGCAACTTGTTTTGCTTCAACTGGAAATACTGAGATACCAGGAATGAGCCCCACATACCAAGAAAGAGGCAAATGGACCATCAAGGGAGTTACGACAAGACTGCAAAAACTAGGTACTGTAATTTCTTTCCTTTTTAATTGATCCAATTGGATACACCTAGTGGACTTTTCTAAATTTTATCCGAAGCCCCAAATGAAATGCATGGGTCTTCTGCACCCCCCCTTCCCTGGCCAAGAAGGGGCCATTAGCCTCAAAGAGCCACGTGGAGAGGGAGTGTGAAAGTGTATGTGAACTGTGGCATGTTATTTGCAGAACTGGGACAATAAAAACACCACCCTTTACTTCAGATGCAACCTCAGAACAACTAAGAACTTCCTGGATTTTCCCCCCATCTTGCTAAGGACTTTACATCTAAGAAATAACTCCTGGCAACTCCATTTTTGCCATGTTTTAACCTTTTGGAACAGCTCTGAGGAAGAGGGTTATTAGCAACTTTTTGTTATTTTTTCTAGTAGCCTAAATGTATCACCTGTTCTGCTTTTGTATTTAGTTAAGAAAGAAATACTGCTGGAGCCATCATTCCATGCGTTGGCAGAAGGGGGAAGTGAGGCAGGGAGTTGGCGCAGTCCTCAAAGGAACATACAGTATGTTCATTTTATATATCTATGAAAACCATAGCTCCTTGCAGAATGATTGGAATGAAACCTCTTCTAGGGAGAGTCTGGGGAGGATTGGAGACAGTTTTGAGGAATGGTGGAAGATTGAGGAGACCACAAGAAAAGTGAGCTAAAGCACCAAGTAGAGAAGTTGGAATCGCAACCAGTTCCCTTGCACAGCATTAATATAGCACCAGGTGTGAAGCCACAGAATAGCAGACTGAGATATGGAGCTGCACAGCAGCCTAGGACTGTGTAACAAGATACATCAGAAAGATGACTCAAGACAAGAGTGGGCAACACATGCCCCTAGAAAGTGCTCCAACACATACATCCCAATTAGACATGGGCACGACTTGGCAAAATTCTTGTTTCCGTTTTCGTTCCTCGTTTCCGTTACGTAACGGAAACGGAAACGACAATTAAGCCGTCAGAACTCGAACTCAAACCGATAAACGATAAATTGGGTCTGATTTGTCATTGTTGTTCATGGCATCGCGCAGCGATCGCACGATGCCAAGCGGCACAGAAAAAAAGTTTTAAAAATAAAAAAAAATCCCGATTCCCAGCCAAAAAAAGGGGGGGAAATATGCCTGTCTGAGGGCACCTACCAGAGGGGTGGTTTCTGGGGGGGGATCCCCACCCCCCTCCTGTCCTGGGCTGGTGGACCTGGTACCAGGCTGGGGGGGGGATCAATCTCGCCGTCTCCATTTGCCATGCAGTGTGGGGGGATCCAAAATGGCGACAGCAATATTTTTTTTGAAATCGTGATCCCAAAACCCACCAAAGCACCACAGAAACATGCGAAAATTAGCTATTTTAAATGCTTGAATTTTTACAGTAGCAGCAGTGGGTTTTTCTAGCAATAAAACGTCTCCATTGATTTTATTTTATTTTATTTTTATTTTTTTACACCTGTGCAATGATGGGCTGGCCATGGGATGGGACCATGCAAATTTTTGGACCCATTCAACCAATCGCATGGCCAGGTTTTGACTAACACTTCTGGATGTTACAGAGGGCATAAAAACCGGAGGCACTCCCAGAACAGTCGCAGTCCGGGCTTGGATGAGGGTGGAGGAGGGGCTGTGTGTGTAGCTGGCTGCTGTGCTAGTTTCGATTTCGCGGAGCCTTTAGATTTTTCAGTTAGGAGGCAGGCAGGGAGGGAATTGATTCAATTCAATTTTTAGAAAATAACTCCTTTCATTCCCTGTCTGCTGCGGGGAATAGCAACGCAGTTTATTCTTTTTTATTCTCCTGCAGTTTTATTGTGAGGATTTCTTTTCTGATATTGCTTCAAAGGGGAGGTTTAACTGGGAGGGGAGGTGTGGATTTATTTTAAAAATATATATTTAATATACTACCATTTATTTTCTATTTTCCAAAGTTCATTTGCTTGGTGGCAAGCCAAGGTCCTTTCATACCCTGTGGGGGGGGGGAATAGCAAGCCTAGCAGTTTATTCTTTTTTATTCTCCTGTTTGTGAGGATTTCTTTTCTGATATTGCTTCAAAGGGGAGGTTTGACTGGGAGGGGAGGTGTGGATTTATTTTAAGAATATATACTAGTATATTTTAGATTTCCCCAACCAGTGCACTCAAACACATTTGTTGGCAAGGCAAGGGCACCTCTATCTAGTGGAGAATATTTTACATTTTAGAAATACATTACAATATTATTTATGTACTTTACTTTTACTTACATTGTTTGT
>JAHTLZ010000074.1:25625412-25651075 GCA_023846285.1 Phrynocephalus versicolor | reverse complement strand
TGCTGGTGGCACTCTGTCACCATATAGAAGATTTGCCTGAAAGTTCCAGGCTTGGTTCTTGGAGGTGTGGGAACTGTGACTGACTACGAAGGGCATTGTAGTAGAGTAGATTGCCGGCAGTTTGCAAGCGTACCAGCACACAGCTGGGAAGGAAGAGTCAGACTCAGATTCTGGCTTGCTGTCCTTTTGGCAGCCTGTGGTCTAAGACTCAGACTCACTCAAGCTATGTGGCCTCCGCCACTCTTTCCTCTGGGCTACAAGACACTGTGGCTCACTAAGAAGGGAATTGTACTTGCGTACGTACGTACTGCCAAGAGTTTGTCAGAAAGTGCCATGTGTGGTTCATGGTGGTACTACTCACAGTCACAAAGAAGGGCTGAAAACCTGTGGCCTCCTGTTCGCAGCCCTGTGGCCTCAGACTCAGGCTATGTGTCCATCGCTACCCTTCAGTCTGGGCTGCAAAACACTGTGACTCACTAAGAATGATATTTTGCCTGCGTAATGGGAGTTTGCTGGGATAATAGCACACAGCTTGGACTTGTGGCCTTGTGGCCTCCCTTTCGCAGGGCCCTGTGGTCTCAGACTCAGCCCTTTTGGGCTCCCCTACTCTGTCCTCTGGGCTGCAAGACAATGTGACCCACTAAGAAGGACACATTTTACTTGTTAACACAGCCGTGATAAGGCAAAAATCTGCCATGCTGGCCTTGCTGGCGCCCTTACTCTGGCGTTGTGGCCTCAGGTACTCTGGCGTTGTGGCCTCCCATACTCAGGCTCTGTGGTCTCATACTCTGGCCTTGTGGACGCCCATAGTCCTCCTTGTATAGCCTAGTGGGATCTGGGCTGTAAAACTTAGAGTTCTGCCTAATCCAAGCTGTGTGCCCGTACGCCAGCACACTGTCTTCCTTAATAGTTAGTAAGTCAGAGCAACCCAGAGCCCACTATTCCATTCCCTGGGGGGGCACTTCCGCCCACGGCGAGATGGCCGCTTGAATCAGAAGCTCCGCTCACGAAGAAAAATAAACTTGAAATACTGTCTCTAAATGATATCAAAATCGTGAGTAAACGACTATAATTTACTGGGGAGGATAGTTGAAAACTGTGTGTTTTTGAAGGGGAAAGATAACAATGAATTATTGAAGCAGTGATTTACTTTCGATTTCTGCCGAAGTCATGTCCCTGTTAGGCGGACTGTGAGAGACTGTGAGAGACTGTGGAAAAGTCTGTTTTTCTTGCTTTGAGAACAAAAGGGAAATAAAGTTTCGTACCTGGCTTTTCTGTATGCCAGCCAAGAAAAGGGGTCCAGCTGTGAAAAAGTGGATAAGAAGAAGTCCTTCAGACGCAGCGTTTGAACGTCTTGAAAGAGCTGAAGCTATTCCTGAAGCTGAAATAATGGCGTCTGAATCTGGCAAGCTGCCAGCACAACAGCCGGACCTTTCAAAGGAGTTTAAAAACTTCAAAGCAGAAGTTAGCTCCCTCATTAAATCAGCTCTAAAAGATATAACGTCCACTATCGATGACCGTTTCCAGTCTTTATCTTCACAGAATGATGATCTAAGGAAGGATTTGTTGCAAGAAATACAGTCTCTTCAGACACGGATCTCTAATAATGACGCTGAATTGAAAAAACTAGCAGGAGAAATCAATCAAGTTCAAACGCTAGCCTCTAAGCATGAAAGCGCTTTTTCTGCCCATGAAGAAGAGATCGACGCCTTACAGAGAAAGCTGATTTATATGGAAGATTATTCTCGAAGGTCTAATCTGAAACTAATCAATTTTGAACTTCAGGATAAAAAAGAAATCAAGAAAGAAATCCTTGCTTGGCTTAATACTATCCTCCCCCAACAACTCATCGAAACCGATATCGAAAGAGTGCATTATATAGGCAGTGCAACAGCAGGCGTTTCAAGACCTATTCTGATCAGATTTACTTCCTATGCTATGAAAGAACAACTGACGTCTACTCTCAGGGCAAAACCTGATCTTTTGAAGCGTGATGGAAGGGTCCTACAAGTTTACCAGGATATCTCCAGGGAGACTTTCGAATGGAGAAAATCTATGAGACCCGTGACAACTGCCTTGAGAAACAACAACTACAGATATAACTGGGGATTCCCGATCTTTCTTAAAGTGTGGAAGGGCCCAACTCTTCACAAAATCTACTCCCTGGAAGAAGGTGAACAACTTCTTAAGGCATGGAATATCCAAATTGAAAAAGAAGAATAGATCACTTCAAACTCAGCCTCTGCAGTGACGACAGTATCAGCTTTTAACTCTTCAGATGTCTTAACGGGCAGAAAATTGGAGACTAATCTGAAGAACTCTGCACCATAGAAGACAGCGCAACCTCTCTCTTCCTGTCTCTCTCTCCCCTCCCGTTCCCCCTCTTTTTTTTCCCTTCTTTTTCAGGCTAGTTTGTCTTAATTCGTCTGTTTTCACTTGTTTGTCCTACATTTCTCCACTCCTTCCCGTCCCTTATTCCTTTTTCTTTCCTTTCCCATACCCTCTGTTTTTCCCTCTATGTTTTTTTCTCTTGTTTTTTTTTTTGCTTGTTTTATTCGGGGAGGGGGGACTGAGTGTGGAAGGGAGGTGAATAGAAGCAAGTTAAGATTTACATTATTATGCTTTAATTTTTTACTGCATTCTTTCTTTCCAATTTCTCACGTATATAATTGTAAGCAAGACTAGACAGTGCTAATGCAATTCCGAGCTTTTGAGTATTTAATAGCCATCGGGAAGTGTACGGGTGCCTTCCCCCTCCCTCCTATAAGGGCACATACAAAATGTGTATGAGGGCTAAGAGGATGGGAGAACAGAAAATAAATGTAGGTGGTGGGGTTTGGGAAATTATTGTTCGTTTTTTTTTTATATGTAGTGTTTGTTTGTATATATTCACAAAGAGACCGTTCCAGATTGATACAAGAAAGAAAATATGGGTAGACTGGTGAAATTAGCCACATTGAATGCTAAGGGCCTAGGCTCTGTCATGAAGAGAAAGAGACTAGAGTCATTAATCAAGAAGAATAAACCGGACATCATCTTTCTTCAAGAAACACACCAAACGAAAGATGGTCAAAACGAACTGAAATTACCCAATATGAACATTTATGAGAAAAGTTTTGGTTCTTCTAAAGCAAGGGGGGGTAGCAATCTTAATTTCAAAGCACTGTGACTGTACTGTTGAAAAAACTGTGAAAGATCTGGAAGGTAGATATATTATTCTTCAGGCCACAATTGGTCTAGAACATTATACACTGATAAATGTTTATGCACCGAATACTAATCATAACCTGTTTTATAAAGAGGTATGGCAGCAGATAGAGAAGGTACAAAAAGGTCATGTGATTTTAGCGGGAGATTTCAACATGGTTATGGACAAAATAAAAGACAAAACGACGACTAGCAAGGTAGACTGGGGGACTAGGCATACAATCTTAACAAAATTCATCGTAAATACAGGATTAAAGGATGTATGGAGAGAAATGAAGGGCGATGAAAGAAAATTTACTTTCTACTCATCAGCCCATAAAGCTTATTCGAGAATAGATTATATATTTGTTTCACAAAGCTTGCTATCTAAAGTTGTAAACACTAATATAGAATTGATAAAAATTTCAGATCATGCTTTAATGTCTGTTGAAATAGAAAATAAGAAGAACTATAAGGAAGCGAAAAGGTGGAGAATAAACTCTAGAATTTTTCAATTCCCAGATACGGTACAAAAAATACAAAGGGAATGGCTAGAAACCTGGAATATTAATGAAGAAGGTGGTGGTCAAATAGGAGTTATCTGGGACACTCTGAAGGCGGCGGCTAGAGGTTACATAATAAAAGAAAACGCTATAACCAAAACTCGAGATCAGCAAAATAAAAAAAAATTAGAGGCTATCATAGCAGACCTTGAATCTCAATTTTTTGTAACTAAAGACAAAAGAATCTTAATTCAGATTGAGGCTAGGAAAAGGGAATTAGAAGAAATAGATCTACAACAAGCCCAAAGAAATCTACTATATCTGAAAAGAAACTTTTTTGAATATAGTAATAAAAACTCAAAGATGCTAGCAAAATTAGCACAGAAAAGGAAAGAAAAAAGCATGATAGGAAGGATAAAGGATTTAAGCGGCAATATCTGTACTCAAATGAAAGAAAAATTAAAAGTCATCCAAGAATTCTATCAAAAGTTATATACAGCCAATAGAACCAGTAAGGAAATTATGGAACAATATACTGAAAAAATCTAAAAACAAGACTAGTGGAGGAAGATAGGCTTGAAATGGAAAAAACTATTAACGAGGAGGAGATAGAGGATGTCATAAATAAGCTAAAGAATGCTAAAACTCCAGGAGATGACGGACTGGGACCAGAATTTTACAAGACATTTAAATCAATGTTAATCCCTAAATTAAAGAAGCTTTTTAATCAGATATTGCAGGGAGAACAAATACCTTCCTCCTGGAAACATACTTTAACTATTTTAATTCTCAAGCCTAATAAAGACCCAATGGATGTGGGATCTTACAGACCAATATCACTTATAAATCAAGACGCTCAGATCTTCACAGCAATTTTAGCGAAAAGAATGTACACATTTATAGATAAGTATATTAAAGAGGATCAAACCGGCTTTATTAAAGGCAGACAAATGTCAAACACTGTAAGAAGAGTTCTCAATGTTCTTTATGAGATGGGAAGATCACAGGATAGAGCATGCATTTTGTCTTTAGACCTATTTAAAGCCTTCGATTGTGTTCAATGGCCTGCATTAAAACTTTTATTAGAGAAATGGGGGTTCGGAGAAAATTTTTTAAGCGTAATAAACCAACTATATTCTCATAGTACCTCGTCAATCATTGTCAATGACGGGATGACAGAAAAAATTAGCCTAGCCCGAGGAACAAGACAGGGTTGTCCTTTATCGCCAGTTCTGTTTTGCATAGTGATAGAGTTACTAGCCAATGCAATTAGGGAGGATCAATTAATTAAAGGTATGGGTAAGGAAGGTAAGATAAAAATCAGTTTATTTGCAGATGACGCTTTGTTAACAGTAAAAAATCCAGCAGAAAGTATTTTAAGGATAAAAGCACATTTGAAGGAATTCGGTGAAACAACCGGACTATGTGTCAACTGGCAGAAATCAGAAATTATGATTTTCAATCAGAATAACCGAGACATGGAGGTGATCTCTAATTATGGATTGAAAGTTTGTAAATACATAAAATACTTAGGGATATTGTTAGATAAAGATAGCAGTAAAACAAAAGAACGAAATTATATAAAAATAAAGGAAGAGATTAAAAATAAACTACAAAATTATTCCAAATTAAACTTATCATGGTTTGGCAGAATAGCAATGGTAAAAATGAAAATACTTCCTAAAATTAATTTCCTTTTTAGAATGTTACCTATTCAATACACAGAAGTTGAAATCAAAGTCTATCAAGACCTTATAAATAGATTCTGCAATGGTGGAAAAAAAGCAAGAATAAATAAAAGCTTATGGTACAGATCTCAAAAAGAGGGAGGTATAGGCATACCTAATCTTAGAATCTACTATACAGCTAATCAGCTCAGTTCTCTGGGGGAAATACTATTTAAACCTCAAAAATTAATATGGTGGGAACTTGAATCAGAAGAGCTAAACGAAGACATAAATAAATATGTATTTACCCTCCCCCTAATAAGGAAAAGTCACCCAATTAAAAACCCGCTTCTGAGTTCCCTATTATCCACTTGGAAAAAATATGGAAAGAAATTGATACAGGAAGGTTCCCCGCTTGGACTGGTGATCGATCAGATGAATTTCCCCACGAACATGAAGAAACTAGGAGATCTATTTAAATTAAGGAAAGTGGCAAGGTTAAAAGACTGGATTTAAAAAATGACAACAAAACAAGAAATTAAACGCGTTTTGCAAACTCAGGAATTGTCCTGGTTGAACTACGCCCAGTTAGAAAGCTGGACGAAAGATTGGATTAGGAGAAATATCCAACTCAGAGGATATACAAAATTTGAGCAATTTTTGACATCATATGAATCAGAGAAAGGTAATATAGGTAAAGGCGCAATTGCTAAAATTTATAAAATAATTCAAGATTCACTCGAGAACAGGGAACAGGATACAATAAGAGAGCTATGGAAACAAGACATAGAGAAAGAAATAAACAATGAGGAATGGAAAAGAATTTGGAATCTGAGGATCTTACGGTCATTATCAGTTAGAATAAAAGAAAACTATTTCAAATTAGTCTTAAGATGGTATTTGACTCCAGTTAGAGTAAATAGAATGAATCCAAAATATTCCAAGCTTTGCTGGAAATGTGAAAAAAAGATAGGCACTTATTTTCATTTATGGTGGGAATGTGAAATTGTTCAAAAGTTTTGGCAAGAGATCTTTGAGGCGATAAGAGAGATACTACAAAATGATATTAAATGTGTACCTGAAATTGCATTGTTATCATTACCATCCATCAATGAATATGATGTGAAAACTAGAGAATTAATAGCTAACCTTATGACAGCTGCAAGGCTGATTATTGCCAGAAACTGGAAACTTAAATCAGACCTCAAAATTACTGAATGGTATAAGGAAGTGTGGGATATAGCACTAAATGATAAATTGTCTTGCAATATAAAAGTTTTGCGAGGAGAAATGAAAAAAGATATCTTCTATGATGTTTGGGGGAAATTTATTGATCATGTGTTATTAAAAGGAAAAGGGATACAAGCAACTTATAATCTAACACAGTTCTGGTGTAAAGGACCTTAAGAAGCCTACTAAAAAAGAAGTTGAAGAAGAAAGAGAAGATGCAAGAATACTGGACGGTTTCCTGGGGATGGGGGGCACTTTGTATTGTGTATGATTGTCTTTTTTTTTTTAATATATATATATAATTGTGTATTATTGTTATTTGTGAGTTTTCCTTATGTTTATTTAATAAAATTTATTAAAAAAAACTATTCCATTCCCTACCTATTCCTAACCCTAACCCTAACCCTAATATCAGACTCTAACCGCTAGATGACCAGGGTTGCATTGGCTTAATTGCTTGGCTTTACAGTGTGAAGCCAGGACCTTGGAGATGGGGGGCATTGAGAGGAGTAGACCCTCATCCAGATTTGGGGAGGAACGGAATGTCTGTGTCTCCTGCTGCCTCTGAGAGGTGGAGGGGAGATGGGATGGATAAAAGCTTCAAAACAAAACAACAAAAAAGTATAACAGGTATGGCAGCCAGACCAAGTAGGGTGGCTGGCCGGTTCAGCATTGACCAAGAGAAAAAAAAGAAATATATTGCATTCTGCCCACTTTGTTTGCTTTATATAGGATGAATGCAGTCTTGTGCAGCAAGTCCATCACCCAGTTTAAAGTGTTTTCCGCCTGCTCTGGGTCATTGCGGGACCCACAGCCGCCGCCCGCATGCCTGCCCCTCCCCCCTGCCGCTGTCGCTGCCCGCCCATGCCCCCCCACCGCCGCCACCCGCCCGCCGCCTAGGGCGCAAAAACATCTGGCTCCAGCCCTGATTGCGGGATGCTGCCACTCACTGGGACATCAAATTGCGCGAAATCGCGGTGGTAACGACAAACGACAAACAACATGACAAAATGACAAATTTTTAAAAAATTTCGTGAAAAACGGAAACGACCCGAAACGGACCCGTCCTGACAAACGACAACTCGAAAAAATTTTTTTCTGGTCGTGCCCATCTCTAATCCCAATTTTTATTTTCTTAAATGGAAAATTGGTTCAATAATTCTCTTTGTGTCATCTAGGGGCATGGAGGCAATTTTACCATACTTTGAGAATCCTGGTTCCTTTCCCTCCCTAACTTGTAAACATGCATTCAAATTTAATTTTTGGCCATAAGAGGAACAAAGGGGTCTTTTTCAAATTTTAAAAACTGCATTTTTGGTAAGAAGTATGGTGTTTAATGGATATCACAGGAACTAGTACACCCTCTAAAGACCAAGGATGAGTAACTGAAAATTCTGGAGAATGCTGCTCAAGTTGGAAAACTGCCTTCATTGACTTCATGCCCTTTTGTTGTTTTGTTTTGTTTTGCTATGACGCGTCTTTGAATTGTTCTTACCTCTTCTTTCTCACTTATCCACTTTAATGAGAAGATTATTGTCATCAAACAATTTGATTTTTCTTAGCTATACTTTCTATTTTCACAGCTTCACACCAATAGCTTTGGTAAGTAAATACACTGCTGGATTTTTGGCTTTCTCATAAAAAATAAAAATATAGATATCCACCACACAAATAGGCTTCTGAATGGGAACATACAAAATTCTTCCTTTGGAGTTTTTCTGGCCCAGATTACTCCACCTGAAAGACTTCTATTTGCTCTGTTTGGGTTCGTAATGGAGAACACACAGATAGCCTGAATGGGAGAACCAGGAAACTTGCACTCAATGGTACATAATAATCTTGTAGTGCTAATTTTAACATCTAAATGTGCTAATTTTGCCCACCTTTGAAGTATAGTACACATAACTGTGAAATGTTTAATGGAAAAGAAACAGATGTCCTTGAAGAAGAGGAAAATTCTGTTTGCAATGTGCCCTTCAAGTCCTCCTCTAAATTATCATTATTTTATAAGTGCAAACATTTTAGCCTTTTTCTTTAAAAAGCTTTGTTTTTGGTTGGCTTAGTTTTACTAAAAGCACCTGCAGAGTGCATGTCTTTCTAAAAGTTTTAAAAACATGGAACATAACTTATTTATGAAGTAAGACTAGGAGGTGATGCCTTTATAGGCTATTAGAAAGATAACAAACACTGCGAGCTGAGCTTTCAAGGGCATGCCCTCTTTTTCAAAGCAAGTACCAAGAGATCAAGCACGGTGAACGATGAGTTTGCCAGGAGATCATTTTTAAAGTTCTTGGTAATCTTCTTAGATGAGGGGAAAAGTAGATATTACCTCTAGGTAATATCACTTTCCCTCAGTCTGGTCCTGATTGGCTGTAACTAGTGGGCTTTTAAAAAAATTCTGCCCAAAAGATCTTACCTCAACCTTCAAATGGAGCAAGTGGGTTTTTGCATCACCCCTTACTATCCACCCCCTCCACCAAGCAGGAACAGTAAGTCTCTAAGAGCCAATAGGGAGGGAGGTATACATATGTTGGGGGGGTACTTGACCCATGCACCTTTGTTTGAACTCAGATTTGGCACCAAATCCCTGACTGCAGTTTTAACATCCTTGCGATTTGGACTGTTTGTTTGTTATCTTTCTAGCATCTTGGGACGCTTTGTCAAAGATAATTGGAATCCTTTATGTGAAATGTGATGTTTTGTCAAAGATAACTGGGATCCTTCACCACTCAGAGTTCCTCTCAGAAAGTTGGGCAGTATAGAAATGGAAATAATAAATAAATAAATAAATTGTAGAATTGAACAAACTAGAAATTCCTTCCAGAAAATGAGGAAAATCTTGACAAACCAGGACTTATCAGACTTCTTAGCATACATTGGCAGCTCTACTTATGAGTTTAACCCGTTCCGAATGCATGCTCATAAGTCGAACAACTCAAAAGTAGAGCAGCTGTATCTAAAAAATCAAAAATCAAAGAAATAAAAAAATAAAAAATGTAAGTAGAGCAGACCACATCTAAAGTTTGTGAGGCAGCAATTAAAACGCCAATGGTTTTCCACTCTTAAATTAAATTGCTCATAAATAGAGCCATTCGTAAATAGAGACACCACTGTACTTCTCTGTGTTGAAACTTGGACCCTTACATACACATTATGCAGGAAGCTGGAAGCATTCAAAATGTGGATGTACAGATGAATTCTGAAGATACCTTGGACAGCCAGAGTCACTAATGTGGCTGTATTTGAGTACATGAATAAAAAGTTAGAAATCCTCAATACTGTAAAGAGAAGAAAATTGCAATATTTCAGACATATAATGCACAATAAGAAATACCATCTGCTGCAAGTTATCCTTCAAGGAAAAATAGATGGGAGGCATGGCCCAGGGCATAGTAGAACATTATTCTGGCTTAAAAATGTAAGCCAATGGTCTGCAGTGATGATAGCTGCTCTGCTTAGAAACTGGTTTCTTATATAGAAACCAGTTCAGGCTACTGATTGCAAACTTTCTGAGTAGATGACACTTGAAGAAGAAGATAAAGGTATTGCCTGCTAGTTTTTTTTCTGGCTGCACAGCTCCAACCTTTTTTATTATTATTTATGAAGTGTCCAAGTTAGTGGATAGAGACTTGGATGTGGGAAATTCATGTTCCAGTATCTGTGTTAAATACTGTGTGTGCTTTCTTAAAAAGAACCTAGATTTAGTGGTCTTATTGAGGGATCTACTAATTATAAAGAACTAGCATTTCTCTATCAATGTGACAATAGCTATTTAGTATTGTAGACACAATTTGCAAACTGTGACTCCGTGTTGTTGCATTTCACACTTGGCAATGACTTAGGATCTTGGTTTGCTCTTCTGGCTTTTCCCCCTTTGAATCTTTGTTCTGTACAAAGAGACAATCTTGGCACCAGGCCTACAGGCCTTCCTGCCAGCTGCGTCTGTTGCTTTCTGGAGGAAAAGAGCTTTGGGCTTCTGCCCTTTAGGTCTACTCACATTTCACCTCTGCCCAGATGAAGCGTTAGTTACTTCTGATAAGACACTTTAGGGGGCTGTTGGATTCTTCAGTCGAGGTCAAAAGGAACAAGGCTAGGAAGAGCGACAGAGAGTTAAGTCTCATTTATACAATGACCTCTCGCCCTGTTAGGTTTCTCTCAGCCACTTCCTCTCAGTGTGTGTGTGGGGGGGGAGGGGGCTCTAATTCAAAGGTTTTGTCCATAAAGGTGAGAAAAACTGAGACTAACCAATCTGAGGCAAAACTAAAGCGCGGCCACCCACAGCCAGGTCAAGCCTTTCCAGTCCGTCTGGGCGAAGAGGCTGGCTACGAACGGGCCGGTTACTCCTCCGGAGCACCTTTTAGGGGGCGTTTCTCCACTCGCGTCAGCAGCAGCAGCAGGAGGAGGAGCAGGAGCAGCTGCCGGAAGTGACGTGTTAATAAGATGGAGCCACGCAGAGGCCTTCGAGTTCTGGGGCGCGTTGCACGCTGGGAAGCCGTGGGCTAAAGTGGGCGGCCCGGCCGTGGAAGGGAGCTGGGTCCGAACGAGGAGGGCTCTTGGCGGGCGGGTGTGGAGGGGAGGGTGGTCCTCCGGGGAGGGAGTGTGTGTGTGTGTGTGCGTGCGCGCTGAAGAAGATGGATTCGCCCTGAGGGTCTGTTGCCCCGGGAGGCCGCCGGAGTGTCCCCCTCTCTCTCCCCGCAGCCGGCCCCGGTCATGCCCGGCCCAGCCGCCCCGGCAGGAGCTCTTCCAAGGTAAGAAAGGAAGGCGGCCGTGGCTGAATTGCCGGCTTTCCCAGCGGAAAGAAGGGAAGGCGGACCCTCCCAGCGGCCGCCCCCGCCCGGCTCAACGACCCTTCTTCTCTGAGGCTGGGGGTTGCGAGGGAAATGCTCTCCCCGCCCGTCCACCGCCCTTAACCCAGTGTTATTTACCAGGACGGAGCAGCAGGGAGAGGAGCCTGTGCAAAGAGGATGGCCCTCCAACGCCTGGCCCCAGTTGGGGGTGGGCGGGCGCGCAGGAGAGGCGCCCGTAAACAAAAACCAACACAAAAGAGTTTCCTCTCCCCACTCCTCCTCCTCCTCTTCTTCCTCCTCCTCCTCCTCCTCCTCCTCTCGGCCACCACCACCAACCAGCCCAGAGGGTGCGATTTTGGGGGATGTGCGTCGGGGACGAGTGACGGGCGTCGAGGCGCTTCCTCTTTCTCTCGGTTACGGTTCGGTGCGAGAGCGAGCGAGATGCACTTCGTTCCTCCCTTTGCAAAACTTCGGGGGAAGCCGCCGGCGAAAGGGTGGAGAAATCCTTCCTCCGGTCAGGAAGCTAGGCATACCCGGTGGATCTCTCGTTTCGTCCGGGGCAGCTGCCAAGTGGTCTTTCTTCCCTTTGTAGGGTCCGGAAATACTTGAGCTCGCTCCCCTGCTTCTTGGAGCGCTGTCCTCTTGCCTCATTGACTTTCCCTTTGGGAACCAGGGACCGAGCCAAGGACGCGCTGGTGAGGTTGATGTCACCCAAAGGGTCGAAACGCGACTGGGTTGGGGGATGTCTCTGTAAAGATGCCATTAAAACAGAACTATCACTCAGGCCCCTGTTGTGGAATTTTTTTTTTTATTTCATGGTGTTTACAATTGAGGTAACGTCTTCCGTGAAAAGCCTCAGGAATCCCAAAGGTGAAATTGGTTACCATCTGTAGGATAGGGTCAGGGAAAACATCATCATTATGTATTGAAGTGTGTGAGTCTGTTGCAGGTTGAGCAACAAGAACGATAAATTATTGCCTATTATAGTGAAAAAACTTGATACCAGTTTTTGCATCCAGATGTTAGTATGCTTTACCAGCATGAGCCCTGGTCAGTTGTGTTAGTATGTAACTTCATACTAGTTTTTGATGAAACTTCGTGGCTAGGACTCACAGCTACTATTATAATGGTTTCCAGCTTTGAGATTCCTATGTTTCAGATCTTTTTACTGTATCATAGTTTAGTTTCTGTTGTGATCAGACACTTGTACAGGTTGCTTCAAGAAGTAAAATTGTATTGCTGTTTCATAACTCTTTCTGGATGAGGAGCACCAAACACTATAGAATGTTTTATTTTTCATGTTTTCGAGACTGAAAATGGCATTTTAATCTCTTCTGCTCCTGTTAATTTGAAATAGCGCACACTCCTCTGCACAGAGTACAACACTACATTGAGCCTTTTGCTGTTGGGTTTACTGTAAACAGAGCCATTCTTTGTGACAGGAAAAGAAGAATTTGAGGCAGATGATCAACCTTTTCTGTGATTTTTCACACATGTGCTTGAAAATAGAGAATGTGTTCCTTTATTTTCCTTTTAAAAGAAAATTCCCTTTCATTGATTCCATGATGAGGGAAATAAAGTACATTGAGTAAATGGCTGATTAAGTTTGTTTTCTTTTTATGTGCTCCAGCAACAGGAGACATTGTGACTGGACCCTTTTTTTCAAACCTGTTGGAGAAAACCTATAGCGATGGTTCTTTTTTCTAAGGTTGTGAGCATGAGAGCCAGGAAAATGATAAAAATAGCCTTGTACACCCTGGAATGTTCAACCATAGGATTGCCATCTTCATTGATGCACATGGTATACATTACTATACAGTACTTGTTAAAAATCAAAACTTGCTTTTTCTCCTTCATCCCAATATGGACTGTTACTTCTTTCTTTAAGTATTTCTGTGACCAAATAAGAGAATGGGCTTTATTTACTCTGTGCTGTTTGCTCTGAAAATTCAGTCAAATGTGACCAGAGGTGGAGATAGAAGTACATAGTAAATACTATTTTCAGATCAAAAAAGGGTTCTGGTTTTGTTCTGGCACTTCCCAGAAGGCAAATTACTAAATGTAACTTGCCTTTGTACTATGGTTTCATTTTGGATGTATCTGTCCATCCATCAGTGAATGGGTGAGTGACTGTTCTTTACTTGGTTGTTTATTTATGGGAAAACGATACCATAGTATATTTACTGTGATCCACCTTGAGCTCCCATTGCCAACCAGAAGTCACCAACATCATATTGTAATGAACTTGCTACAACATTCAGCCTACTGAATGTGTAGATACTGTACAGCATTGGTGGCCCTAAACAACAGAAATATGTCAAAAAAATTGACTTCGATTTGTAGGGAGTACAAGATCAGGGCTCATAAATGACACAGATGGGATTTCAGCATTTTACTGAAAGAGAAAACACGAAAGAGGCCCTTCTATTGTTTTCTTTCCCAAAAGAACTCTCTGAAATATGCTTACTTCATATTAATGAATGAAAAGGACTCTGCCTGGAGTTGTTATTTGAATTAAACTTGGTCAATCAATCAATCAATAAAATAAAATAAATAAGTTATGTATCCCAATTGCTAGTTGTGAGTTTTTCAGGCTCTTTGGCCACGTTCTGAATGTTTTCTTTCTGACATTTTGGCTCTGTGGCTGAAATCTTCAGAGGGCAAGGAGCTCAGGGAACTAGAAGTTCTCTCTGTGCTCTGGGGTATAGAATGAGTGAGACTGTGGGGTTTTTTTTAAAGTAGTGGGAAAGAGGAAACTTGTCCAATGCAGGAGAATAGGTGTTAGTCATTGTATCGTGATGAAGGGATTAAGGAGTTTCACTACAATTAGGGGTGGCAGCGATCCTTGCCTGTGGTTGATGGGTGTAGTTAGCGGTTCTATTGTGTGAACTGATCACTGTTGCTTGTGGCTGGGTGGGAATCATTGACCTTTGACCTTTTGCAGACTGTAGTTTTCAATACTGGAAGCCAGGCTTGGTTGATTTTTAGACTTTCTTCTTTTTTACTGAAACTGTACTTATGTTTGTGAATTTCAATGGCTTCCCTGTGTAGTCTGACATAGTGATTGGTAGTGTTATCTGGTACATGTTTCCATGTCCAATTTGTTTCAGGGTGTGTTCAGCTACTGCTGATTTTTCAGGTTGTTTTATACTGCAGTATCTTTCATGTTCTTTGATTCTATTCTGGATGTTATGCTTTGTGGCCCCAATATATACCTGGACACAACTACAAGGTATCAGATATACCCCTGCAGTGGTGAGTGGGTTCCTTTGGGGTCCTTTGCTGACTGTGGCATCTGTTGTATTTTTGTAGTGAGTCTAAATACTGTTTGTAGGATGTATGTTTTCAACACTTTTTCCATGTGATCCGTGACTCCTTTTATGTATGGCAGAAATAGTTTGTTGGAGGCTGTTTTTCTTCTTCAGTTTGGTGTCATTTTTTCAGTTTGATTACTCTTTTGATTTTGTTCTTGAAATAGCCATTTGCCTGTAGGGCCCAATTCAGGTGACTGAGTACAATGTTGAGGAATTCAGCTTCATAATTTTGGTTTGCACGATCTACAAGTCTTGATTATGCCTCTTTTTTGTCGTGGCTGGTGGTTGGAATTTTTATGTAGGAACTAATCCATGTGGGTGGGTTTTCTGTAGACATTGTGTTCCAATTGGAGGTCTGGTTTTCATATGACCATGACATCTTAGAATGGGAATTTCTCCTCTATTTCTTTTTCTATGGTGAATTGTATATTTGGGTGGATATTGTTGAAGTAGTTTAGAAATTATTCCAGTTTAACTTCACCGTGGCTCCAAATTACGAATGTGTCATCCACATATCAGAACCAGACTGTGGGTGCAAAGGGTGCCACATTCAGAGCTTGTTTTCAAAGTGTTCCATGTAAAAGTTTGCTGAAGGGCCTCCCCTTGGTAACTCTATCTGTTTGTTCATAGAAGTCTGCTGGGAAGATCTGCTGGGTGAGCACTAAAGTGACCTTTACTGGTACCTTGGTGAAAAGGTTTACTACGTCAAAGCTCCTGATAGCTCCTTCCCACACAGTAACCTTTGCCCTAATCCTAGTCTGTCCCTGGGGTTGAGTTTTAGGATGCTAATCTTTTCTATGAAATGTCCTGAGTCCTTGATGTGGGATGAGGTCTGTCCAATGTGGGCCTGTAGGAGGGTGGCTAGGTGTTTTGCTAATTCATATGTTGGGGAGCCAGTGGTGCTAACAATGGACCTGAGTGGAGTTGAGTCCTTGTTGATTTTTGGGAGTCCATATAATCTTGGTGTAAGAGTTTCCATCTTGCAGATTCGTGGAATGATATTGGGGTGGAGGGAGGAACTCCTGACAAGCATGTTTGTTTTGAGATTTTGTTGGTGTGATCCTGCTTTAGATTTCTATAGGTGGTGGGTTCTAGAAGTTGTCTGATTTTTTCCCTTGTATTCTTCTGTTTGCACAATTACTGTGGCATTTCTTTTGTCTGCCATCAGGATGATGATGTCAGGATCTGCATTCAAGGACTTGATGGCGTTTCTCTCATTTCTTATGTTGCTATTTGGGGTTTTTGCTTTTTGTAGGATACTTGTCATTTCAGTTCTTATTTCTTCTTCTTCTTCCAGAATATGGTATATGGCTGATTCCACGTTTGCACTGGAATTTTATTGGGTATGACTGCAAAGTTTCCTTCTTTGGCCAAGATTTAGGTTTCTTCCTGGGAGAGTTGGCATTCAGTTAGGTTGATGATAATTTGTGAGGTGTCTAGTGTGGTTTTTGGTTGATATGTATGGCATTTGTCAAATGTCTGTTTTTGTCTGGCTGTATGGGCTTCCATTTCTTTTTCCATTTCCCTGTAGGAGAGGGTATCAATTTTGTCCCAATCCTGGCTTCTCATTTTTTGGGTGATACCCTGTTTCCCTGAAAATAAGACCTATCCCCAAAATAAGCCCTAGCAGGATTTCTATGCATTTGTTAAATATAAGCCCAACTTCAATAATATCTAGTGATGGGCGTGGCTGTGCCTGCACACACGTATGCACGCGTGTGCACGCACACACACACACAGCGCACGTTGCCCCTCCCTTTCCATCCATGATCCTTCCCCCTCTTTGCTTGGGACACCAAAGTTATCGTACTTCGTAGCATGTTTGCTTGCATTTCCTGTTTTCCCGAAAATAAGACTTACTCCAAAAATAAACCCTGGTGTATCTTCTTGGGAAAAAATAAATATAAGACAGTGTCTTATTTTCGGGGAAACACGGTAGTAATATGTAGGAATAGCAGTTCTCTGTCTGTGGTGTCCAGTTTTTTTGCAGGTTGTATGAATTCTTTCCCATAGGAGGACATGACCTTTTTGTCTTGAGGAAGGCTGGTATGGTATTTGAGTCTCTGCACGTAGTAGTAATTTCTGAATCAGAACAGTTACTTTCTTCCTCATTTAAATCATCTTCAGAAGTACAACATAACTTTTTGTAGGTCCTTTTAATCTTCCCCATCCTTTCTTTGGAGTACTTTTTAGACCTTTTTAATATTTTCTTCTTACACACCAGAGACTCACCAATGAAAGTCATAAGAACATAACATAAGAACATAAGAGCCATGCTGGATCAGGCCAAAGGCCCATCTAGTCCAGTTTCCTGTATCTCACAGTGGCCCCACCAAATGCCTCTGGGACCGCATGAAACTAGATATCTGTCTCCTGCTACCACTCTCCTGCATCTGGTCCGTGAAGTATCCTGGTTTTAAGCCTGGAGATTACACATCTCCATCATGGTTTGTAACCTGTGGTGGACTTTTCCTCCAGGAATCTGTCCAATCCCCTTTGGAAGGCATCCAGGCCAGATGCCATCACCACATCCTGTGGCAGGGAGTTCACAGACTAACAAAACACTGGGTAAAAATATTTTCTTTTGTCTATTCTCACTCGCCCAACCCACAGTTTGAGTGGATGTCCCCTAGTTTTGGTATTTTGTGAGAGGGAGAAGAGTGTCCCTCTATCCACTTGACTCATGCCCTGCATTATTTTGTCTGTCTCATCATATCCCCCCTCAGGCGCCTTTTTTCCAGACTAAAGAGCCTCAAATGTTTTAGCCTTTCCTCATAAGGGAGGTTACCCAGCCCAGTAATCATTTTAGTCACTCTCTTCTGCACCTTTTCCAGTTCCACTATGTCTTTTTTGAGATGCGGTGACCAGAATTGAACACAATACTCCAGGTGCGGCCTTACTATCATTTTGTACATTGGCATTACAGTGTAAAGTTTGCTGTTTTATTTTCAATCCCCTTTTTGATAATCCCTAGCATGGAATTGACCTTCTTCACCGCTGCCATACATTGGGTAGAGACCATTGACCTGTCCACCAACACACCAAGATCTCTTTCCTGATCCATCACTGATAGCTCAGAGCACATGAGTTGATAAAGTTTTGATTTTTTGCCCCAATATGCATTACAGTGGTACCTTGGATAACGAATTTAATTCATTCTCTGAGGCAATTCATTATCTGAAATTTTTTTTAGCCGAAACACGGTTTACAATAGGAATGAATGGGAAACCAATTAATCAATTCCAGAGCCTAGGAAAATGAAACCAACACCTGTATTTTTGCTCAAAACTCTTTATAAAGTGCACTTTAAAGGTACAGATGCAGTGTCACCCAGGATAACTCTTTTTTACTGATGCATGCTGGAAATTCATTATCCAAGGCAGTTCATAGGAAAATTCGTTATCCGAGGCAGCCCATAGTGAAAATTCGTTATCCGAGGCAGACCTATACATGGAAATTGCGATTCGTTATCCAAGGCAGCCGATAGGGAAAATTCATTATCCAAGGCAGCCCTATACCTGGAAATTGCAGTTTGTTATCCAAAAAATTCGTTATCAGGGGCATTCGTTATCCGAGGTATTACTGTACCTTACATTTTGCTACATTGAAATGCATTTGCCATTTCGCAGCCCATTCCCCCAGTTTGGAGAGATCCTTCTGGAGCTCTTCACGATCTTCTCTGGTTTTTACCACCCCGAAAAGTTTCGCGTCATCTGAAAATTGGCCAACTTACTGCTTATCCCTGTCTCCAGGTCATTTCTGAACAGATGGAAAAGCACTGGACCCAGGACAGATCCCTGGGGCACACTACTTTTCACCTCTCTCCATTGTGAAAATTTCCCATTGACTCCTACTCTTTACTTCCTGGATCTCAACCAGTTCCCAATCCATAAGAGGACCTGCCCTCTTTTCCCTTGACTGTGCAATTTTCTCAGCAGCCTTTCGTGAGGGACTGTGTCAGAATCCTTCTGAAAATCAAGATAGATAATATTCAACGGTTCACCCAAATCTACATGCCTGTTGACCTTTTCAAAGAATTCTAAAAGTTTTGTCAGGCAAGATTTACCCTTACAGAAGCCATGCTGATTTTCCATCAGCAAGGTTTGTTCTTCTATGTGTTTTAAGATTTTCTCTTGGATGAGGCTTTCCACCATCTTCCCTGGGACAGATGTAAGGCTAACCGGCCTGTAGTTTCCCGGGTCCCCTCTCCTTCCTTTTTTAAAAATGGGTGTGACATCTGCTATCCTCCCGTCCTCCGACACTGTGGCCGTTTTATTACCGTTAAGAGATCTGCAATTTCATTTCTCAGTTCCCTAATAACCCTTGGGTGGATGCCATCTGGGCCCGGTGACTTGTTAATCTTCAATTTATCAATTAATTCTAAAACATCCTCTCTTTTAACCTGTATTTGATTTAATTCTTTAGTCAAGAGGGGCCGCTCAGGCAGCGGAATCTGCTCACAGTCCTCTGTCGTGAAGACAGATGCAAAGAACTCATTTAATTTCTCTGCAATTTCCAAGTCCTCCTTAACCTCCCCTTTTCCTCCCTCACCATCCAGAAGGCCAACTGGTTCTCTGGCAGGTTTTCTACTTCTAACATATTTAAAGAAGCTTTTATTATTACCCTTTATATTGTTAGCCATTCATTACTCAAAGTCTTTCTTTGCCTCTCTGATTATCTTCTTACATCTCTTTTGCAAGAATTTTTGTTCCTTTTTATTTTCATCATTTGGGGAGGATTTCTGTTTACAGAAAGACCTTTACTTGTGCTTTAGAGCTTCTGTAACTCCACTCGTTAACCATGCCCTGTGCCCTCTTGGACTTCGATGAGCTCTTTTTTTTTTTTTTGCAGTATGCACTTGTGCTGGGCCTCTACTACCGTTGTTTTAAACAGGCTTCATGCACTCTGAAGAGATTGGATACTTTTTACCTTCCCTTTCAATGTCTTTCTAACTAGTTTCCTCATCTGATTTGCTTGACACTCTTCTCCTGACATGCATGGCAAAGGAGATTGCAGCATGGTCACTGTTCCCCAGAGGCTCAGTGACATTCACATCCCTGACCTGGTTTCCCTCTCTTGCCCCGAGCTCGCATTGGCCCAGTCAATGTGGGGATAATTAAAGCCCCCCATGATTACTATCCTGTCCCTCTTAGACACCTCCATAATTTGTCTCCTCATTTCAAGGTCCCCTTCAAGGTTTTGATCTGGTGGATGATAGCACACCCCCACTATAACATCGCTCCTTAGACCTGGTAGTTTAACCCACAGTGATTCTATGGTGGAGTTAGACCCACCATCAATCTGCATTCTGCTGGATTTTACTCCTTCTTTGACATAGATGGCCACTCCACCTCCAACCCGCCCCTCTCTATCCCTTCTATAGATTTTATAGCATGGGATGCTGGATCCCACTGGTTCTCCGCATTCCACCAGGTTTCTGTTACGGCTATTATATCAATCTTATTCTTAGCTGCCAAATGTTCAAGTTCTCCCATCTTTGTTCGCAGCCTTCAAGCATTTGCGTAGAAGCACCTGTACAGTGGGTCCCCCAATAACGGCTGCTTCTTCATTCTCTCCTCCCCCCCCCAGCTTTTTATTCCAGTAGATAAACTACCACATCCCATTATTCTCCTAGTGGAAATACCTACTATATCATCACTTTCAGGTTTTCTACCTTCTCCAACCTTTTTCCTCAGGGATGAGATGTTCCAAACCGGATGCCACTCAGCTCCTGTTGGCTTTCCCCCAGTTATCAGTTTAAAAGCTGCTCTGCGGGCTTTTTGAGGTTGAGTGCCAGCAATCTCCTGTTGGCTTGTCCCAAAATGTTCTCCAATTCCTGACAAATCTGAAGCCCTCCTCTCGACACCATCACCTCATCCACACATTGAGGCTTCTGAGCTCTGCCTGCATCGCGGGTCCTGCACAAGGAACAGGTAGCACTTCTGAAAATGCTACCTTGGAAGTCCTGGACTTCAATCTTCTTCCTAACAATCTGAATTTGGCTTCCAGGACTGACCACTTTGCCTTCCCGACATCATTGGTACCAACGTGTACCATGACCACTGGCTCCTTTCCGGCTCTCTCTAACAAACTATCTAGATGTCTGGTTATGTCTGCATCCTTTGCACCTGGCAGGCAAGTCACCATACGGTTATCATGTGCATCACAGATCCGTCCCTCTGTATTTCTAATAATTGAATCCCGTAGTGCAAGGAGCCTCTCTCCTGCAACCTGTTCATCTACATACATCTGATCAACTACAGTGGAACCTTGACTTACGTCATTAATCTGTTCCAGTGGTCTAGACTTAAGTCAAACATTACTTAAGTCAAATGAACATTTCCCATAGAAAGTAATGGGAAAGCAGATTAATCCGTTCTAGATGATGAAAAAGACCCCCGAAAACAGCAATTTAACACAAATTTGACTGGGATAGGAGATTCCTTCTGGGGATGTAAATGAAATGTCTCTTCAAAGAGAGGAGGAGGCAGTGGAATTATAGTCCACAAGTTATATGCCTCCACTTTTTAATGATCATAGCAACAATGTCTAACATTTAAGTTTTACTGATTTTTAACCTGACGTTCCAAGTTCTGAACAACTCTATGTTTACCATTAGAGTCCCACAACTGTACAGCTCCCCAACTAAAATGCTTCCATTGTGGACCAGACTTCTGCGGCCAGGCTTTTTACAAGACTGAGCCGACTGTCTAACCAGCGAGGCCAGCCCCGAGCTCCCGGCCCTTCTCCTCCGGCAGCAGCGGCGGCTTCGGTGAGGCCGAGGACCAGCTCCAGGTGCTCTGAGCTGGCCTCGCCAAAGCCGCCGCTGCCGGAGGAGGGAAAGAAGGCAGGAGCAGTTTGGAGGCGGCATCCGCGATGCTGGGTTGTGGTTGCCGCCCAATTCCGGTGCCTTGTGCCAGGGCTCCGAGATGTAAGTCAAAGCCTGTGACTCAAGTCAAACAGGCTCCTTCTTGCTGCAAGTCAAATATGATGTAAGTTGAGCAGTATGTAAGTCAAGTTTCCACTGTATATTAAGAGAGAGGTCTCCAGTCTGTTCCTGTTGTGTGTCTTCCTGTATCTCATCAAGTGTGATGAAGGAGAGATCCTCAGGGGGAACCAGTTGTTCCTCCGCACGTTCGTTCTGAGGTGTGATGAGGGAAAGAGACTCAAATTGATTGTGCAATTTGAGACTCTCTGAGTGATCTCTTGGCCTTCTACTCCTTTGAGTCACATTCCTCCACACATCCAACTCCTGAGTTAATGAAGTGACTTCTTCCTCAGAAGTGTACCCTGCCTCTTCTTTGTCCAGGATAGTCTGCTCCGCTCTGTCCAAGAACAGCCCAAACTCGTTGATTTATTTCTGGTTACATATGTGGGCCTCTAGCTGCTGGTCCTTCTCTTCTAGTAGTGCAACCAGCTTGCACTTGCAGCAAGTGTCGTTCTCCACATGCTTTGTCAAGATGACAAACATGGCACAAGTGTTGCAAGTTACTACAGCTGCTCTCTCAGACTTCATTTTAATGAGTGCAATATTATGGTTCTCAGAAATGGACACTTTTACTAGCTTTGTATCTAGTAAGACTGTTTTCTTCCTTTGTTTTTATTTAAAATCTAACAGTGCATAGGCTTCAAAAGCACCTCTACTCCAACCGCAAGCACCTCAAAAACTTACCAGTGATAACTTGCTCCTGCTTCTTAGGAACTCATCAGCAGTAGCTCTGCTTGGGAAATTAGTATGGTAGAAGGCTTTTTTGTTTGGTTTTTTTAGTTTGCACATGCTATCATGCACATGCTGCTGGGAGCAGGTATTTAAAGGTAAAACTCCACCCACTCAATTACTGTAAGCACAGGAAGTAGTCAGAAGCCCCCCCCCCCGGCCATGTGCTGGTCATGTGCTTGCTCTATTGTTCTCAAACCCTCCTTTTTCTCAGCTGCTCTGCAAGAAAAGAACTTGGAAGCTGCTGGGAGCAGGTATTTAAAGGTAAAACTCCACCCCTCAGTTACTGTAAGCACAGGAAGTAGTCAGAAGCTCCACCCCCTCTGGCTGTGCACTGGCCGCATGCTTGCTCTATTGTTCTCAAACCCTCCTTTCTGTCTGCTGCTCTGCAAGAAAAGAGGCATTTAAGTGGCTAAAAGATGCATCAGGGTCAAAATACTCAGACTCCTGAAAGATTATATTTCAGTCAAAGACAAAGATGGTTGCCAAACTCATGTCCAAAAGCATCTGACACAGTAATACCTTGGTTTATGAGCATAATCCGTTTCAGGAATATGCTTGTAAACCAAAACTCTCATATCAAAACAAATTTCCCCATAAGAAATAATGGAAACTCAGATGGTTTGTTCTGGGGTCCCATAGACCACATACTGTACACTCAGAATGCCAAAACTCACAAACGAAGTTGACTAGAAGTCCACGCCCACACCATGGTTTAGGTACCTGGCAGTGGAATCTGCTCTGCTTGGGACTAACAACTGGATTTTACTTTTTAGTTTTAATGTGGCAATAATAAAGTTCAATTTATAGCACTATACACATAGCCGCCACATGATTAGAAATGGTTTGAAAAAATAGGAATGTTGAAAATAAATTAAATACAAATACTGTATAAAGAAAAGTAAAACCCTAACCTGCCCTCCCCTTTGAAAACCATCCTGGCTGGTGCAAGGGAGACTTCCTTTCCTCTCTCCTCCCTCTGCTTTGGAGGCTGCCTGAGACAGAACGTTCCAGAAAATCAGCCACAATCCAGCAAGGGGTGGTGGTGGAGAAAGAGACACCATTGGCTCACTTGTGATCATATGGCCTTCTCCAATGTTTTTATATCAAGACATTGCTCGCTGATCAAGGCAAAATTTAGAATAAATATTTGCATGTCTTGCAAAACGCTCTGAAACCAAGTTACTCTTAAACCATGATATTACTGTACTTGGTAATCTTAGAGAAATTTACCAATCATTTCAGTCCAAGTACCCATCTGAAAAGATAGGATTTTCAAAATTTACTGAGTTAAGACTGAGGAACTGCATTATAGCAGGAGCTGGTGGGACTCAGTGCATGTGGGAGAGAGAGAATATACCAGCTAACCGCACAGGAGATGACAAAAGCATCCAACATGGTAGCCAAGAAAAAAAGGTTCTTAATCATTAGGTATAGAAATTTTGGTCTATTTTGGGGGCTAAATCAATTTAATTCCTTGTCACTGCCAACAAGAAAATTTTATATGATACCATTTAGATATCATCCTGAAATATGGAGTGATTGGTTACAAGATATGTACTGTATCTTTAAGTGTGAATTGTTTGAAAAATTTAAAAAAATGGTTTTCCAAAAATGCAAATTTTATATTTATTTAAATGTGTAAATTGTTTTGAAAATGTACAATTGCATCATGTTGTATATCAAAGGAAAGTATTAAAATGATGCCTGTCCTAAGTCTGTAGCTATCCCGGGTATATATTAAATGATGGCTAGCGAATTTTGGCTTTTTTTTTTTTTTTTTTTTTTTTGCAATTTTGAAAATGCAATATCTCAGGAATGGGTGGACCAAAAAATCTGAATCTTTTTTAAACATCTCATGGTAAGGTATAAATGTACCAAAATGAACCAAATCCATGAAATCAAGTTCCAAATTGGTTTTTTCATTGGTTGATTTGACATGGAATGACGCAGCTGCTGCTCATGGAAGAGAGTGGAATAGAGACAAAGTTGGCGCCCTACTTAATTGTACCATGTCATTGGGTTCGGTGAGTTCTGCATCTAAGGAGTGTGTATGTTGTTAAAATTTAATAAGATATTCCACTTTAAACTGGAACAGTAATGAATTTGCAGTGGCCAACTGCCAAAGAAATGCAATACCTTAAGTTCATGTTTCCGCCAGCAATGAATGGAAGAATGGTCATTATCTGAACACTTTAATTTATACAGGTACTGTAATATTCCTGAAAGAGCCGCCCATCTAGATACAATCCATCGATACATTATTGATTATGTAAGCTTATCCTGGTGAAGCTAAGAACATTGTAAATTGTTTATATATACATATATGCATCTCAGTTGTAAATCTAAAACTTAATACAGTGGTCCCCCGCCCTTACGCAGTTCATATATTGCGGTCTCGCTATATTGCGGGACCGCAGTATATGAAAAAGGCCCCCTAAAGTAAGGGGGGAAAGTACTGTTTCAAGCCTCACATACTTACCCCAGTACTGGAGCTGCCCAAATAGGCATTTGAGGGCCTTCCTGGGCCTTCTGGAGGCCCCAAAAGGACCTCCCTACGAACCAGAAGTGACTTCTGGATCGCTGAAAATCATTTCTGAGGCTTCGGAGAGCCTTTCTAGGCTGGTTGGAGGCCTCAGAAATGATTTCCGGTTCACAGGGAGGCCCTTTTGGGGCCTCTAGAAGGCCTGTGAAGGCTCTCACAGGGCCGTTCGGGGTAGGGCCAGGCTGGGGTTAAGTACAAGAGCCCCCAGCTAGGCCCCCCCAGGCCTGACTCGATCTGCATCCGCATATCGCGGATTTTCAATTATCACGGGTCAGGTCAGGTCCCTAACCCCAGCGATAGGCGGGGGATCACTGTACATTGAGAAGCAAGTCACTCAATATATTATAGTATACCTCAGAGAAAAATGATTCTTTAGTCAATAGGCAATATCACCTAATTATAAACAATACATATTAGTGACTGACCACTCTAATTTGTATTGTATTGATTAAGCATACATATTTTACTAATTTGTTTTCAAAACCTTTATTCTGTGTACAAGAGGGGTAAAAGAGATATTTTCAGGTTATCGTTTGTCATTCAGTTCCTAGCACTACATTCTGTGCAGTTTGGGAGAGGCTCCAGTGTTTCTGAAGTGGGTCTGTAATGAAACTGGGCTAAAATAGCCTTCTACAGTCTGTTCATGGGAGTTTGGAATGAGATATTTGGATCCAAACTTATATACAGCAGTACCTCAACTTACGAATTTAATCC
>JAHTLZ010000074.1:25586578-25624412 GCA_023846285.1 Phrynocephalus versicolor | reverse complement strand
GCTTTTGACACAGTCCCTCACCAAAGGCTGCTGAGAAAATTGCACAGTCAGGGGATAAGAGGGCAGGTCCTCTTATGGATTGAGAACTGGTTGAGATCCCGGAAACAAAGAGTAGGTGTCAATGGGAAATTTTCACAATGGAGAGAAGTGAAAAGCGGTGTGCCCCAGGGCTCTGTCCTGGGACCGGTGCTTTTCAATCTGTTCATAAATGACCTGGAGACAAGGATAAACAGTGAGGTGGCCAAGTTTGCAGATGACACAAAACTTTTCCGTGTGGTAAAAACCAGAGAAGATTGTGAAGAGCTACAGAAGGATCTCTCCAGACTGGGGGAGTGGGCTGAGAAATGGCAAATGCGTTTTAATGTAACCAAATGTAAAGTAATGCATATTGGGGCAAAAAATCCAAACTTCATCTATCAACTCATGGGCTCTGAGTTATCCGTGACGGACCAGGAAAGAGATCTTGGTGTGTTGGTGGACAGCTCCATGAAGGTGTCTCCCCAATGTGCGGCAGCGGTGAAGAAGGCCAATTCCATGCTAGGGATTATCAAAAAGGGGATTGAAAATAAAACAGCCAACATTATAATGCCATTATACAAAACAATAGTAAGGCCGCACCTGGAGAATTGTGTACAATTCTGGTCACCGCATCTCAAGAAAGACATATTGGAACTGGAAAAGGTGCAGAAGAGGGCGACTAAAATGATTACTGGGCTGGGGCACCTCCCTTATGAAGAACGGCTAAAACATTTGGGCCTCTTTAGTCTGGAAAAAAGGCGCTTGAGGGGGGGATATGATTGAGACGTACAAAATAATGCAGGGTATGAGTAAAGTGGATAGAGGGAAGCTCTTCTCCCTCTCCCAAAATACCTGAACTAGGGGACATACACTCAAATTGAGGGCTGGGAGAGTAAAAACTGACAAAAGAAAATATTTTTTCACCCAGCGCGTTGTAAGTCTATGGAATTCCCTGCCACACAATGTGGTGATGGCATCTGACCTGGATGCCTTCAAAAGGGGATTGGACAGATTCCTGGAGGAAAAGTCCATCACAGGTTACAAACCATGATGGAGATGTGTAGTCTCCAGGCTTTAAACCAGGGTACTTCAAGGGCCAGATGCAGGAGAGTGGTATCAGGAGACAGATATCTAGTCTCATGCACTCCCAAACACATCTGGTGGGGCCGCTGTGAGATCCAGGAAGCTGGACTAGATGGGCCTTTGGCCTGATCCAGCATGGCTCTTCTTATGTTATGTTCTTATGTTATGTTCTTATGCTTTTCAGTGCAGCAAGCTCCTCTGTGACTTCAAAAGAATCATTTGTTCCATGAATGAAAATTAGAAGTTGTAAAGAATCACGAAGTTTTGTCGAGTGCCAATGAAAAATAGCAAAGTTTTTTTGAGGAGTTTTGCAACTGCAGATGCAAATCCCCCCCCCCCCCCATTTCTTCAATCCTTCGTATAATTGTAGGTCCTGAAAGACTCAATGTACTAAATAAACTCTGGACACATGTATTTGGCAGCAGAAAGAAGGCATTCTTTAACAACTTCTCCCTCTATGGATGCTCTGCCAGTGCATGCTATGAGCTTGGCAACTTGAAAACTTGCTCACAGTGATGATATATTTAGCTGCTTTTGCTTCAAAAAAGTATTTTGCTGAGATGTCAATCCATTTTTCAGTTTTAATATTTTATCTTTTCTCACTTGTCCAACCAAAGAGTTATATTTATCTTTATGTTGAGTTTCATAGTGTCAATGCAAATAGTATTCCTTGAACACAGACCCTGAATTCTGGCATACCGTAAGTCCACTTTTCTTGAAATATCCTGCACTCGGAGTCAATTCTCCTCTCCCCCCCCCACACACATAATGGTTTCCTGGACCTCGGGATTGAAAATTGCTGTTTAGTAAAATACCAATAAATACGGTGCTCAGCAGTCACACAAAAGCTCACTCCCTAGCAGGTAGACACACACACACACACACATGAATGCACGCACACAAAAGTTCTTTCACTAACGCCCCCCCACAAGCTCACTCACTAGCAGTGATTTCTGCAACTCAACTTTGCAGAGCCCTAACATACTCTTGACCCCCTCCCCCTAATGCATGATTTGTGTCCAATCTCTTAGGAGGGGGCATCGCTTGTGGGAGGTGTTGGGGATCAATGGTGGCAGTGGCACGGCATAGCTCAGGAGCGCCCCTTCTTCTGGATAGCCCTCCTCCCTTCAGCATGGCGGAAGGATATGCGCCGTGCATGAGGAGGGTGGAAGGACGGAGGCCCAGGGAAGTTGTGGGGTACAGCTGTTACTGTGTCAGTCGAGACGCTACAGAATGGCACTTCCCTTCCTCCCTGCAGTGATGGCTGTGGTGGCAGTGGCTGCAGCAGCTGCTGCTGTTTAGCGAGTTTTCGGCTGAAGTGGGGACGGGTTCTGCAATGGCTAGAAGGCCGGATTCAGGGCCCTGCCGGGCTGGATCTGGCCTGCAGGCCTCAGGTTGAGGACCCTTGACATATACTATATTGCTCCTCTTGTAATTTGGTGTCAGATGTTTCTAAGTCTCTGCCTTAGAACATTTGTGGGTTTGAAGTAAATGGGGATGTGGTGTATGCCAAAAATCATTTAAAGCTTTTCAGATACTCCAGCCATGTAAGGAATGACCAGATTCTTCCATCAGCTCTGGGTCTGAGGATGATCCATTGTTCGTATATGGGTCAGGACACTGCCTTGTTGAAGGCCCACTTTGGATATCCACAGACCTTAAATGCTGTCTTCAGATGCCTGTCTTCTTCTTGGCTTCTGTGGAGGTGGGGATGCTCTCTGCTCTGTGGTTTAGAGTCCTGGTGACTCCCAATTTGTGTTGTAATGGATAGTGTGAGTCAAAAAGTAGGTACTGATCAGTGTATGTGGGTTTCCTGTAAATGTCTATTCCCAGGCCAAGGTTGGGTCTTATGATGACTGCACAATTCAGGAAAGCCAGCCTATTGTCTTTGGTGTCTTCCCTAGTGAACTTGATATTTGGCACCACTGCATTTATGTGATCTGTTACTGCACAAATTGCAAAATATTTCATGGAAGAATTGCTGCACACATTTGGGAGAAAGCAAGTTGGAGTTCAACAGAGAGATTGCCAAAGAAAAGTTTTTCATCTTTCCCTAGAGCAGTGATGGCGAACCTTATAGAGACCAAGTGCCCAAACTGCAATTCAAAACCCACTAATTTTTTTTGCAAAGTGCCAATACAGTAATTTAACCTGAATACAGGTAGCTATGAAGGGGCAATGTTGGGTGCCCACAGAAAGGGCTCTGAGTGCCACCTTTGGCACCCATGCCATAGGTTCGCATCACTGCCCTAGAGGGATGAAAGACACTCCTCTAGGCAGGGGCAGTGCTGTATCTTCCATTTGGGTAAAAACTAAACTTGTATCTGGTAACTCTAGCCATTGATAACCAGGAGCATCTCTGCCTTGACTTACCTGATCTGGGTTTTTTCTAGGTGTGACAGGATTTTGAGGAACTAGGATGAGGTGTCGGAAACTGGCATAATAGAAAAGTGCGTTTCTTATAACAGACAACTCAGAATTTAATGTATAGTTCCTTCTAAAATTTCTATTCAACACCATTTATTTTAGCATTACTTTCCCCTGTAGTTATATTTACTACAGTAGTACTTAAAACAAACCTGAAATCTTGAGTCTCAAAATAACAGAAGTATTCTTTTACAAGTGTTTTCTTGCTGTCTACATACTCTAAGTAATACTTGTGCTTGGGACTTTTAGAGGAACTGTGTATTGTGAGGACAGGGTATTTTTTTAGGGTCCGAAGGCTCATGTCCTCCCTGGACCTTTGTGACAGCATCAGCCATGCCCTTTACCAACAAAAATATTTAGTCCCCAGATTGGGAAATATAGCCCCCAGCATCTTCTGAGAAGTTCAGCTTTACCTTCTAATGATATTCCCCTTCCTCATCTGGGTCAGTTTTCTCCCAACTGTTTGCATTATATAGGAGACTAAACTTAATTTCCATTAATGGAACATGGAAGGGTATATATTAAATATAAATTATGTATACTATTAGATGTCTGCCAGCATAATTGATTAGCATTTAGAATTTAAGCATGTTGTAGTCATTTTTCTTTCTCTCTCTCTTTTTAAGGTATAAATTAATCTAAATAAAGAACTGAACAATGGAACCAGATATCATCCGAATGTACTCTTCTTCCCCTCCACCACTAGATAATGGAGCTGAGGAGGATGAGGATGAAGAATTTGGTGATTTTGGTGGGTTTTCTGGTGCTGGAAGTACAAGTGTAGGCTTTGACTTTGCATCAGATTATTCTGGTACAAATGAAGAACGTAAAACTTCATATAACTCAGATTACTCAGGCAATGTAGACAGCATTATAGCTTTTACTACTGTTCAATATGCTAATGATAAAGAGAGCATTACAGAACTTCCTAATTCTATTACAGGACTTCCTGACAGTAGTAGAGAAAATTGTGAGTGTAAAAGTTTTGATGCATCATTTGATGAAGTCAGTCCTGTAGAAGTAAAAAGATCTGGGAAACTAGAGTTATCATACCCTGAAATTATTAGGACTGATATGACAGCTCCAAGCCAGGACCAGCAAGTCGACAGCTGTAATGGTGAAAAACAACCATGTTCAGAGGTTCTAACAAATGGATTTGTAGCTCTAGACACAGCAAATTCTCAGGGAGTTGAAGATCTGGACAGTATCAGTAACTCAAAAGCATTAAATACAATTAGTACTCATAGTACTGAATTAAGTTTAGATTCTATAGCCAGCACAGCAGAGGATTTTGCAGACTTTCCCACATTCTCAAATAAACAAACAACCCAGGTAGAAGAAACGAGAAATAAAATATGCAAAAATTCTAGTGAAAGCAAAATACTAAGTGTGCACGAAAACAATATTATAAATAGAAGGAAGGAATTGATGAAGGAAGCAACTTCAGAGGGAATCTGTGAATATGAAGGAAAAACTTCCACTGAAGGTGAACAGATCAGCATTTCAAATATTAATTTACTAATTGTTGATGACTTGAAAGCTATGGCAGGCTGTACAGCATTGGAACACAACACTGTATCTTTCATAAAAACAAATGTAAATTCATTAGGCACAACAGAAAGCACTGAAGCAAAAGAAGGTGCCACTGGAAATAGCAAAGAGCATATTTCTTGGACCAATGATACTGCATATTCATTAAACTTTAATATTAGTAGAGCTCACCACCTTAATAGTCTTCCTACAGAAGAAAAGGCACACATTTCTGAAACAATTAAAAATGGTGAAAGTAGCGTTGGACATGAATCATGCAGTGGATCAAGTGGAGATGATTTTGGTGACTTTGGCACAGTCAGTAATGGCTCTCCTTTGTTTGCTGATGGCACTCAAGCCTCTGCACACCAGGAACATTTTCAAATCACCAATGACAGCATCAGTAAACTCAATAATGAATGTGGTGACTTCACAGACAGAAGTGACACAAATCAGTGGTCAACAGAGATAGAGCTCCCTCAGCCAAATGCAGTTTCAAGCACCACGTTGGAGGAGGGTCTAACACCTGCTCATTCTGGTATCAATATGCCATCTCCTGCAGAAGTGGAAAATGGAGATGATACTAAATTTGGAGACATTGGTTCAGTAGCTAAAAGGTTTCCAGACTCAGAAGACTTCTCAGACTTCAGTTCTGCTGGTTGTAATCAAGCTGTGGAGTGGAGTGCTTTTGAGGCTGAGCAAAAAGAGAGCTGCACATGGGTAGCCTTTGAAGAACAACCTATGGTGGAATCTCATCCTGAAAGAGATACATGGCCCTTACATAGGAGAGACTCAACTTCTGGTACTGAAGGTTCAGTGACTGCAAGTATTTGTATAACATCTTGGGCTGGAACTGGCAGTGGAGAATTACATGAATTACCAACTTCAGCTCAGGTAATTACTATAGTCTGCTTCTGATTGTAGAAATGTTTTACACTATTGGGAGAAATGTACATCTTTGATATTATTTATCTTGTTCCTCTTGCTTCCTGTGAAATCTGCCCTTATTCCTCTTGCATAGAGCCTTATTTATTTATTTATTTATTTATTTATTTATTTATTTATTTATTTATTTATTTATTTAGAATATTTTTACCCTGCCTTTCTCCTTTGAAAAGGACCCAAGGTGACTTACAATAATTAGAAACAAGGGGAAAATTTGAAAGCAAGGGGACTACCAGGCAACTGGGTGAGTGCAAGGAAGGGGCTATGGGTATGGGTCTTTCGAAAAACTTTGCTGGGTCAAGGCTGGTGGCTCCTGGATGCCCCGACCATAGGCCTGCTCACCCCCCTGCTTGGTTGGGACTTCCAGGAGCCAGCAGCCTCGACCCAGCAGGTCTTCAAAGCCTGGACTTGGATTGCAAAAAGCCTTTCTGCTGCTTTGCAGTTGAAGTCCAGGCTTTTGCATTTCCTGTGCCGGCAGCCCCCTCTTTGCGCAGTGCAAGGGGAGGGGATTTGAAAGCATGGTTCCCAATCCAGGCTGCCCCGACACAGCAAGGGGACAAGCGGGCGAGTCACCCCTCACCTGCTTGCCTCTCTGCTGGGTCGGGGCAGCCAGCAAAAGCCTTTCCCAAAGATGGAAAAGGGCTTTTGCTATCTGTGGGGGCGGTGAGTTTTTGGATGCACTTTCAAAAACCCACTGCCCCAAAGGCAGCAAAAACCCTTTTCTGTCTTTGAGAAAGAGCTTTTGCTGGCTGCCCTGACCCAGCAAAGCAGGATAACTGCCCCTTTTACTGGGTTGGGGGAAAAAAAACCCTCAGTCAACTGACAGACCAACAGCCACCTGATTTTGACAGCTCCAGCTTATTTTGGCCCACCTTTCTCCTTAGAAGGACCCAAGGCAGCTACAAGATGACTAACAAGAAGAATAAATAAGGTCCACAATTAGTCTCTAAAAATATGGTCTAGAAAACCCCTCTGGTTCACGAATGTTGGGATCCTCTGCTTCTGTATTTAGAATACCAAGCAATTCTAAATGCAGCACAATATTGTGCCTCAGTTGCCAGCAGGAAAAAAAGGATGTCAAGCTTTACATAAGAAATGACAACCTGAATGTTAATGACACCCACAGCAGCAATCAATATGGTCTAGAACAGGGATGTCCAAACTTCGGCTTTACATATGTTTTGGACCACAACTCCCAAAATCCTTTGCTATTGAAAATACAGGCTTGGCATTCTGGGAGTTGTGGTCCAAAACATCAGGAGTGGTGAAGTTTGGACATGCCTGGTAGAATCATGGTACCTTCTTGTGCTCATTACCATTCACAAAGTGATACCAAACAAGGGGAAATCCAAGAAGCTAACTCCTTTTTATCAGTTAGAAGGAAGTCAGGTTCCCCTGATATCCTTCTCTCAGACATTTTAATTGAAAAGATGGGTTTAAAATGTATATGTATGGAAGTGAAGAGATTGTGATTGCTGTTGCAAATATTTGTTAGCTGAACAAATTCTACATTCTACTTTTGTTGTTGTTGTTTGGTTATAGCCTAGAAAGGCAGTTGGGTGGCATAGGTAGCTGTCAGTATTTAATAAAAATCAATTTCAAATAATAAAAATAAAATATTGTCCTGCATAGCTTATGCCTCTATTGGGGTAAGCATTGAGGAAGATAGGATTGAGTAGCAGGAACCTGGAGCAGGAACTCTCCTGCATGATGGTGAGGATGTACTTCAAGATTCTGATTGTTCTCTCTAATGGATAACTCAGGTGTTCAAGTGACTATCATTTTTAAAGTGAAATATGGTTACCTATCCAAGTGATAGCACCTTTAAAATTCTCAGAGGATCCTGGGTACATAAAAGCATATAATGTGTGCTTTAAAGGGAAAAGTTCCTGCAGGGTTCCAGAGTGTGGTCAATATTGGAGGTATACAGTGTATTGAGGTACTGAAAGAATAAGGAGGTGTTTAAGCATGTTCATCTCTTATCTTGCTTACCGAAGGCACCTCTACCTGATTTTCCTATAAAACTCTGCCCCATAGCCCATATCCAAGGGATCCATATCCCTCGGATTGACATTTTATTTCATTCAGTTTTATAAGAGACATTTCTTTTGACCCTAGTTAAAAGGACTGCTCCAGAAGGAGTGACTGCATTCAATTTATCTGTTGTGGGCTCCATTTCGGTGATAATTTAACCTTTTTCTTTCTTTCTCCCTGAACTTTGCTGATGGGAGAGGGGCAAGTCTGAATCAATTGTTAGCAGATGATATATGAAGTTACTTCAAGGATTGTATGTTGCCCTTGAGGTGGGCAAGTAAAATATTTTTTTAAAAGATAGAATGCTGACTGGGATAGGGAAAGCATTCAAAGGTGTGTACAGCACTGCCTGATCAGGCTTAGTGGGTATTATGACCAGATTTTCTGGTGAAAGGGATCATGCAAGCTTGTTGTAACACAGTGCAATGCCCTGAATAGTGGCAACTGGACCTCTTTTATTGAGAGATTGAAACATTTCGCTACTCATCCAAGCAGCTTCGTCAGTCTGAGGGAAGTTAGTGGCGAGTCCTCCAATTTATAGTTCACCTTCATTTCACATCCCACTGGTCTGAATAGCTTCATAAATTGGACAGTGGCCTGAATAGGCTCATTTGGACAGAAGGCACAAATTCAAACATGTGGATGTACACATATTAGATAGAGCCATTCATGTGTGCATTGAAAACCCCTCTCTCAACAGAGGTGGGGAACTCAGACACAATCTGTCTGCTACTTATCAGGTTGTCCTTTCATCAATCCCCTGTCAAATCAGAAGCACTTCACACCTCCACCAGCAAGGCCATAGCCATATTTAATGGGTTTGGGGAAAGGTTGCATGGGTGGCACTTTCATGCACCCCAGGCCATTGTCCACCTAACTAGCCAGTTCAGGCCATTGTCCATCTATGAACCTATTCAGGCCAAATCAAGGTGAACTAGAAATTGGAGGATTCACCACTGACTTTCCTTAGACTGACGAAGCTGCTTGGATGAGTAGCGAAACATTTTGATCTGTCAAGAAAATAAGTCCAGTTGCCATGACTCAGCTTCCAGATAAACTCACCTGGATGACTGAGAATATTCACAGACACCCTGAACATTTTTAAAATGTGACCCATAAGGCATATGCAATCTTCCTTGATGCTCAAGTGTGACTTTTCCGCATCGCAATCTGCTAACATACCCATCCATCCCCCCCAAAAAAATCTAAACATTTTTACAATGTCTCCTTAGACCAGTATTGGTGAACCTATGGGGCACAGGTGCCAAAGGCGGCACTCGGAGCCCTTTCTGTGGGCACCTGACATCGCTCTCCTAATTATATTTAGTGTTTTACCCATAAATCGTCGTTTTTACAAGCTCTGTATTTTCTAAGTAATATATTTTATACTGTTTTATCATAATATTTTATACTGTTTTATTGTATTATTTTATACTGTTTCATTTATATTTTAATTGTACTACAATTTGGTTAATAACCGTAAATAAACATTCATTCATTCATCGCCCCTTCACAGCCACCTTTATTCAGGTTAAATGGCTGTATTGGCACTTTGCAAAAAAAAAAAAAAGTGGGTTTTTGAATCGCATTTTGGGCACACGATCTCTAAAAGGTTTGCCATCACTGCCTTAGACCCTTCAGGTTATGGGAGCGAATACACTATGTATCGGGACCTATCTCAAGTTGTTTTAGGCTTGGGATTTTCCCCTCCAGAAATGAAAGCCATATAGAGCAGTGTAGATGCAACTTAAAATTGTGAGACCATTCCTTGTGGTTACTAGAGGACAGAAAGAGGCTTATTCATTTTTTAAAAAGAAAAGAAAACATTTTAATAACTTTGGGAATGCAAGAGAGTGAAGAGGTGTAAGCTTGTGGAGTGGGCATGGGCGGTCCTCAGATATCTGGAGGTTGCCCACCCAGGCATATGGATACCTCTAGCACCCCCACCCCCGGTGTTCATTGGGATTTATTCTGAAGAAGATGGTTGTGAAATTGTAATCCATATTTGCTACAATTTGTACAATTTTTATAGTTCTCCAGCATTACCTGTGCAAGTAGGGGCTTGCTGACTCAGTGGGCTAGAGCGCTGAAACTGTCGGTTGCAAAGCTGGCAGCTCAGTGGTTCAAATCCTGGATGTCATGCAGCAGAGTGAGTTCCCGTTGGTAACCCCAGATCTGGTACCACCGTAAAAAGTGGGAAGGTAAACAGTTTTCCATGCGCAGAAATGCGTTCAGCCATGCTGGCTACATGGACACGCACTTGCACAACACTGGCTCTTTGGCTTGAAAATGGAGATGAGCACTGCCCCTAGAGCAGTGATGGTGAACCTTTTAGAGGCCTAGTGCTCAAACTGCAATTCAAAACCCACTTATTTTTTTTTTTTTTGCAAAGTGCCAGTACAGCAATTTAACCTGTATACAGGTGGCTATGAAGGGGCGATGTCGGGTGCCTAGAGAAAGGGCTCCGGGTGCCACCTTTGGCACCTGTGCCATAGGTTCGCCATCACTGCCCTAGAGCCAGATATGACAAGCATGTGTGTGCTGGGGGGGGGGACTTTACCGGAGTAAGTACTGTATAGCCTGCCCTCTTGATTTTGCAGCAGGTACCTAAATTCCTATTCTGTTCCAATAATGTTGAAAGGGGAGTTTTCTCTGAGAGGAAGTAATCTGCAGATCATCCATCAATTGCCCTTTTCCCAGTTCTTAATTTTCAACAAAGACTGCCAAAGGGTGTAGATAACATCCTTGATTCCTCTCCATGTGGCTAAGGCCATGAAGTCACTAGCACATGTTTCAGTGCAGGAATAAAAATAGGAAGGAAGGAGTAAAGCATAAAAACAGTTGATTTTGGGTCTTTATGAACCTGTTTTGGTGCAAGTTGCATGACTGCCAAATAAGTTCTTTGTATATGATTATTTAATGATAATGAAGTTGTCAAACATACTTTTTTACCCAAAAATCAAAGATGATTAAGGTGAGCAGAGCAGTTTCCAGATAACATGGGACTGCAAATTCCATCCACCTCAGCTAGCATATCTGTAATGTGGAGGTCTGCCTTTTGTCTCTGGGCAGCATAGTGGAAAAAATGTTCTACTTCTAGGCTTGAGTGCCCCAACCCTAACCCTGCATGTTGTCCCTCTGTGCAAGGTCAAGAAGGAGTTTGAGAGCCAGGGAATATCCCAAGTAGTTATGATAATTCAGTACAACTTCAGGGATGATTTATTGATAGATAGAAAGGAGAGATTATTCTGGGGGCAAGGATGCCATCTTGGGAGTTGTACCTTCATAGCCCAGCATCAGTGAAAATTCCTGTCTCTTCCTTCCAGCTGGAAATGAAAGATGCAGTAACAGCACTTCCTAATGCAGGAATTGTCCTTATTCTCAGCTAGAAGTAAATGACCCAGGGTTTTGCTGTTGTTGCTGTTGCTGTTGTTAATTTCACCAGGAAGCCAATGGCATGTTCATCATAGCAAGTGGAATTATGGGCCACTGATTTTCTCTTTTCTAGAACTAGTTTCCCTTGCTTTAGTGACCATTGAAATAGCATTAAAAACATTGATCCACTTAGAATTAATATCTCGAGCATATAATTTCCTTATCCCTTCTCCATTAACTCCGGGAAAACACTGATACACATAATTTTCATCTATTTGCTTTTCTCTGTTCTGATGCAGACAGTGCTCCTAAATCGTCTAGAACGAATATTTGAGGCCTGTTTTCCTTCTGTGCTGGTTTCTGAAATGGAAGAGGAGATTGTTCCTTTGAATCTCTTGTTGGAAGTGGGTAGTAAGCCTGAGAGGACTGAGGAAACCTTATCAGAAAGGTATGTATCACTTAAGCTGACAAACGCAAAGAGAGAAATCTATGCTTTCAGTTATTTTATTTTATTTTTATCTATAAAGTTTGAGATTTTATGGCTTAAACTGTTTCAGTGGCTCTATTTATCAAAGCACCATTAGTTGCTGGAATTTTGTCAAGAAAATACTCTGATTCAGTGCAACTGATCTTTTAGCAGTTGCTTGTTTTGTTCCAGATCAATCTACTTGGTGGTTTCTTGTGTATCTTAAATGATATGCAAATGAGGTAGTTAATTATAATATGGATTACTGAATGTTAGCATGTTGATATCCAGGTAGATGCCATCCTGTTTGTTAAAGAGTTAATTTTCTGTTCATAATTTGGAAGAATAATTGTTCTGAGAAACTTGTACCACTGTTATCTTCCCAGAGGTTTGGGGTTTTAAATGACTCTTTAATATTCCACTCACTTAAAGGCACATAATAAAGTGGTGAAAACTGCTGAGTCCTCCCATTTCTTCCCTTCCCTTTCACTTGATTTTTCACTGATTCTTTAGGGAGCTCCTTGATGTGTGGACAGAACTTCAGGATATCCATGATACGTATGGACTGAGATATCAGTGGGGTGGCTCTCACAGTAACAAAAAGCTCCTCTGCTCCTTGGGAATTGACATAAGAAACATTGTGAGTTACCAAAAAAAACCTCCCCCCCCCCTTCTGTTTTTCCCATTTTATTGGCATGAATAATGTCAAGTTTTATTCCTAAGAGTGTTGTTTTATATTAACTTTAGCAAGTATATGCCTGGAAACAGGCTGCTTCCCAAAGTAAATCTTGTTGTAATTGTATCATTTCAGTTTAATGAGATACAAATGTATTTTGCTTTAGCTCTTCACCGGCAACAGGAAGCAACCAGTTATAGTGCCCATGTATGCAGCAGGATTGGTAAGTTGCAACCAGTCAAATAAAAAGGAATGTAAAATAAATTTTAATTTCATTTCAATAAAGAAATAATTGCAAATTTTGTATAATTGCGAACATTATGAGCTTGTGTTGCATGTTATGTCATTCTATCCATTATCATTCAAGATCTTAGCAAACTGGTAAAATTATTTCATTTAGCACTGGTTAAACATAGGAGAGCACTACACATGTTTATTGCCTGGACCGAAGTTGGATTGCAGATGCTGTTATTCTCCTCGAGTTGAGAATGTAATCCAAACTCCGGTCGCGTATCTATGAATCCCAGTTGCTGTGGAACACAAGTAGGAGGACACTGTGGTCCTTCTCCCAGTAGGCCTTCCTATGAGGCAGCTGAGCAGCCACAGAAGATGCTTAATACCATAAATAAGTCTTGGTCTGATTCAGCATGACCCTTAAATTCTTGTACTGTTTAGCTATCACCACCAGATTATATTTGACTTCTGGGACTGTTCTTCATTTATCACTTGCATATTTTGACTTCTTCCTGCAATGACATCTGAACTGGATACATTATGGATAATACATTTTGCTTCCGGATAAAATTGGGTACAACATTTTAAATTGGATTTCTACTTCTACAGTGAAAGCAAATGGAACTTTACGTTACCCATTTTGTGTCCGTCTGATGTCATGTACTTACGGCAAATCAGTGATTGATGGAGGGAATAAAAGGGGAAGGGGAGGAGCGCAATTGCACCAAACCTATATTTTCCTCTGAAGGAAAGTTTTCTCTTCCCAGATCATTTTGATCAACAATGTTAGAAGTCACTGTGACAGAACAGTCACATATTTAAGGATATATCTTTGTTCAGATAGCATTAGAATTATGCATTTGACTGTACTCATTCATGTTCATCTCTCTTTTAAACAAGCACTTTTATAAAGCAAAAAACCATACCTTTCTAGGCCAGTATCACCTAAGCAACAGTTATAATAATAGCACACTGAAATAAAAGACTAAACAAAAAAGGTGTTGGTTGAGGTACTTATGCTATGAACTTTGTTAGAAAATGCAATTTTCTTTGTTAGAAAATGCAATAGTTTTTTTTTTTACAGTATAGTATTGTATCCAAAAGTAGCAGATCAAGACTAAAATAACTGGCAAATGTTTCTATTTTAAGAGTAATTGGGGTCTTTTTTTCTTTCAGAAAGGTACAGAAAATAATGCTAACTTTATTTTCCCAGTGGATGGATAGAAAGGACGCATTCCTTTTTGCTAAGTAGTCAAAAGGAAAATACCCAGAGTTGATTAGATGATAACATTTGGGGAAAATGTTTCTTTAGAACCAAAGATGGAGAAAGTAATGCTCTCAAGAGGCTAGTTGCTCCAGTTCCCCTGATGGCTCATAATTGTATATGCTGCCTAGGGCGGATCAAAGTTGAGTCCCAACAGCCTCTGGAGCGCCACATGGTCTCCATATCAGCTTGACTGATTGTTGCTGCAAAAAGACATTTTTGCACTTTTTTCATTTTTAGGGTATGTTAGAGCCAACCAAGGAGCCCCTGAAACCATTGTCTGCAGCAGAAAAAATAGCTTCATTAGGACAGACTCCTGCTGTATCACCAGAGATGAATATATGTGCACCTGATCAATCCCAGGTAATTAAAAACCTAGAGCAGTAATAACATGGACTCTAGGTATATGTCTGGCAAATATACTGACGTGTATATGCTCTTTGATCTTGGACACCTTAAATAGCTTCTTCCTTAGTTTTTGCTTCTCAAGGTATCTTCTTTGTTATGTGCCCTTCCCCAAACTATAACCTTTTTTGGCTTTTTTCATAGAAGTCTCATAGCTAAGGCTGTGAGAGAGAAAGTGAAAGTATTTTGATTACATCTGCCTGCTTATTAATTATCAGCACTGTTTTCACCATAGACACCTGAGGTTACCTTTGTGTATATAACAAGTCAAATCATTTTCCTTCATCTCTTTATACTAACCTGCACTTTTCTACCCTAAAAGAGATTTATGTTTAGAAATTGCTTACAGAGCTTTTGTCCTTATTCTGTTGTTTTAACTTTCCGATTTTTAACATTTGAAATAAATGCTTCATTCAGTCTTTAAAAATGAGTTTTTATACTGAAGATTTGGGCTTTTCCCTCTGATATTTAAGTATTGATTGCTTGGATTGCAGAAGAGATGGGGAACAATTAAACTATAGTATACTTCTTCTGACGTTATGAGCATAATTTAGAAGTGTAATGAACCTGGCACACGTAGTAAGGGGGGTTCTTTTGTATGTTGTGATTTTCAAAATAAAATAAAATATATCAATTGAGGAGGATGTTCAAAGTGAATTAAACGGTTAGACTACCTTTTTTGAAAGATACTTTAAATTATGTAAAACATTCCATTAACTTGATTTCCTAAGATAATTGCTATTTAATATTTCCTTTAAGCATACATAGAAATAACTGCTTGTTTAAATAGTGCCAAATCCCTTTTTTCTTAAAATAATCTTTACATCAATGCTTGCAGGGCAAATCCTGTGGCTCTTTATAAACTATGCAAATCAGTGTTTCTTGTGAGAGAGTCATGGATGATGGTTTCTCTGTCACTGTTGGGGATCCTTAAATGCATCTGGTGCTAACACTGAAATTCTTTTAGCTATCATCAGATTTCCCTAGGTTTTTATAAACTGCAACTAGATTGTTGTCCCTTCAAGGAAAGAGTGGCTCAGGAGACCTCACTTTTGGGTGCACATGGAGCCTCTCTTCAAGGTCACTTGTTACCAGCTATTTTGTTTTGGCAAGGCATTCTTCTAGTGTTTTGTAATGATGGACCTTCAGAATAAAGTTAAAAAGAAAATTAAGTAGAACCCCTTTGAGCAGATGTAGTCATATTTAGATTAGTAGGCTTAGTATTTTTGTCTACTCCACTTAGATAATACCAAAAACTATAATTCTTAAGACCTACAAGGAGATTCCATGAAATAATTATTCAGCACATTTTTGTCCTTCCTTTCCCCCATATGACTCCTCTTTGCAACTGGGAGATGCTCTCATTCCAAACAGATATTAAAGGTGAGATGTTTAAAAGAAAGTGGTGACATTAGCACAAGGACTTACTTAATGTGCCTTCTGCCTGCCTGCCTGCTGTAGAGGAAGGATGTGTTTTGAAAGGAGAGGTTGTTGAGGGGATAACAGGGTGATGTCTGGAGATATCAACAATGTCACGTGTAGAGGGTAGAAAATAGGGTCTCCCAAATCAAGTAGCCTAGATAGCCTTCATGGCTAACCTCCTGGGTTGAAGATGTTGTTGCTGAATGCCAGATCAAGCAGCTAACATCCACAATGATCCTGGATGAAACTGGAGGACTTAGTCTTTCTCAGATTTGTCCACTTAGATGCTTTGTGCAGCTGCAGGCTCGACTGGGGTGGGGGTGGGGTGTAGGGGCAAGAATTAGGAGTTACAATAGTCTACCAAGATTCATCACCCTTACCTGCTGCCCTATTCCTCACACTACTGAGTTTGAATGCATGTACTGTACCTGAGAGTGGGTTCCTGGGACAGAATAGGTATTCCGTTGGTATACTGCCCACCCCAGTGCATAACAGTCTCCCTGCCTGAGCTGGCTTTCTTGTCTCAGGTGTTATGTTGTAGTCACCTTGACTTGTCGTGATGGAGACTTCAATGCCCATGTGGAGAACACTTCATCAGGAGCAGCTCAGGACTTCATGCCCTCCATGATAACCATGGGGTTGTTCCAAATGGTATCTGGCCCCACTCATGCTGCAGGGCACAGTCATCACCTGATTTTCTGTACTTGGCAGGATATTGATTATCTGGGTGTGGAGGAACTCTTGTTAGTTCCAGTTTCATGAACCTGATAGGGTTTACGCTTATTGGAACCCTGAGCCTCTGCAGGGGAGGGAGGACCAATTAAAGTGCTCTGCCCCAGGGAACTGATGGATTCTGATTGTTTCCTGACGGCTCTTGGGATGGGGTGGAGGTTGTGGCTCTTTTGGCAGGCAACCTTGTTGAGACCTTGGCAGATCTCTGGAATACTGAGGTGTACAGGGATACTGTTTTGATCTCTCCTAAACATCTCTACCCACAAAGTGCTGTCACACCGTCTCCTTGGTTTACTAAGGAGATGAGGATGATGAAACAATTGGGATGGAGACTAAAGTGATAACGTTGTAAAGCTCAGAGCAGATCTGACTGAACATGGGATAGAGCTCAATGGAAAGCCTACTCCATGCTATTGGTGGCAGTGAAGAAGCCATTCTTCTCTGCCACCACTGCATCTGCTCAGAGCTGTCTAGCAGAACTCTTTCAGGTCGTCAAGACCCTGTTAGACAAATGGGCCACAAGAGAAGAAGAAAGGCCCACTGTGAACAGCTTGTGCAGCACCTTGCAACAAAGTTGCTGAAATTCACTCTGACAATACAGTAATACACTGATTTAGTCTGTTCTCCAGCACATTTCGTATTATGAAAAAAATTGTAAACTGAAGCACGATTTCCCATAGGAATGCATTGAAAACCAATTAATGCGTTCCGGAGGTCAGAAAAAAGTCAGAAAAAGTATTTTATCTGTTCAAAACTCTTTATACAGTGCATTTTAATGGCATAAATACTTTACAGTGATATGATTAACCAGGCAATAACATTTCAAACATCACACATAAACTTTTAAAACATGGTAAACTTTTAAAACATGGTACTGTACAGTACAGTACTGTACACTTCAACTCTACATAAATCACACTTCAACAGGGAAAACATGGCAGTCTAAAACAATTTCTTCACTTTTTGGCAGAGGTGGTGGAGGAGGGCAACTGGGCATCACTAACACAATAAGGTTCTTCATGCCTAGGCTGTTTCACTAGGAACCTTTCCATTGTCTGCTCTCTCTGGCGACTTTGAGGTATCCCTTGGGAAGGCGACATGACGACGGCATCAAAACTGTTCACAACTCTCTGGGCTTCAAACTGATCTGGGTGATGCTGCTGAACAAAAGCTACCATTTCCGAAACGACCCACATGAGCCCAAGTGGTGTTTGGAAGCCTCTGAAATGCAATCAGCCAATCCTCTGGGCCCACAAGGAGCTGAGCTCCAATGAGGAAGCAGCCTTCAACATCATTGTTCCTTCTTCGTAGTACTGGCCAGTCAGACAGGGAGGTGGGATGATGCATTTCCCTGCACAGCTTCTGATTGGCCAGTGCCAGAGAGAAGGAATGATGACATCAAAGGCTACTTACTCATTGGAGCTCAGCTCTGTGTGGGTGCAGAGCAAGGTAAGGGATTGGCTGATTGTGTTTCAGAGGCTTCCAAACACCACCTGGGCTCATGCGGGTCATTTAGGAACCAGTAGTTTCCAACATGAATAGCTCATCCCTAGTCTGTAAGTTTATCCACATTTGACATGCCTCCTGGAAGAGAGGTGTTCATCACTCATTTCCTCTTCCTCTGCAAATGAGACCTGCTCCTATATCACTTCCTTCTGCAATTTCAAAAGGTCCTTGGTGATTAGCTCACAGTTGTGTCCCTCCACCAGCTCACAGACATCCTTCTCAGTCACTTTCAGCCCCAAAGAAACAATCTCCTCCAACATTGTTGACTCTCATGCAGGTGCAGAAGCATCGGAGTCAGGTGACACAAGACAGGCTGGTCACAGGTTGTGCCAAGCAGAATTTAGGTTTCTCTGTCTGACTTAGTCCCAGGCAATGGTGATCATCTGCAGACAGCTCAGACGTCAAAATAATCTCTCCAATATTCAGAGAGAGTGAGGCTTGTTTTGTCTGTCATGTCAAGGCATCCCTTGTGTACAGTTTTTTTTTTAATTGGAGATGACCTGCTGGTCCATTGACTGGAGTAGTGGGGTGGTGTTAAGCAGAAGGAACATGACCTTGATGAAGGTAAATTTCTCCAGCAAGTCTTCCTTGAGGCCTGGGGGATGAGGAGGAGCATTGTCCATGAGCAGCACACCCTTGAGCAGCAGGTTGTCTACAAGGTACTGCTTGACAGCAGGACCAAAAACCAGATTGACTCACTGCACAGTCAATATGCATTTGAGTTGGACTGCTACAAAACACTCAACTGCTCCTTATTCACCTTGTGTTTCTTCAAGGCCCGTGGGTTCTCTGAGTGGTAGGCGAGCAGGAGCTGGATCTTAAGGTCCCCACTGGCATTAGTGCAGAACAGGAAGGTGAGATGGTCCTTCATCAGCTTGTGGCCAGTCAATAAGGCCTCCGCTTTTGTGATGAATGTACGCTTTGGCATCCTTTTCCAGAAAAGCCCAGTCTTGCCACAGTTGAAGACCTACTGAGGAAGGTAGCCCTCTGAAACCATGACCTCCAGGAATTCAGTAGCAAATTCCTCAGCTGCAGCAACATCGGAACTCGCAGCCTCTCCATGCCTGACCACGCTGTGGATGACACATCTGGTCTTGAACCTGTTGAACCACCCCCTGCTTGCCTTGAAGCCTTCTGCATTGTCTGACGTTTCTGGTTGTTGGTTGAGGAGGTCAGCATGCAAGGCACTAAAGGAGCAGAAAATATTTCTAAAAATGCTTTACACCCACACCCAGACGCTCAATGCCCCACTCTAACAGCCCCAAGTCTATCCACACAAGCTAATGAAAACCCCAAAAAAGTCTGTTCACATGGGCTGGCATGGAAACCACCCCACAATGCATAAAACACAGTAAGAGGCAGAACCTTCGCACATGATGCATAACACACAGTAAATAGCATGCACAGCAGAACCCACACACACGATGCATAACTCACATAAAATGCATGCACAGCAGACCCCCCACAATGCATAACACACAATAAAAGGCATGCACGGCAGAACCCCCCCCCCACACACACAATGCATAACACACAGTAAAGGGCATACACAGCAGAACCCCCACACACACACACACAATGTATAACACACGGTAAAAGGCATGCAAACGACAAAGCTCAGCTCCCTACCTTTCCACCACTTGAAAATGCACCAAAAAGTTTGGAAAAGTCCAAAAACCACTGCAAAAAATTCTAGAATGGCTCCAAAACTCAATCAAAAGCCACTCCAACATCTCCCACACCTCCACACTCAATGCCACATGCTGCCCACAAACTATAAGGGCACAGTGCATCCTGGGTATACTTTTTTGCAATGCCTTATGAAAAAACAAACTAGGGTTTCTCATACAAAATGTTTGTAAACCAACACATTGTATTTCCAATGGATTTTCCTTTTGTAAACTGAAAATTTCGTAAACCGAGGTGTACGTAAACCAGGGTACAACTGTACTATAGTTGACGTTAGGTCCTGTTGATGTTGGGCCTATGCTTGTATTGTTGTCATGGATATGCTTTAGTTGGTACAGCCTGGTCCTTCTCCTTCCTGGCTTATAAAATCAACCGGGGTGGGGGGGGACTGGCTGAGTGGATTAAGGAAGCGAAAATAAGCAGCTTATTCCTTCCTTAAGCACCACTCTAGTGCAGTGGTGGCGAACCTTTAACACTCCACATGTTTTGGACCACAAATCCCAGAATTTCGAGCGTAGATTGCCAATGACTATGGGAGTTGTGGTCCAAAACATCTGGAGTGCCAAATGTTCACCACCACTGTTCTAGTGGGAAGCCTGTATTGGATGCTGCTGCTTATCATGAACAGAAGGCACATCCTCTTTTGAGAGGCTAGATTGGATCCATTCAGTGTCTTAAAATGAGAGTATAAAGTGACAGTAATTGTTAGCTTGAGGTTGCCCTTCTGCCTTGTATGTTGAAAACACAAGTGAAGACCATAGTAGAGGTATTCATGTTGGCCACAATGTCCTTACTTAAAGTTGAAGGAATTTCCATCATGGTTGGGAACTGTGACTTTCCAGGTGTTTTTGATCACTAGTGCTAATTAGCCTTAACCAGCATGGCCAGTAGTATCAGACTGTAGGAGTTACAATAAAAAAGTGATGAGTCATAGCTCCTCCTCCAAGGCTGTCATGTAACTTGGTTCAATATGTTAATCCTCTGAAAGATACAAGCTTGCTGATGGTATGCTTTGCAACTATATAGTACTTTTAATAATTAAGTAATTTTAAATGGTATAAACAGCACTTTGATAAACCATTTTACCCAACTGTTGTATACACCTGTTTAATTCCATTTTAAGAACTTGTCCATTTAATGTTTTTTTAGAAATTATTACAGTTGTGTTTGTTGGGATCCAGGTTCTTTTTCTGTAACCTTAGTGTTAAACAATTTTGCCAGCATTTTCAGCCTGTTGTTTTCCCAGAGTAGTATCTGTGCACTTTTGTTAGAACATAATGACTTACTATGTTGTGTTTTGGCATGTATACTTCCAGGCCTGGCAGCCCTCAGAACAGGCTGTTACATGTAGTTATTTGTGAGTTACATAGGAATATATTTTAATGACTTCATTGTGTATGCTTTGGCTGTTTGTACTTGGAATTTTTCCTTTGGCTTTCAGTTGATGCAGTTTTGCTTGCATGCAAAAGAGAACATGTGATGCATTTTATTATGCTGTGATCTAACTATAAAATCTGATTTCTGACTTTTCAACTCTAGGAATCTCTACCACCTGTTCAGTTTGACTGGAGTAGCAGTGGCCTTACTAACCCTTTAGATGGTACGTCTCTCCGTAGAGCCTCTAGCACCAGAGCTAGAGTTAAACAAGCTACAAAGTTCAGACAAACATCTCTCTGCTGATATTTTAAATATTATATATATTTCTTAACTTTGGAAATTCAGGCTTTCTTTCTGTTTAGATATGCCCATTTTAAAGCAATCTGTAGTGCTTAAGAGCAAGTTAAGACATTTTGTGGAATTTCATTGCATCCACAGAACTATGGAATAAAATAATGCATTACATGTTCTAAGACAGGGTTCCTCAAACTTTTTAAATAGGGGGCCAGTTCACTGTCCCTCAGACACTGTTGGGGGCCAGACAATTGAAGAACAATTGTAATCAACATAAATGGGGGTGGGGGGAGCGAGAGTCTGGCTCCTGAAGGGAAACCTCACCTTTTGAACCAAAGTCTCTGCCTTGGAAATGGAGAGGAAGGTGGCTGAGAGGCAGCCCTTTTCTGAAGCTGTGTAGGTGATGGCGACAGCAATCCCAGCAATCCCAAAGAGCCGTCTGGAGCCCGGGGGGGGGGGGAGGAACACAGAGGAAGACTCCCCACCCCCAGCGAGGGAACTTGGAAGGGCTGCTGCTCAGGAGGGTGGGGGGGCTGGAAGCTGCCTTGGGGAGGGTTGTCTTGCCCAAGGGCCCCCCTTTTTGGCCCAACTGACCAGCCAAGGGCTTGGGCGCTCCAACCATGGAACTCCAACACACACACACACACACACACACACACACACACACACACCGGGCCTCCGCCAAACAGCCTCCCCGCCTCAACTCCAGCTATGATGGTCCATGGGAGCTGTAGTCGAACACACCCCCACCCCCACCGGGGCCCACGTCCTTCTCTCCAAGTGGGAACTGCCTGGCCCACTGCCAGCGACCTGCCCTCCTTTCCTCCCTTAGCCAGGGAGGCAAGGCCACTGGGCTTGGCTTCAGGAGGTGGCGCCCCACCCCACCCCAATGGGGCTTCAGGAGGGTGGCTGGCTGGCAGTGGTGACAGGGCTGGGAAGGCCCAGGCAGAAGGTCTTAGCTCCCCAGGTAGGGAGCAGCCCCACAGATTCCTCTGAGGCAGGGAGGGCACCTGCCTCCACCCCACCCCACCCCATCCCTTCCTGGGTGACCTTTGCTCACCTTCCTGGGAGGGCACCTGAGGGCGGGCCCAATCTGGAGGCCCAGTCCTACACCCAGGAAAGGCTGGCTCCCCCCTCCCTCCTCAAGATCCTGCTGCCTTATGTGCCCCACTGCCTTCCTGCGCTTGATAGCTCAGCCCAGCACCGGTGTCTACTCGTCCTGTTGTTTTCCAGTGGGGCGGGAAAGAGGAGGAGGTAAAGGCAGAGAAGCAGGGGCCAGCCGGCCAACCAATGAGCGAGCCAGCACCAGCCTTTTGCTCACTTGCTCACTGCCTCCGGCGACCAAGGAGCCCCATCAGCCACCCCACCCCACTAGGCGCCCGGAGGGTCATCCCTCTCTCTTCCGCTGGCTGCCCCAGCTGCTGGGAACTGCACTACGCACCTCCCTTCCTCCCCTACGCCATGAAAGCTGTGTGGGTGGCTGAGGCGGCAGCAGTAGCTGTGCAGTGAGTTTTCGGCTCAAGTGAAGAACCCTGGGGGGGGGGGCTGCAATTGCTGGCGGGCCGGATTCAGGACCCTGCTGGACTGGATCTGGCCTGTGGGCCGTAGATAGGGATGGGCATTTCATTTCAGAACCAGTAGGTTCTGAAACGAACCACGTGAGCCCATGTGGTCCTTCAAACTGGCTGATACATGCAGAACCAAATGCTTTACCTTTCTCTATCTCACACAGGGTTAAAATCCAATGAGGAAGCATGCTGCGACATCATCTGTGCTAGATCTGTGATGCTGGCGAATCAGGAGCTGTGCAGGGACAAGCATCATCCTGCCTCCCTCTCTGATTGGCCAGCAGCACAAAGCAGGAAAGATGGCGTTGCAGTGTGCTTTCTCATTGAATTTTAAGCTTGAGCGAGACAGAAAAAGGTAAAGCAATTCGATCTGCGTGTATCATCCGGTTCCGAGGACCACCTGGGCTTGCGTGGTTTGTTTCGTAACCCACTGGTTCCGAAACAAAATGCCCATCCCTAGCTGTAGCTTGTGGACCCCTGTTCTAAGACTATAATAGTTAAGTGATTTTTACTTACCGCTAATTTAAATCTCTCAACCAATAAAATCTCATCTAATTTAGACTTCATGGTCAAGTTCTAAGTAGCAAAATCAAGTATATACCTATTTGGAAAAGAGCCACTTTTTAAAATTAGTTTTAAAATGCACAGATATTGTATAAGATGAAATAATAGTCCACAATAATTTTGAATTACTGACATGGTGAAATTTACTACTTGAGTAAATCTTTTAACAGGAAAGCAAGCTATAATTTCATCAATGGCTCTGGTTTAATTACCAAGAACATGAACAAATGAAATGAAATACCTCTAAATTAAACAAGATCTTAACATGTAGTGGCTCAGCATCCTGATCTCGCATCTTAAATGCAGTTAGGCTTGTCATAGTTAACACCCACATCAGTGACATGAAATCAGTGCTGCAGAGCATTAAAGGATATGGCAACTTAGATTCATATCAAAGTGCTGAAGGAAAGCCTGGATGGACTTCCTTGCTCTTGTCTGGTGTCTTTCTTCCACAACTGATTCATCGTGCTTTCTTACAACAGTTCCTTTAACATGTATCTAGTTCTGATTTCTCCGTTTCACTATTAAAGGGGAACCATATAATTTTCCTTCAAGAAGTTGGATGTAATGAGAACTCTTGTAACTGATATTTGTTTATATCATTGTGCTACTTCAATGACACCCCTCAGTGTGAAACTAGCAAATACAGCTTACTGGTCTCTTAAACATGGCTATAAATTCAAATAATGGTTCTGCTTTTTTTAAAAAAAGTTTCCCTTTAATTGGATACATCTTTTCTGAATTTCTCTGGTTTTATCCATTTTTCTAAAAAAATGTGAACTAGTTTTTAAGTTATTAGGGAAAAATTACTGGATTTGTACATGAGAATGTACACTGTCTTGTTAACATCTTAGAAACTACCAACTAATCTTTGTAAGCACTATTATGTTAACTTAAAAACACAATGTAATGAGTACTAATTATAACTGGCATGTTCAAGTATGTGTCTTACCCCCTTTTTACACATAAATCCCTACCTTGGCTTACCTTCTATATGGCTGCCTACCAACACGGTCACTGAATTTCAAGCTAGTGGAGGTTCCACTCTTCTGAACCTTGATTTCTTTGGGCCCGTGGATGACAGTAGCTCTAGCACCGCCACCACCATCCCAGGTCAGCAGAGTCCTAAGCACTGCAAACTTAATCTTTTAACATTCTTACTAAAAGCATGAGCCGCATTATGTGACTTTCCTATAAACAAGAAGAATACTATGCTTTAATTTTCTTTAAGATGCCCACTTGGAAACAGTGTCCTCTTCCACTATTTGCTTCCAGTGGTAATTAATATTTTTTGATCTGTGCCTGTAAATCTATATGCAGAAATAGAATTTTGTTTGTTTTAAAACCTCACATGCCAGACCAAATTGAAGTGAAGACTTGAGTCTGGAAATGTCCTGATTTAAAATGGAATTCAAAGAAAATGGAAGCATATTCAAGCATCACTCGACATGTTTGCTTCAAATTTTGTCTCTGGTCTCAGCACTCATTAAACATTTACAGAATATAGCAATAAATGTTGACAGTGTCCTTGATCAGTGAGGATCTCTTTAAGGAAGAGCTGATTATGTAGCTGCTTTGTAGAAAAGTTAGTTGGCATTAAAGCAGGGGGTCATAATATTGTAGGTCCACATGATAGTTAATGCTGTTAAAACTTAATGTTAGCACAAGGCTGCGTGCCTAATCGTGTGCCCATTGGGAGGCTGTTGGGAGAAGAGAGCTCTCAGACACGGTGGATTTGTGGCATGAGTGGAATGACAACACTCTTGACTTCATGCTGTGGAGATTCTTCCTCCAACTTTGTGTAACTGTTAAAGGAGTCTATAAATTTTATTTGGGATGGATTAATACGTTGAACAAGCATTTGGAATAGACGGTAGAAGACTAAGTTTTGTATGGTAGTTTTTTGTAATTGCTCACAAGTTTTAAGTCTCAGGCATTTTAATTTCAGTAGTGCTGATCATTATTAGTGCATGTATTTTTGACATCAAATAAAATACAGTTTGATTTTTAATATACCTTTATCTGAGATAATTATTCTGCAGACATGTTATTATTTATTCTGGTTTCTCATCAGAATTTTATCATTCAATTCACAGATGTCACCATTACCTGTAGGTTTTCTGGCTTGTTTCTTGGAAAGTCATTTGCTTTTAGCCTGCAGCTCTTTTTGTGGGTTATGTATGTGTTAGTATATATATATGTGTGTGTGTGCGTAAAGTAGGAGCTTGGTCTAAACTTGGTTCCTAAATGCCCTCAATCTCATTAAGGTTCTTAGATATGCCTGTTTTTCTTGTTACAATGCTATAAATATTGCTTATGGGGGGTTCCACACATTTTAAAACAATAAAGTAGTATACGTTGACAAAAATCTTTCAACAGGATTTTCATGTTCAGGCATGCTTTAGAATACTTTGCTTAAAAAGTTAGTAAACTTTAATAACAAGCAAGCAATGATTTCATAACCATGCTGTACTAATCACCAAATGGCAGTGTTGGACACAGGGCTTGAAAATATGAAACAGTCACATGGTACAACCCCTTTTACACATCAACATTGCATCACTGTGATTTGTAATAATCTAAAATATTTATGGTTCTACAAGTTGGCATACCTTAATGAGATTTCTGAAGCTTTATTTCTTACAGTATATTATTTTATAGTCTATTGTTTCTGTATGTGACTCTTCAGAAGGCTCGTTCCTTTTGTTTCTAAGGGTTCTGTAAACATCTGACGTTATTTGAATAGCATGGTGTTTTGGTTTCATATTGGTATTAAATTCAGAACACTTTAAGTGGGATGAACAGCAAGTTTGTAATGCATAAATGATTCAAGTGCTATCCATCTTTGATTTTCATTATACAAAAAGATAATGTGCACAATTCAATCTTCATGCATCTGGTTTCCAGCAACAGATGAGAATTTAACTTATGGTAAAAAAAATTGATCCCACTTCCTTGTCATCATTTTGTAGTCCTGGATATCATTTTTTTTCAGGGTGAAAAGCCTAATATATACTGTAGGTTGCTTTGATAATGTTGGAATTTTCTAAAAATAATCTTCATAATCTTAAATGTTTATGTTGGTTCTTGAAATCAATTCCCATCCAAGAGAAGACTAATAAACAAGCAGAAGATTGAAATACTACTTCTGGTTTGTTGGAAAGAGGGAGAAGGAGACATAAGGACTACATATGCACTTTGCCTTTTGTAAAATGAAAAGAAAAGAAAAGAAAAGAAAAATCACATATAGTAATGAAGTCACTGTGTAGGGATGGGCAAATGGGGCTTGTAGACTGCAAGTAACTCCGAGGGCCTTACTTGTGACCCTAGCGTGCATATGCACACACACACACACACACTCACACACACACACCAAAAGGGGAAAAATGAAAAACATTTTGGCACAAAAGGTCCACTTGTACCCTTTAAGGGGGCATGGGGGCAGTTTTGCCATACTGTGGAGGCTCCAGAATCCTCCAAACCTTAATTCTTAGATAGAGGGTTTTTTTCTTTTGAGCTCTAGATAAAAAAGGTAACGGTCCCCCCGCACATGTGTGCTAGTCGTGTCCGACTCTAGGTGTGGTGCTCATCTCCATATTCAAGCCAAAGAGCCAGTGTTGTGCAAGTCCATGGCCATGTGGCTGGCGTGGCTGCAAGGAAACACTGTTTTACCATCCCACTTTTTACAGTGGTTCCTATTTATCTACTTGCATTTACATGCTTTTAAACTGCTAAATTGGCAGGAGCTGGGATTATCAGCAGGAGCTCACTCCGCTGCGTGGCACCCGGGATTCAAACTGCCAAACTGCTGATTTTGCAGCCGACAGTTTTCAGAGCCTTAGTCCACTGAGCCAAAAAAAACCCCACCCCACCCCACCTCGATTTGACCTCCAGATAGTAAGGAGCATTTTTACTTTTAAAAAATTAGTTTACAAAACATTCTAGCAATCTTTGTTCTATGTATCAACTGGTTGTGTTTGTGTTTGTGGTTTAAAAAATACACACCTTAAAACATTAGGTATGCAAATTATACAGTGCAGCCCACAGAGTGCAGGCAAATCTTTAAAATGGCACTCAGCCCTCCTGAGGTTGCCCACCCTTGCTCTAATGATTTGAAACCGTTGTGCTTTACGAAACAGTTGTTTGTTCAGATTTAGCTGACATCTGGCATTCCAGCTTTATTTTTATCACTCATATTCTTCTCAGTAGTATGTGGTGAAAATTAAGAAGTTGTATCTAATTTTCTTGTTGCACATTTGGTAGCTCAGATGTTTACAGAAAGGGTAAATACAGTATTCTACATTAAGACTGAGCAAATGGTACTTGTTTCTGTCTGTCACTGATTATGCCCTTATGCTATAAGGTGTGGATCCAGAATTGTACGAGTTGACAACTTCAAAGCTGGAAACCTCCAATACCACCAGTAAAGTGACTGATGCATTTGCAAAGCTGATGTATACTGTGGAGAAAGCAAGTTCATCAGCAAGGTAAATCAGGGTTTTTGATTGCATTCTTGCTGTCGGCCATGGTGGGGTTACCTGGGATGCTGGCAGGCTCTCCCTTGGACAAGAGTGTTTGCTCTTATCTGTAGATCTCATTATCCACAGTGTGGCCGGGAACCAATCTCCCACAGATACGGGGGTGCTACTGTATTTATAAGGAAATTAAAATCTTCCCATCCAACACCAACACCAGCCAGGTTCTAATATGGATTAGAGATGTCTTTTTCTCACTTTAAATCATTCTTTACTTTGATCCAGAGCTCATGAAGATTTCCCAGGATGAAAAAGATCCCTAGAGATTTCCAGAGCCTAGTTAGGGGAATGGGGAGCATTTAGTTCCCCCAAAGGGCCATAACATGGCATGGCTGGAGTTCTGCGGCATTACTTATACCAACGTTATTCTGGCCAATAAGTTTCATTTCTATTTAAATAACAGTAAAAACAATGTTTTCACAAAATGAAGAAAACCAAACTAAATATTCTTTCTTCTAACTTAAGCTTTACCTTCCAGCTGTCCAGACTGCTCACTGTGTCTGTAACTCCTGGTCATATTTCATGAAAGAAGCCCAACCACATGGAAGTTCTTTCATCTCCACAATCAATCAAAACAGTGTTTCATCTTCATTATCTATGTGATTGATGTGCATAGGTTATTCTGTGGAACAGTTAGGGCCCCCAAACAGTGCACATTCCCACCCACCCCATGGGCAGAACTTCTCCTCTTTTATCACTTCCTTTTTGGTTGACATCTCATTGTCATAACTATTACTGCAGAAAATTGATAATGTTATCGGTGATGGAAATTTTCAGAAATGAAGCATTTCCTACTTCTTTTCTTCAGCTCCCTTGTAATCCCTTTCACTGTGCGGAAATCATTGGCTTACAGACTCTAATCATGGGAACTTTGAAACAAGGGAAGGAAATATTTACCAGAAATTGCTGGTGGTGGTAATGTCAGTGAAGGGATTCTTTGGTAATTAAAAACTTCCTCCTCCTGTCCCATTATCTCCATGGTTTTCACATGATTACAAGGGAGTTGCAAGACAAAAATAAATAATATTTCAATTTCATTTCCAAGAATTGTCCCAGGTGATTACATCTGCAGATGTACCTGTAGGATTTTGACCAATTTTTGCTGGTGAATGTGTCTTCTCTATTTTTAATGCATGTTTCTCTTGTTGAATTTTTTCCTTCCTCAGGTCTTCCCTTTACCTCTCAATTCTTCTTGCCCAGTTTGAGACCATATATTTTCCTTATTTTATCTTTTGCTGCAGACATAACTAAAATAATCCTTTTAACTATCTTTAATCTCTTTGGCAAGTCCTAGTTCATTCTGTGCTTTAGCTTTTCCTAACACCCCCCTGTATATACTGTCTATTTGCTTATCTGTAATTCTATTTGGTGCATTCCCCATTTTTTCCATTTCCTGTACATGGGTTTTTTAATATTTAGCTGACTTGAAAGTTCTTTAGTAAAAGTTATTTAGTCATCTCCCATTTTTTCTTCTTCTGGATCATTTGAATTCATCAACCTTTTGGGAAGTATTGCTTTTGTCTGACACCCCCCCCCGGCCCAGGCTCTGAGTTACAGCGAGCCTAAAGCACACCATGTAGTGGTCTGTCCACAACAACAGGACTACAGAAAGTTCCTTTAACTCAGGTATGTCCAAACTTCAGCCCTCCAGATGTTTTGGACCACAACTCCCACAGTTCTTTGCCATTGGAAATACAAGCTTGGAATTCTGGGAGTTGTTGTCCAAAACATCTGGAGGGCCGAAGTTTGGACATGCCTGCTTTACCCCATTGTCCCCACTGTCTATATCAGGGCAGAAAACCAGGTCAAAGGTGTGGCCTGTAGGGGGTGTCCTGGGTCACCCCTGACAGAGCTGTCTCAGCATGGATGTTAATGTCCCCCAGAACAATGAGCCAAGGGGACTCCAACATCACCCCTATTATCAGTTCAGTAAGCTGAGATAGAGAAATTATTGTGACACGGGCAGGGCGATACACCAAGAGAATTCCTGTTTTCTCCCTGGCTCCTTCTTTTAAGAACATACATTCAAAACCAAAACTCAAAAATTGGGGAATGTTGCATCTAGCAAGAGGGATGTAGTTGTGGTAGAGTATTGCCACTCCACCACACATCTCCCTGGTCTTGCCTGTTGTTCCACAGGGAAACCTGGAGGACAGAGCTGAGTGAGGGTGACACCCCCAGGCTCATCCAACCAAGTTTCTGTAATGCAAGTGAAATCAGCACGTTCTTGCAGGATCAGGTCCCGGATGATTTCCCATTCACTGATCTCGCATTTACCAACAAAGTTTTCAGTCCAGGGATCCTTTCAACATGTTTTTCAGCGCAATTCAAATTTGTATATACCTTAGGAGTTTCCAATACCCTGTGGTCCTTCCTTCTTCTGTAGTGTTGAGGAACATTATGATGGCCATGTTTTCCATTACTCAAAACAGTAACAATAGTTTTCCCCACATTGGCTTGCACATTCTCTTACCCCTAACCCTAACCCTTACCCTAACCCTAACCCTAACCCTAACCCTAAGTACAGTGCACGAAGCACTGCCTCTGGCTGGCCTCAGAACTTTATGGCCCCGGTACCTGTGAAAAGAGGGGGGAGGGATGAGAAGCCTTGTCAGACCTGTCAAGTGTCCTGATTTAGGTGGGACATTCATGTTTTCTAGCCCTTGCCCCGCCATCTTTTCTTTTCCTGGAAAGGTCCTGGGCTGCGGCAGCAGAGGTGAGCTTTCTCTGGCTGCCAACAGGAGAGACTTAGGAGTCCGACTGGAGAGAGAGAAGGAGACTACGCCTCCCGTGATCCTCTCTGCATTGCTTTGAGGCCAGCGAGGCGAAGGCTGCTGGAGGGAATCCCTTGCTGGTGCTTCCGTTGCTCAGGCACACTCCTGGTAAAGCTGCAGGATCCGGGCAGCCCAAGTGTTTGGGCTGCAGGCAGGAAGGCTGCCTGGGTGGTAGGGTTTGTTTTTTCCTTGCATCCCCTTCCCGGTCTCCTCATGCCCAGATCCTGCACCGTGTCCACTGAAGTGGGGGTGGGTGGGGAAGGAGAGAAAAACAGAAAAACTGGAGGTGCTTCTCAGACCTGGCAGCAATTGCTGCTGCTTCCTCCTCCTTTTCTTCCTTCCTTCCCCCCTCCCCCTCCCCCTCCTCCCCCTGATCCACCTCCTTTTGCTACTGGCTAGTGCTTCCCCCGCTCTCCCAGTGCTGTGTTTTCCACAATTTATGGCCGTGTTGTTGTTGCACGGAGCGTTGAACAGGGCAAGGGGTGTGTGCACCTCTAAATGCCCATCCTCGCTGTTGTCGCCCTCCTCATCCCTGGGTGCAGCTTCTACAGGGGCCATGTCCACTTTGGGCTGTGTGGTGGGGGGTGCAGGTGCAGGTGCAGGTGTGCTCATGTATGTAATTTTGTGTTTTTATTTGCACACACACACATTACACCTCCCTCCTCCTGTCCTGTCAAGCACCAGGAAAAACGTGACAGCTATCTCTCTCTGATAGAGTTTGTGGTTCCAGCTGCTAGCAATGTATGTTTTCATTGTAGTCTCCCAGTAGCTTCCCCTTCTCCCATCTTCCAGCTGGCCTGTTGCTACCGCCTGACTTGAAGCTTCTCTGCCCTTTGCGGGGGAGGGAAGGCGGGGAGGAGCCTTCAGCCTTCCTTACTGTGCAGGCACAAAGGGAGAGACTCAACAGCCTGGTCCTTTGATCTTTTGAATATTGAAAGATGCCACACATTGGCTCTTCAAAAGTGATCCTTATGTTTTGGGACTCATCTTCTCCAAGAAATTCTAGTAGAATCTAGCAAGTGTCTTAATGTCTCTTGCATTTTCAAGTGTGTTAATTAGTCTCAAGTAAATAACCTTCCATCAATCCGGACCAATGGTTGCATAATGTGTTTGTTTGGCATATAATGTAGTGTGTTTCTGATGTGTGGCAGTGTAGAGGATATTTCATTTCCTGACACTTGTGAAGTTTAATTTTGCTTCATTTTGTTTTCTTCATTAAACATCTTTAATGTTTATTGCATTGAAAGTTACATTTGTGACATGCTGATCATGTTATCTCTTTTTGGTACATTTATAAACATTAGAGAAGCACGTTCTGTGCTAGCTTGTGAAAGTACTTTTGGGGAAATAGAGTTCTATTCCTTAGCCTTCTGTGTTCAACATTTTGTGGAACATTCGGTGAATTCCAAGCAGCTGTTGAAAACTCAAAGTACTAGAAGTTCTGTTGCCTAGTCTGACAGTAGGAATGTTATATCCCAGTATTGGCAAACCTATGGCACGGGTGCCAAAGGTGGCACTCGGAGCCCTTTCTGTGGGCACCCGACATCGCCCCTTCAGAGCCACTTGTATTCAGATTAAATTGCTGTATTGGCACTTTGAGAAGAATTAGTGGGTTTTGAATTGCAGTTTGGGCACTCAGTCTCTAAAAGGTTCGCCATCACTGTTATATCCTATGCATAGTTAATACATGTACAGGAGCCTTTGCTGTAGGTAGAGGTCCTGTTCACTACTGATCTTCTCTCAAAACTGAATGAAGGGGAGGGAGAAGGGTAGGATAATAATAATAATGGGGCATCACTGGGGCTTTCCAATTGTTGGCGTTGTAAAACCTTATGCCTGGCATATGCCTGGCGTAGCAGCACTAAATGTTAAAAGGATGTTGGGTCTGCCGTCAGTCACAAGTAGAACACAAGTCTGTGCAAGTATAAGTGCAAAACAGAAATGAACAAAGCCTTATAGAGTTTTGGGCTACCCAGTCGCAAGCAGTCCTGTATTCTGTTTTGGGCACAGCAGTTTCAGATGGCATGGTGTGCCATCAAGTCAGAACTGAATTATGTTTTAGCAGTGATGGCGAACCTATGGCACGGGTGCCAAAGGTGGCACTCGGAGCCCTTTCTGCGTGCACCCGACATCGCCCCTTCATAGCCATCTGTATACAGGTTAAATTACTGTATTGGCACTTTGCAAAAAATTAATGGGTTTTGAATTGCATTTTGGGCACTCGGTCTCTAAAACGTTTGCCATCACTGTGTTATAGTGACCCCAACAGGGCTTTCAGGGGAAGTGGGTGATATACCAGTTCCAACACCCATTGCATTTCCGTGGCCAAAGAGGATTCAGACCCAGGTCACATATGCCCTTGTTCGACACTCTTAGCACTACAGCATGCTAGATATCAAATATTTTTCAATGATCGTAGATAAATTGGGCTGTATTCATAGGAGAGCATGTCCATAGTGAGGATGTGGTAGCACTTTTCAAAAACCTGAAAGACTTTCACAAAAGAGAGTCTAAATACTTGTTTTCTGTTGCTTCAGATGGCAAAATAAAATGTTTTCCCATCTTATGGAGGAGAGGAGTACTGTCCAGGCAGTAATTTTACACTGGACACTTATGTAGAGTCCATACCACAGAAATATGACCTGTTCCTTGCAGACCTATTCCTTGCAGTAGACTATGTATCTGCCCTTCTAACAAAACAAAAGGGTGTGGCAGTCCTCTCTAAGTGTTTCACCCTCTCTGCTGCCTTGAATGACATAACGCCCACTGGCTTTTCTCAAAACATAGGATACAGATTGCAAAATCTTATGCACTTCCTATCTGGTGTATCCAAACCTGCTTCATATATTTGTTAAAAGTGCCCTGCATCCATGAAAGTTCATTCCACCCTGAATGTCTTAGTCTCTAAGGTACCACAAACCCTTGGTTTTGCTGTGACAGACAAGGATAACTAATCCTATGTTAGTTTTGGCTGAACTGTGCAGGAGTAGAGCAAAATGAATATAACTAGGTACCAGCATGTCAGTGTTTAGATGTCTTTCTGTCAACATGGCGGCAAAGAAGAAGAATGTGGAATTTGTTTAGTCTTATCAGAATGTTTGCAAATATGACAGATTTAAGATGAGCTGTGAACATGTCAACAGAATAGACTTGGGAGAGGAGAAAGCTGCAGTACTTGACTTCAAGTAGACAAAATTACATAATAGTAATATAATAGATGCTTTGGCTTTGTGCAGAAATTGGAAGGTGCTGCTTGAGTAAAGTTTCTACTCTGCAGGAGAAAATGTGAGGAATATGGGTTAGAACCAAGATAAACTTCTCCCATACTGCTCATATGCTTCCCAAGCACCCCTCCCACAAATGTAAATGTGTTGCTACTTTTAAAATACTACATGGAAATGCCCCTTTCTTACTAAAGAAAAAGGAACCTGTAATAGTCAAGTCATTAGGGCACATTGTTTGAGGTCAGTGTATTATATAGATCAGTGGTTCCCAACCTGTGGGTCCCCAGATGTTCCTGGACTGCAACTTCCAGAAATCCTGGCCAGCTCAGCTAGTGATGAAGACTTCTGGGAGCTGCAGTCCAGGAACATCTGGGGACCCACAGGTTGAGAACCACTGATATAGATGCTATTGTTAAGAGTAGTGTATTATATTATTTGGTTACATACCAGTGCTTCCTAACCTTTGATAACCCAGATGTTCTTGAAACTGCAACTCCCAGAAGCCTCCACCATCAGCAGTGCTGGCCAGAATTTCTGGGAGCGATAGTTTGAGAACACCTAGGTTACCCAAGACTGGGAAGCACTGGTGTATACAATGGGTAAACCAAACTGTAATGGCCAGTTGGAGTCACAGTTCATATGTGGGTATAGGGGGAAGACCATCACAGCCTCACCTTTGTTCCAAGGTTGTTTTGAGGATAAAAGTTTGGAGGAGAAATTAGTAAACATATACATCAAAATAAATATAAGTAATAATGAGTAATCCCTCTTCAAAGGACTTCTGCTTTGGTTTAAATCTTTATTCCTGCAGAATAAGATATGCAAAGTTAGTCTGGAGCATGGAACAGTACCACATTGTGTAATGAAAGGAGAGTCATTTTAGTCTGAGGTTCTTGAAAAAACAGACCAAGTTGGGTCATAATGTGTGTCTTGCGAGCCTTTTATTTTTCTGGAACAATAGTGAGTAACTTTTCCTTACCTTTTCTTTTTCTCAAATAGAAAGCCCAGAAAGGAAGAACAGCTCAGTGAAGAAGCTGCCAAGGTGATTTTTAGCCTTCCAGACTTATCTTTCATGCATGCCAAGGTGTTGATGTTTCCAGCCACATTAACACCTTCCACAAGTTGCCAAGCCAAGGTAGACTAAAATGAATGGAATTGGACAGTTTCTATTGATTCTTTCTCCTAGCCCCTTTCCCTGGGTCCTATTAAGTGATATTGCTTTAATTGAAAATTCAAGTTCAGATGATTTGTTGGTAAGCAGCACTAGAATGGTATACATAGTTATGTATATTTATTTACATACTGGAGTACTACATTTATATTAGAAAAAAATGTAAATAACTGGTGCAGATTGAAGCTTTTTTCAAAGATTTACCCTCTTCTGTTGTGCTGGGGTGTAAACATTTGTCTTTGTGAAATACACTGGTAGTGTCCTTCTTGCAAAACTTTATAAACATTTTTTTAAACGGAACTTCTAATTTTTGCTCATCATGATGCTTCATTCCTCCCCTCCTTATGAATCGCTTGGCCACCCTTGATTAAAATCTTTTCACTGAAGCCTAAAAGTTTGAGGTCTTTCAGTGCTTTCTTTTAAGCAGACTGAATTGTCTCCTTTTCATCTTACTTCTTGTGGCTTTTTCAGTTGGTTGTAAGTGGTTGATTTTTAGCTTTTTGACTTCTAGCAGTGTGGATTTATCATCATTGCCTTTCAAGAAGTTTACTCTCAGTTCTTTTTAGTTAAGTGACAGATTACTGCCTAGCCACTTATTGTGGGAATCTATGTACTTATTGGTTTCGGTTTGGGATGGAAGGACCAAAGCTATCTGAATGTCTTTTAATGGAACATACCTGTTCTATTTTCTTTGTTGTACCACTACTTTAAGTTTGATTTTGCACAGTGTAAATTTGACATAATCATAGATGGCTATGGTTTAGGCTGTATGTACAGTAAAACTATGGGTTGTAAATGTTTGGGGAAATTCCTATGGAAAAAGAGAATGCTATGTAGAACAACCTCTGACAAGGTTTATGTGCATGCCTGAGGTCTTTTTGAAATTTCACTGTATAAATTTCCTCTTAGCGTACACAAAATAAAAAATAAAGTTATATAGTCTGTTAAAGTGTGTAGTAATATTGTTATTCTCCTGAAACATTCAGTACTTCCAAACACAGCTTCCCAAGACAGCAGAAGAACTGTCTTCTCCTCTCAAAGAAGAAATATATTTTGATTACCATATGTCTCACCAAAACACAAGCTGGATTTTGAGAGTAACCTGGTTTTGTGTCCAGTTGATCAGTGTGGAAATGTGTTTTCTGCTATTTATGTAGAATTGATCCAAAACACGGCTGGAGTGAATACCGTTCATCCATGGAAGTGTCTTTCTAGTTGGGAGAGGTGGGGTGGCAGCAATGTGGATGCTTATTTTAGCTTATTCAGGCACCAGAAAGAAGTACAGGTACTGGAAGAAGAAGGACAAACTTATACCACAAGGCAAGGAACCAGCCACTGAGACATTCCTTCAGTGTTTTCTTTTAGCTGGGATATGCATTCCATTTAAGTACAGCTGATGGAATCTGTAATAGTAGTGAGAATGGAGAGGAAAACATGATGATATCAAAACTAATGTATCAAAGCAGGAGCTCCAGCCAACAGATTCAAATGACACGAAAGCGGGTTTAGATGAAAAATAAGGAAGTACTTGCTGATGCTATGAACCATGGAACAGACCACCTTTGAGCTTAGAGAGTTTTCCTTCCAGAGAAATTTTTAAGTAGAGGGATGCTGGAAGAGGAAGTTTATGTTATTTACAAGTTAGGTGATTTTTGAGGTCTAGCCTACTTCGATGTATTGATTAATATACTGTGGAAATGCTCCACAGTAGTCTCCAGCCCTGCATTCAGGGCGATTTTGTGTATGTTTGAAAAGGGAGGGCAGACTGATTTCAAAACAATTTTGGCTTTTATGGGAAGTACAGTCATTAAATAAGATTTTAAATAGGCCCCTCCAAACTCCTTGCACACTAGTCACATGTGTACTAAGATTTTGATAGATACTTGCTATCCCACTGTTTCTTTACCAGCCAGGATGTGCAAGAGCTGATGGAATGCCAGCTTGCATGCTTCGATGTGGTGCCACCCAAGGAACTGTGAGCTGTGCAGGTGAAGCCAAGTCAGGATAAGCTACGAAGGAAGACTCGTGTGATACAGAGGGTACAAATGGGCATGTAGCTATGGGATCTTGGAACTGATTGGAAGAGAAATTCAGAGAACCACCTGGCACTTATCCTATGACTTGTATTCCTTTAGCAGGTGGCTCTGTTCAGACATTGGTTCTATTGACTGGGTTATTTTACAAGTTGCATCTCTTTTTACCACTTAGCTTTTTAAAAGAGGTGATATGGCTTAAATCCTGTGTATCCAAAGGGCATTGGGACTGAATGCTTTGACCTAGCAAAAGACAGCAGATATAGTTAACTATCTTGGGCTGAGATGGATTATGAGATTATTGACTGCATTTTAAATGGAGAGTAGGTCTTAAGGGGAACTTACATCTGGGGCACCATTTTCCTTATTCTTACTTTTAAAATATGGTTGTGGAGATTAGACTACTAGATGTCAAGGTAAGTGTGAACTTAAAGTTTCCTATATGCCACACTAAAAGTCTCTCTCTCTCTCTCTCTCTCTCTCTCTCT
>JAHTLZ010000074.1:25566852-25586568 GCA_023846285.1 Phrynocephalus versicolor | reverse complement strand
TCTCTCTCTCTCTCTCTCTCTCTCTCTCTCTTTCATTTGGCAATGTTTCTGTACAGGTTAAAGCTGGTGCCTGACCACTTTTAACTCAATCACTGTAAAGCCTAATTAGTTATGACCAGTAGGGCAGTAGTACACAATGCTGTAATGCAGGAAAACTCTATGTTACAGAAATAACTTCTGTAAAAACAACAACAAATACACCTACTTTGCCTGTTCATGGCATATATTCACTGAAGCTGATTATTCACTGTTATATTGGACTCCCCACTCTTGTTTCCTTGAAGCATTTTTACCAATCTTTCTATGTGGTGGGCATTAAAAAAAGGAGTGGAGTGGGGAGAAATAAACTTCAAAGGTGGTGGTATAACTGCAGAAGAGAGCACTATACCTATTGTCTAGCATCCCCAGTTGCCAGTTCAAGTTCAGAGCTACAAATGTTAAAGAGAGGGTAGAGGCAGGGTGCCAGCTGCAACCAGATATTCTATCCTCCCACAGTTGTCTTCAGCAGGAGCTATCAGTTTGTCATGATGACCTAGCAGAATCAGGGGGAAAGCATGGATGGAGAGGTACCTGCCAACTAGTATTCCCACACTGACTGAAAGTCATTAGCCATCTAACCTTATGAAGCTTGACCAAGTTCTATGAATTCTATGTATATTTGAGATCTTGGTGGCAATTCCATACACTTTCTGTAGCTTTTCGACAGAACTCAACCGATTTAGATCTGTTCTCTTGGTAATTTTGCCCGCAGCTTTGGCTATATTGCAGGCCAATGGAAGACCCTCCACGCTGTCTTCCAATGCCAAATCTGTAACATCTTTGTATGTCCCATCTATTCTTTCCAGGTTTGTCACATCTCCGTAAGAAGCCGTGTCTGCAAAGTGGAGGTGAGACTCACAGCTGTGTTGGAAGAGAGAGAGAGAGAGGGAGGTGCTGAGATCATGAGGCTCTGCTAATGTTTGCTGGCCGATTCTCAATAGAGGTGGCAGCCCCGCATGTCCCCTATCATACTCCATCTCCCCCTTTTGCTCATTGGCTGCTTCGAAGGCTTGGAAAATCTGACCAATCAGCAGCCTCCCCCACCCCACCCCCTTGTGGGTGGGGTTTCTATGAGGTACTGTCAGGACCCTTGAGCCAATCAGAGATGAACATTTGGAATGGGGTGAGTGTGTTAGCCAATGAGAGGTGAGGGAGGAGGGGCCTAAGGGTCCCCTTAAAATCCTGCCTGCTGCAGCTGCCAGCCTCAGACATGCTCTGACTGCTGTGGACGGATGCTGAATAGATTGCACACACACACACCAAGATGATGAGAAAACAGCTTTCTCAAGGTGAGCCCCTCTAATTTTATAGCTTTACTAAACGTTTGTACTCGATACAATACGATGGCTCTGGGTGGGGCGAGGGGGTGTCCTAGGGTCAACAAAACACCCTGCAGCATTCAGAGAGACCAGGGCGAGATTGTAGATGGGTCACGCCCAACCCCGAAAAGCTTGTATGTGCAAAAAAAAAAAAAAAAAAAGATGGCCACCATGTGTCAGGAAAAACAAGCCATCGACGGAACAGGTACAGCAGGGGTCCTCAAAGTTTTCAAACAGCGGGCCAGTCCACTGCCCCCAGACAAAGCTGGCGGTCAGACAACAGTCCAAAAAAGGCTGACATAGAAAAGGGAGGAGGGAGGGGCAAGTGGGTGGAAGCGCCTCATGATTGGCCCATGATCAGCGTGTCTCTGAGGCTCTACCAATGCTTCCTGCTCCTGATTGCCACCCCGAGGTGCCGCTGCTGGGATCCCTCTGCTGCGCCTCCTCCTCCTCCTGCAGTGGTGGTGGCTGGAGCAGCTCTCCTTCTTTGTGTTGGGAAGGAGGCGGTAGCCCAGGCAAACTTGGGCCCCTGCTTGCCTCACGGGCAGCCATTCAGGTTGAGGAGCAGCCACAGCAGCAGGGGGAACAAGGCTGGCGTCATCATGTCCGGTTCTGGCTGTGCACCCTGGCCATCACGCCCTTATTGCACCCCAGAGGGAAAGCCACCTTCTCTCTTGGCCTGTCCTGTTCTGTCCTGACTTGGTGCACTGCAACCAAGGGAGGGAGCGAGGGCTGGGAACGAGGGAGGGGAGGCAGGGAGGCCCACCCAAAGCCACCCACAGCCTGCTCACTGGATAAGCTCAGCCATGCTGCAGTGGTCGGTTGGCTCATTGGGCTGCCTGCAGTGGAGATAAATGCAGCCCTGTCAGCCTCCCAGCAACCAGGCCCGGGCCACTGCCAGCCTCCCCTTCTTTCTCTGCCACCTCCTCCTCCTCCTCGCTGGTCACTAGCTGGTGGTGGCATCAGCCTCCAGCTCCGGCCATGGCTAGGTTCCCTCCTCCCCTCCCTCCGCGGAGCAAAGCAGCAGCTTGGAGGGGGCTGGGTGGGCAGAAAGTCTCTCTGCTTCCCCCTCGGTTGCCCGCTGTCTATCAATCGGTCCACTGCTGTGGCTGCTCCAGCTCGGACAGCTGGCTGGCACTGCCTCCACCTGCCCCCTTCCTTTCTCACAACAACAACACAGGTAATGGCCACATAAGAAAGGCAGGTGGGTGGGGTAAAGGAGGAGTGTAATGAAAAGCAGCCAGAGAGGGAGGGCAGTCTCTACCCAGTTAGTTCAGTAAACTCCTGACCTCAACTGAGAGTGTATACCGACTCCTGGAGACATTAATTCCCTTCTCACTGCATAAACACAATATAGGTTCTTTTCTATGACTCCCGCCTTGCTTGTGAGGTTTAAGCAATCTTACCTTAAAGAATGAGGTGATCAGGCAGTATATATAGCCTTTAAAAAGCTTTTTTCTATTACAGAGATTTATGCAGCAATATTTCTAACTTGAAAACAATTAAATGCAACCCTATTCAGTTTACAAATTGCCATTCTAAAACCTAAGATCTAATAGAATTAAATGAGGCAAAAACCTCGACTTGTTTATAATATCACATCTTGAACAGTCCAAGCAAAGAAATTTAGCTAGCCATGAAAAACGAAGCACTCTCTTCTCTCTTCAGCATAACTCAGACAGTCCGTGGCCTGGGAAAAGATGTCACATGGTATTCCAAAGCCAATCAGAGTCCACATACTGGTTTCCACACATTTTGTTTACATTCTTGCAAGATAGAGGATCTGCAATGGAAGTTAGAAAAACCTTTCCTTTGAATTACGTTACATGCCCCTCCATGTAAATTAAAAAATTCTAAATAAACAGAGAAAATTTAGAACATATCACAGATGCATAACACTAAGAAATACAATGGTGGTATAGCATATACTGGATCAATCTATTTCTTTGTAACTGGCTCATCATGAAATAATGACACTATTCTGGAACAAAGATTTCTTCTTCAGGACAATTTTCTACACCCAAATACATTCTAGAAAGGGTGTCAGCTAAAATGTTTTTGGAGCCTGGGATATACTTAACTTCATACTCAAAATCTTGCAGCACCACAAGTAGATGTTGGTTACTTGCTTTCAAATGGTTCAACCACTTCAAAGCTTGATTATCTCTTTGTAGAACGAAGTTTCTTCCCCAAATGTCAGGTTGCAACTTGTTCAGGAACCACACAATACTAAGGCACTCTTATGGAGTAATTTCTTTCTCTGGGTAGGAGCTTTTTACTGAAAAAGGATATTGGATGGAGACATTCTTCTTTTTCCTGTAATAAAACAACCTAGACCAAACTCTGAAGCATCTCTTTCTACAACAAAAGGCTGATCAAAATCAGGTGGAATTAAAATAGGATACTGAGTTAGACTGGTTTTCAAAGCATCAAAAGCATATTGACATTCACGTGTCCACACTATTTTGACAGGCATTCTTTTACATGTTAATTCAGTTAAAGATGTACCTGACTGAAATGAGGAATGAACTTTCTGTAATAACCAACCAACCCAAGGAAGGATTGAACTTGTTTTTTGTTTTCTGGAATTGGCCAATTTTTTACACTTTCAAGTTTAGCTTGCAAAAGTTCAATTGTTCCACTGCCAACCCAATGACCCAAATACACAATTTTTCCTTTCAACCACTGACATTTTGAAGCTTTAACAGTTAACCCTGTGTCTTGCAGACATTGAAGCACAGTCTTGACATGTTCCAGATGGTCTTCAAAGGTGTCTGAGAAAATCACGATGTCGTTGAGATAAGCATGAGCGAATGGCAAGTCTTGTAGGACAATAGTCTTTGAAATATAGCACCCACATTACATAAACCAAATGGCATTCTGGGGAATTCATAAGTTCCTTTATGCATGATGAAAGCACTCTTCTGGCGTGACTCAGGGTCAAGCTCTATTTGCCAGTATCCTGAGGATAGATCAAGACAAGATAAGAATTTTCCTTTTGCGATCTTCTCAGTTAGCATTGGATAAGGATCTGAGACTGTGACTTGATTCAACTTCCTGTAATCCACACACAAAAAAAGAACTTTGGGTTGTATTTGACCATCTCGTGTCTTCTTTAGTACTATGACTACTGGACTAGCCCATGGGGGTTCATTAGGCTGAATGATCCCCAAGTCCAACATATCTTGAATTTCCTCTTCAATTTGCTTAGCATGTTCACCAATGGCTCTGTATGGTGGAGACTTGATAGTTGTGTCATCTTTCACGTTCATTTTATGTTTGACTATCGCAGTTCTTCCTGGAGTATTAATGAAGATAGAAACTTTCTCTTTCAAGACTTCATACATTCCTTGTTGTTGATATGCAGGGATATCAGAATCCAAGTACACTTCAGACAAATCGCCAGCTTCTCTGAATTCTTGAAGCAAATCAGGGTTGGTGTCTACTAGAATTTCAGATGAAGCTAACTTCATTCTCAACAAATTTGCTTGTCTCTTCATGTAAGGCTTCAGTCTATTAGCATGGTAGACGTTTGGCTTCTTTTCATGTTTGGACATTCTGACAACATAGTTGACATTTCCTAGTATCTGTTCGATTATTACTGGGCCTAACTAATGCACTTCCAGTTTGTTGTGTTTTATTGGATCCAAAGCCAGTACTGAATCTCCTACTTGGAATGAAAGTGGTATCGCTTTGGCATCATGATAGGCTTTGTATTTCTTCTGGGCTTCTTCTAGATCAGGGCTGTCCAACTTTGAACAGGCCGAGGTCTACTTTTTCTGGATGAAAGTGCCTGAGGGCTACTACATTAAAACCTCTACTTATGAATTTTATCTGTTCCAAGCATATGCTCATAAGTAAAAAAATTTGTAAGTAGAGCATTGTTTCCCATAGGAACACAATGAAAATCAATTAATCCTTTCTGGAGGGAACATATGTATTTCAATGCATTCTTATGGTAAGGCTGACCATGCACATGCTTCCTTTACACCTGCTTGAGCTGGTGTGGACAGGTGCAAGGGAGGCGTGTGCATGCTTGCACAGATTGCCCCTTCCACTTGCCCAGGCTGCTGGAAGACTTTTTTAAAAAGGTGCACTTTCCGTCCCAACCTGCCTGGGGCCTGACTTGACTCTACTTCTCCTCCTGTATTCCCCCTTCTCCCTTCCAGCCCCCTCGCTGCCACTGCTGCTGCCACCCATAGCTCTCACTCATCTCTCCCATGTTCGCTGTGCAGCTGGGATGGGCCAAGCCAGCAGCGGGGCAATCACATTGCCACGGTGGTACAAGGAGGAGGGAATGGCTCAGAAGGGGAGCAGGAGGAACAGCAGGTTACAGTCTGTGAGGCAGCTGTGGGGATAGGAGGAGGAGGATGGAAGGGTGGGAGGAGGGAATTCTCCAGGGGGGATAAGAGGGGGATGTCACCACGCAAAGGAGGTGGGCACACCCATGACCCCGCCCCTCACTGTCCCCTCCATTCCCCTTCCTCCACTCTGCACCAACAACTCAATTGGTCATGCGAGACAATGGCACGCCAATCATCTAGCTGGTAGGGAGAGCAGGGGACTGTGCCATGGCCCTTGAACTGCCCCCCTTGGCTGAGACAGTGGGCTAGAAGACCCAGAGCTTTGCTGGGGCAGTGGTGGTCCTTGGGTTGGGGGAGGTAGAGGTGGAGAACTTATCCCCTCACATTTTTATTGATGGCTGGCGGGCTACTTTTGAACCCTTCACGGGCTACTGGTAGCCCCCGGTCTACCTGTTGGGCAGGCCTGTTCTAGATGCTTGGCTTTGATGTTTTGGATATCTTGCAATTTCTTCTGCAACTCTCTGATATATTTAGCAACTGGAACTGAAGTATCAGGTACAGATCCTTCGCACTGGGCTTTAAGTAACTCCAATGGTCCTCTCAATTTTTCCCAAGGATTACGTCACTTGGCGTATACCACCCTAGAGATTCATGGGGGGAAGTTCTGTAGGCATACAGAATGTAAGGCAAAGCATCAGACCATCTTTTCTGATTTTCTTGAATGAAAGCTTTCAACATCTTGAACAGAGTTTTCTGTATGTGTTCCACATGGGATTCTGCATGATAAACAATGCTGAATTGTTGCCGAGTCCCAGTTAATTCACAAATCTTTGTCATCCACTCATCTGTAAATGTTTTCGGTTGACTTGAGACTAATACGTTGGGCCATCCAATTCTCGAGGCTATTTCTATGAACGCTCTGGAAACTTGTTTTGCTGTTATGGACGAATTAGCCACCACTTCTGCCCACTTGGAAATTGGACAAGTGAAACAGATTAAGTACTTCTTGCCTGTATTACTCTCTGGTAAAGGTCCGACGATATTCATTTCCAAAGTAGAGAATGGGGTCCACTTAACGGAAATTCTTCCATGTTTGCTTTTGTTGTATCCATTGGATAACCTACTCTCTGGTAAGTATCACAACTTCAGCAGTATTTCTTCACATCTTTGGTGATGTCAGGCCAAAACAAATGATTGGTAATCCTAATTTGAGTTTTCTTCATACCAATGTGACCAGATACATATTCATGTGCCATCTCCAAAACTTCTTCTCGGTAGCATTTTGGAACTACCAGCTGCAGATGTGGAGCCACTGCAGTGTTATTGTCATTCATCCTCTCTCTGTAGAGTAATTTGTGGCCTTCTGGGCCCTTCCAGCAGAATCTAGCTTGTCTACCTGGACCAAAAGGCAGATCCATGTCTGCAAGATGTCTGGCATCAACTAATGTAGGGCATGACAAATGTTTTTGTCTAAATTTGGCATTAGGTTTGATACATGAAAATTCAACTTCTTCATTGTCATGATGCACATCAGTGACTTCGTGGCTCACAGAAGGCACATCTGACTGACATACATTAGCATTACACGGAGAAATTTCAACATTTGTAACAGCATCAATGTCATTAGGCAAAGATAAAACATCATCATCATTTTTTGACAACTTAGACATCACAGTAGGCACCTGTCCATGATTATCTTTGTTGCATGTTTTTGATGAAGACCTGTTCTGGACAGGTTTCATCTGGCTTATAGCCTCTGATTGAACTTTTTTCAATTCAGCTAAGTGGTCACTATAGAGTAAATTTGTGCCAATTATAAATTGTATTGATGAAGATTGACGATCATGAACAAGAGCAAAAATCTCTCCCTCAAAATGATTATATTTCACTTGAATTTTAGCAATAGGAGCAAGGTGTGCGTATCTTTGTTTAGAATGGTAAGGATGTATAGCTAAACTGATTTTTCAACAAAGATCTCTCATCAACAAATTCAGAACTGATAGAACAGATATCTGCCCCTGTGTCAACAAAAGAAGGTATCACAACATTCGTATCTCCCATTCTATCAATAACCTCTCGAGTAAAAGCTTGCTGTACCCATTTGTTTTGCTGCAAAGTTCTGATCTCTTCTGATTTGCAAATTTTTAGATCACCCTGCATTTCATTACTTCCACCAGCAGATGTCGCACTAAGCATAGCAACAGGCTTAGCAGCTATTGGAACAGGACAAGAAGAATCACTGGGTACTTCACCCCTCCTTTCCCCAGAAGAAGCTGTGATCCTCACGTTTCAAAGTGCCCCACTTGGCATCATTTTGAATGCCCTCAGCATTAGAAACAGCCGTGGATGCTGGCTTGCTGGCTTGCTCTCGAAGTGGGGGGTGTCTGCAATTGCTCCCGGGGGCGGGATTCAGGACCGTGGGGCTGTACAGCCTCAAAACCTGTGCCCAGTGGTCACAGAGATACATGCATGGAGGGGCCACACAGTATACCTGTTCATAAGCATTCGGGTTTTGGGGGTGACCAAGGGGCCCCTGTATGTGTTTGGGGGGGACTGGGGGGCTCTATAGGTTTGGGGTGACCAAGGAGCCCCTACAGGTTTTGGGGTGACCCTGCTGCCCCCCCTCAAAACCAGGGGTAGGGATAAACTCTCAAAAGAGGCATGGCTACCTGTCAATTTTAGTACCCCCTATAGTCTTCTCGTAACTTGTATAACACAGTTGATTCTGGAACTGTATTGGCACCCCCCTTTTCCTTTGTCCCCTGCAGTGCAATATTTCACCCCATGTTGCCATAGTAGCTTCTAACATTTTTCTCTCCTTTGCTGACCCTGTTTGACGGGAGTTGGATATTTCTGTTTTGTGAATGATGGGAGTACAGCCCAAAGAGGTTGGATGCATCTTGTTTTCATGAATCACTATGGAAGCAAAGACGTATGGGTTTTTTGTCGCCTTCAGGTAATTCCCTATTTTACTTCCTTCTAGAAGATAAGCCAGGGATCCTGGATCTCTCATCTGAACACCCAGTGTTTTGATTTTGTTTAGTTGCTGCAAGGCCCCTTGCACATGCATGGTGGAACATACATTCTAATCAATGAATGGAACACAAGGATAGAACCTCCAATAGCTCCCTCCTGTAAAGACATGTCATCACCCACACTAGCATAACTTGCCACCTGAAGATTTTAGCCTGCTTGGCATCTGAGATGGGAAAAGTGTGGCTCTCCAGATGTGGCTGGATTGTCCCATTAGCAATCACCTGCCTCACCAAGAGTGAAAGATGGAATGGGCTGTGGTCCAACAGCTGGATGGGCACAAATTCCCCATCTGTGTTATACAGTGTGTCGCCTAAGAAGGAATAGAGGCATCATATGCCTGAGTCAGTTTCTTCAACTCTCCACAGTTACGAAGATGCAAGCAAACAAACACAAATCAAACTTTGCACCTGTGAGCCTTGCACAGAGTTTTGATATCTAGGAAGTGAATGTGTATGATGAAATATTTCTGTTGTCAAAATATGTATATTGTCTCAAACCACTGGTCATGATATACTCTTCAGTGTGCAGACAGTGCAGTTTTAAGAGAGAGAAAAAACCTTTTGCAGGATTCCTACTGGAAATTACTTCAAACGTTGGTTGCTTTGGTTTCTGATATTGAATCTGAGAAGAGAGAACATTGGAAGGTGAGAAGTCAGTTGAGAGAAGTGCTTTTCCTCCCTTTCAGTGTGCTCTTCTATCATGCTTAGCACACGAGAGAGCAGTCAGAAACCTTGACTGCAGAACCAGAGGTCGGGAATTCAATTCCCCACTGAGCTGGCATGTTCTTGGACATGTTACATGGTCTCCAAGTCCCCTCCAAACGCCTACAAAAGGGACTGACACCTACCTCTGAGTACTCTATACTTAGAAGATTCTGGAAAGAGGTGTCACAAACAGGGATTGGTCTAATGCAGTGGTTCCCAACCTTCCTAGTGCTATGACCCTTTAATACAGTTCCTCATGTTGTGGTGGCCCCTTGCCCTGCTTGGAAGAGGCCACAACCCCCTTTGGCAGGCCACTGCCACAGGTGCCATAGAGAACTTCCCTCTACAGGCACGCTCAGCCAATCACAGCCTCTAGTGCCATTGACTGACATCCCCTCCAACCTATCTAGCTGTAACTCACTCTTCCCCCCCTTCCTCCCCCCCCCTCCAGACCCAAGCCATTTGTGCCTTTTTCTTCACTGGCTCATGGTGACCCTCCAGGTTAGGACCACTGGTCTAATGGCATACAATTTGGAAAAGAAAGGATACAGACCAAGATACATACTGTACATGTCACAGTCTCCCAAGTAAGAAGAAAGACTGGCCACATCAAGGGAAATTGGCCAGGGCCACTGCTGCTCACCTGCTGCCTAATGGCAAGGCCAGCCATGGTGGCATGTTTCTGCCTCGGATCTCTAATTGCTTGTTCTCTCTCAAGGATCCAAGTCACCCATAGGCAGCTGAGTGACTCCAACCCCATAAGACACTCACTGAGGCAGGCAGATTTAAGGGCTCCCCCCAAAAGGGCTTCAAGTCACCCATGAGGTGTCAACCTCATGACACCCACTGAAGCAGGCAGAGAGTTAATGATCCAAGTCACCCATAGGCAGCTGAGTGACTCCAACCTTTAGAACCAAGACATGGCATCATGCGTGTTTTGGGCTCCTACAAGGCTTTAGAGCAATTAGGCCCTTCCTGGGATTGGCCAGGGAAGACCTGAAACATTGGGCCTCTATAAGCCTGAATAACCAGCGAGAGTGGGCAGGCAGGTATGCCAGGCAGGTAGGCAGCCAGGGTAGACAGGATGGCAGGCAGGCATGGTAGGAAGGGAGGCAGACAGGCTGTGGAACAGTTACAGGAAGATGTGGACCTATGGACTGGGGGGGGAGGACCCAGGGTCCAGATGTGAGCGGTGTGGCCTCAGCATGTCTCTCATGTGGGAGAACACTCACTCTGGACGCTGGTGGGGGGATAGAGAGGAGTTCTAATGCCAGACTCGATAGCTGGGGACAGATCTCTGCCTTTCTGGCCCAGTATTGGAGGGGGTCTGGCGTTAGGGGTTGGAGGGGCTTGGCCATGTAGTCCCTCACCATGGTTCAAGCAAGGTCCTGTTTCTCTGCCTTGCTTCCATCCACTGAGCAGGAGACTGCCATGGCTAGGGCAGAGGCCAAGTTAGCAGCCAAGGCCACAGGGCCATGGTTGGCAGGAGTGTGTCCCACATCAAGAACAAGCACCTACTGCCTTGCCAAGTAGCCTGTTTTCTTGCGCCTAAACGTTCATGGGTCGCCAGCACGCTCCTCTCAGGACGTGGCCAAGGATGGCTCATCATTAAAAGGCTGCAACTGCTATGCTGTGCCACCCAGAACCATCCACAGACCACCTTCAGCCATTTTAAGCACATACTGTACAAGGTTATGGCGTTCCCAGGGCCGTCGCTTCCATTAAGGTGAACTAGGCAGTTGCCTAGGGCTCCAAAATGGAGAGAGGGTGCTGGACAGCCTGCTGCCCCCCCCCGCTCCTGGCCACTGCCGTCCGTCCCCCCACCGCCCACCAGCCGCCCATCGCCATCCGCCCATTGCTGCCCGCCGCCCGCGCCCCGCACCCATTGCCGCCCCCCCCACGCCCATTGCCGTCCCCCGCCATCTACATTGAAACATTTGCCATTTTGCAGCCGATTCCCCCAGTTTGGAGAGATCCTTCTGGAGCTCTTCACAATCTTCTCCGGTTTCTACCACACGGAAAAGTTTTGTGTCATCTGCAAACTTGGCCACCTCATTGCTTATTCCTGTCTCGAGGGAACAGATTGAAAAGCACCAGTCCGAGGACAGATCCCTGGTGCACACCGGTTTTCACCTCTGTCAGTTGTGAAAATTGCCCACTGACACCTACTCTTTGTTTCCTAGATCTCAACCAGTTCTCAATCCATAACAGGAACCTGCCCTCTTATCCCCTGACTGTGCAATTTTCTGAACAACCCTTGGTGAAGGATTGTGTCAAAAGCTTCTGAAAATCAAGATAGACAATATTCACTGGTTGGCCCAAATCCACATGCCTATTGACCTTTTCAAAGAATTCTAAAAAGTTTGAGAGGCAAGACTTACCCTTACAGAAGCCATGCTGTAAGGTACTGATAGGGTTTGCCACTTAGGGTTCTTTTTGTTGTTGAAGTTGAATTGTTCCTTCTACAAGGAGGAGACGGGAGGGGGGACAAGGAGTGGCATAACATCACTTTCTCTTTTCCTTGAATGGGAGGGAGGGTCAAATAGGGTTTGCCAGAAACCCAAGTGAATTAAGTCAATTTAGAAGTAAAGTATTTTTAAAATCCCCAGCTGGGCAGTTGGAAAAAAAACACCTCACTCTGCAACACAAATTGATTCCACCTGTACAGCATGTCAATGAGATTTAATAAACTGATGTTAACACCACTTCAATTGATTTAGCTGCAGTTCTTATTGCCAGTGTAACTGCACCGTAGGTTAGAATAAAATTGCAGTCCATTACAAAGTCAAATAACAATTAAACATATAATAGTAATTGAAGAGGTTACACAAGCATCTAAAAACCTTTAAAACACATTTTAAAACCTATCCAGGAAGGACTCAGTCTTGCCCAGTTTAGTGATTAAAGACATGATTTTAACTGGGAAGAAGCCAATTTAGCTGACCAAAGGAGAGCATCCTACAACCTGGAAGCAGCCACGGAGAAGGCCATCAAATGGGTCTTTGATAGCAATGGGACAAGGAGAAGGGCCTCCCAGAAGATCTTCCCTGACAAAGGAGGAATTTTATAAGTGCAAGTGGCTTGTGCTCTATTGTGTTTCCTGAGCGGTGGACAAGGTGGACAGGAGAAGAGTGTGTTTTTGTACCATTTAGATAAATGGTGTGTAGTATTTAGATCTTCTTAAGTAAATTGGGGTGGGGTGGGGGATCCAAAGCACCCTATTTCAGTTATTTCTGAGAAACAAAGTGTTACTTCAAAAAGAATGTCGCAGCAAGTATTTGGGGGGGGGGCTGGTACCAAAACTGTTACTATTTCCACAGGGGCAGCTGTGTTTGTAGCAAAAGAGCAGTCATGTGGTACCTTTAAGACTAAACAGTCCCCCCCCCCCCGCTGCCTGCTCAGCCAGTCTATCTCAATAATGCATGTGGACAAAACCTTACAAACAGTAGGTCCAGTTCAGATTTCTAAAAGAGGCTGCCGAATGTATCCTGTCCTGTCCTAACATGTAAGCCATGCTGCTGGTTCAGAAACCTGGCTTGTGAAATTTGGAGTGTCTGAGGCAGACAGGTTCTACCACTCTGTGGATAAAGGAATGTAAAAGGCAGGAATGTAAGTCTGCCACTTATGAATTTAAATAGGCAAACCATGGGCTATAAAAGCTGCAATCCAGAGGTTTGGGGTAGAAACTCATTTTTATTACTATTATTTTTAAAGAGGACTACTCCTAGCTTTGTATATGGATGAAGGTAAGGTGAGTTTCTGCACTAAGAACATCTGAAAAAGAGCAGGTTACCTGGTTGCACATGAATTTTCCTAGCTCAAGGAGCTGTTTGAATTTCCCTGGCTCAGAAAATAAAGACTTCAGCATAGGGAGGTGTGTTATTGACTGTAGTCTAAGGTAAGTAAGTCTGTGAAGATTCTCAGTCATCCAGGTGCGTTTAACTGGGAGTTGAGTCATGGCTACTGGACTTCTTTTTTGAGAGATAGAAACGTTTCGCTGTTCATCCAAACAGCTTCATCGGTCTGAATACAGCTAGTGCATGTAGTCCTTCTTATAGTCAGCTTGACCTCTTGTCCCCTGGTCTGATTGGCTCATAAGATGAACAATAGCCTGAATAGGCTCGTTAGGGAGACATTAGTGTTCATGGCCTTAAGGTAAACAATGGCCTAAGGTGCTGAAACCCATCAAGAATGGGTCGTTAGCTGTGACCTTGGTGGTGAAGGCTCTTTGATTTGCCTGGGTACTTTGGATGGAAAGTACAGCCTGATAAGTAGCAGATAGACTATGCCGGAGCCCACCACCTCTGTTGAGGGAGGGATTTTCAATGCTAACATGAATAAGGCTTCCCTTACTCCTCTCTCAAACCACCTCTCTTCTTTGTCTAATATGTGTACACCCTCATCTTTGAAAGAGTGGCCTTTGTCCTTCAAATGGAGGTGTACTGCTGATTCTGGTCCTGAGCTGTTACCCCTCCTATGTTGGGCCATTCTTCTGTTTAATGGCTGTTTAGTTTCTCCGATGTAGAGGTCTGAACACTCTTCACTGCATTGGACTGCATATACTATATTGCTCCTTTTATGGTTTGGTATCGGATCCTTTGGGTGGACAAGTCTCTGCCTTAGTGTGTTCATGGGTTTGAAATAAACAGGGATGTGGTGATTGCCAAAAATCCTTTTAAGCTTCTCCGACACTCCCGCCATGTAAGGAATGACCAGGTTCTTCCGTCGGGTCTGGGTCTCAGACTGATCCCTTGTTCTTCTGGGATGGCCCACTGCTTTGTTGAAGGCCCACTTTGGATATCCACAGGCCTTAAGTGCTGTCTTCAGGTGCCTGTCTTCCTTCTTCTTGGCTTCTGTGGAGGTGGGGATGCTCTCTGCTCTGTGGCTTAGGGTCCTGATGACTCCTAGTTTGTGTTGTAATGGATGGTGGGAGTCAAACAGTAAGTATTGATCTGTGTGGGTGGGTTTCCTGTAAACTTCTACTCCCAGGCCACGGTCAGGTCTGATGATGACTGCACAATCCAGGAAAGCCAGCCTGTTGTCTTGGGTGTCTTCCCTAGTGAACTTAATATTAGGATCCACTGCGTTGATGTGGTCTGTAAAGGCCTGTACTTCCTGAGTCTTTATTTTCACCCAGGTATCATCTACATACCTGAACCAGTGGGATGGTGTTGTCCCTGGGAAGGTGTTGAGTGCCTTCTTCTCCACTTCTTCCATGTATAGGTTTGCTACAATTGGTGACACTGGGGAACTCATGGCACAACCATGCTTCTGTCTGTAGAAGTCCCCTCTGTACATGAAATATGTGGTGCATTTGCCCTGGGCACATAGCAGCCTGGGGATGCCGGTTGTGATGACAACTCCCTTTTAGACGTGTAATTGTGATGAAAACGTGAAGTGTAAAGAATCAAGTAATTAATCTTCACAGGATCCTCCTGGTAATGCTGCAACCTTTTAAATCATCGCCTTATGAACTGGGACAGACTCAGATGTATAATATAAATAAAAATAATGATGTTTATTGAGAAAATAAATACAACAATGACTGAAGTTGGTATGCATTGCCTTAAACATACAACAGATTAAATCAAATCTTCAAGCCTCCCTGTCTTTAATAAACAGTAAATAGTAAAGCCCTCACACCTAACCTGCCTGCCTGAACTCTAACAGAGCTGTGCTCTCTCAGCTCTCAACTCTCTACTCCCAGACCAGGCTCCACCCTTTTTATATCATACAATCCCCCACCCTCCTGCTGGGATTGGCTGATAATTTACATATGTATTTTCTCCTGAATCCAGGGTGTTGTCACACCAGTTTCCATCCATCTGCTCACCCACCCGGTGCCCTTCTCCCGGGGCTTTCTCTCTCTCTTGCTCTCACGCTCACCAGGATCAAAAGAGAGCAACCCACACTCAGGAGCCTGGAGAAGTGGGTGGGGGAGGAGGGAAGCGGAGGGAGTTCTCTAAACACATGCATGTGTGCTCCCACGTGCACACCTAGAATGGAGCCCACCACTTTTTTTTTTGCACAGTGATCCAGGCGCTGCACCAGCCAAATGCTGGAGGCACCTTCCCCCCCCCCCACATTTATCAGACGAGGGTGGGTGTGTGGAATCCAAGCTCGGAGTGTGTCTCCCTCCCCCCACATACGCACTTGCACCATCCATTTTTGGTGCCTGGGTGTGGATGTGGGTGCCTGTCCTTGTGTCTATGCGTGTGTGCACCTGGCTGCAGTGTGTCTCTTCTCCCACCCCCACCCCTCTCTGTTCAGTGCTTCTTCTAGACCTCTCCTCCTTTTCCTTCTGTTCTCTCCCCTCCCCTCCCCTTTCCTCTCCCATCTCACTCCACCCTGATTCCCACCCACCCACCCACCCACCTCATCCTCTCTCTCTCTCTCTCTCTCTCTCTCTCTCTCTCTCTTCCCCGCTCTCAAACTCTGCCTCCCCAAGCCCTGAAAAAATGCCTGCCTATGAAGCAAGGAGAGGGCACCAGGCCTGCAAATAAAAAGTGAGTACCTGGCTTCGAAGATAAGGGGAGAGAGAGAGAGAGAGAGCGAGCGAGCGAGCATGAGGACTGTGTGACTGATGCTTGTTAAGAGCTTCCCCTCTCTGGCCGGAGTGCAGGAAAACATTGCAAGTGCAAGTAAAGTGGGCAGAGATAATCCACATGTCCCCCCCTCCCCCTGCTTCTGGGTGGGGGGAGGAGAGGGTGCAAAAACTGACTTTGTCCCCCGGGCACTCCAAACTCTAGCTACACCTCTGCTTCCTCAGAGATGCTTTGGGATACACGAATGGGAACAAGAGGGACAGGAAGGATTGGAAAATTCTTTGGCCCAGGAGGGTTCACAACCCCTCCCCCATGAAACAGCTTCCTGTCTTGAGGGCTAAAAATTCAATTTCACACATCCGTGCTGTAAAATTTATGGAATGGCCTAGAGCAGTGATGGTGAACCTTGGGCCATTGTGTTTGGGACCACAATTCCCACAGTCCTTTGTCATTGGCAATACAGGCTTGGAATTCTGAGCATTGTGGTCCAAAACATCTGGACTGCCAAAGGTTCACCACGACTGGCCTAGAGCCTTGACATAGCATTCAAGACTATTGTCTATCATTTATAACGCGTGGGTGTACACTTTAAAAATGGTATTCCATGTTATTCCTGCTGCCCATTGTATGCTACATTAGCTGCTCATTTAATGAGTGCTTGCTATTTGGTGAATATGAGTGTTATGTTCCTTCCAGTACAACCTCAGGGCTGGGAAGTTGGGAGCTCACAGAGTCTAGTAGGCACAATTCCATCTGCCTTCTAATGAGCCACAGACCTCTAGGTCCAAGCACTGGTAGTAGAAAATACAGATAAGTAAGTTACTTCATGATTGTCAACTGCTCTCCATGATGCATAAGTTCAAGAAAGCCCTATGATGGGGTGGAGAGAGAAAAACCTGACAATCGTGTGGGAGGACAAAGGGTGGGGATGGATAAAGAGACACAAAGAGAAAACAAAACTAGACCCAACCATAACATAAACGTTATTTCTCAATTCACAAACTTTCAAGCTGCTTCCAAATTAATGCAATTAAATGTTTGTCCCCACTTTTCTAGATCAGAAGAACTACAAAGGAAAGGAGAACCTGGAATTTCTGGAAGCCTCAAAGACCTTTTCTTTTATAGAGACACAACTTGATCCACACATTCTCTGGAATTCTAAAATACACTTTCTACTTGCCATAGAGTGTGAGTTCCTTCTAAACTGGAGGCTCCTAAGTTCAAAAACCTCTGAAGGCCACCTCTTGACCATCTTTGTGCCTGAGTGTCCTTTTGAAAGAGCCAAGTTAAAAACCTTTCATTTCCCTCTTTCCCCTCCAATACAAGAGTGGCCATTTTACCTGACCTGGCAAGAGACTACGGCTGCTCAGGCAATGCATGCAAAGTACTTTGAAAACTTGAAAGCACTGATACAAAAGCTTCTTTGTCTGAATGAGGAAAGGCATTCCATGTGCACATTTCCACACAATTCTGAATGCTCATGTTGAGAAAAGCCTTCTCCAACCTAGTGTCACCCAAGTGTGGTGGACTGCAACTTCTGTCTTCTATAGGCATCATTGCTGAAGGTCCAACGGGTGCAGGAAGGCTATTAACTGGTCAGTTACAAACATTTCTCAAGGTATGAAACAGACTTGGATAATGTCTTCTCAGGAAGTGATTTGTGCAAAGGAACTTAGCAAGTCAGAAGGGGGAGATCAGGAATTGATTTGTTAATAGGTAATGAAAACTTAAGGCTTTGGGTTAGAGGTTCTGCAGATGTCCACTCTGCTAAATGTGACAGAAAGGTCTAGAAAGGACAGCTGGAGTGGGGAGTCCCTCTCAAAACAGTGTCATCCCTCAGAAGTTCTGGAGCCAATTCACTCAAGATTGCCTCAGTGGTAATGAATACTCAGCCATACCAGGTTCTGCTCTCATGGGTAATTTTCCCTGGTTTATTCTCTTCTTCTCTCTCTTCATTGCTTTTGCTGCCCATGTGGCAAAAAGCCAAAACAAAAGTGATCAGTCTACAATGATAAAACTTTCTTTCAGCTGCTGCCATCCAGACAACAGCCAGCTGACATGCAGCCAAAAATGTTAACTTTTTGGCTGGGGTCACAAATGGCCATTTGAAAGGTAACTCTCCTAGTCATCATGACATGTAATTTCAAAATATAGAAACCCTCTACGGCAGTGGTTCTCTGGCTTCCTAATGCTGCAACCCTTTAATACAGTTCCTCATGTTGTGATGACCCCTTGCCCTGCTAGGAAGAGGTGCCATAGAGAACTTCCCTCTACAGCAGGGGTCCTCAAACCTTTTTAAACAGGGGGCCGGTTCACTGTCCCTCAGACACTGTTGGGGGCCGGACTAGATTTTGAAAAAAATATGAAGAAATACCAATGCACACTGAACATATTTTATTTGTAGTGCACAAAAAACAGGAAAAAGAATGCAATATAATAATAATAATAATAATAATAATAATAATAATAATAATAATAATAATAATAATAATAATAATAATAATAATAATACAGTGGAAATAACTGAGCCTCCCTCCAGTACCTCAAAAATGTTTGGAAGAACAATTATAAGAATATAAGAACATCCCAGATGCATTTGGTGGGGCCACTGTGAGATACAGGAAGCTGGACTAGATGGGCCTCTGTCCTGAACCAGAATGGCTCTTCTTATGTTCTTATGTACTAAAAAACAGCCTTACTGGAACAGGCCACAGCCCATCCAGTCGAGCATTCTGTCTCACACAGCAGCTCACCGTTAGCTTCAGGTTATTCCCAAGCAGGTGTCTTCCCCTGCTATATGTCTGAAGAAGTGGATGTGTCCACAAAAGGTTACATTAAAACAGGGTTGCCCAACTTTGAACAGGTTGAGGTCTACTTTTTCCGTCCCAAAGTGCCTGAGGGCTACTACATGAAAAATAAGGTTAAAAATAAGGGGGCTTTTTTAGTTTTCTCCTCACTTCCCCTCTCCCTTCTTTCTTTTTTTTCTTTCTCTCTCTCCCTTCCTCCCTCTTTCTTTCCTCCCACTCTCCTTCCTTCCTTCCTTCCTCTTTCTCTCCCTTCTTTCTTTCTTTCTCTCCCTCCCTCCCTCTCCTTTCTTTTTTCTTTATTTCTCTCACTCTCACTCTCCCTCTCTTTCCTTCCTTCCTTCCCTCCCACTCTACCTCCTTCCTTCCTTCCCTTCTTTCTTTCCTTCCTTCCTCATTTTCTTTCTTTCTTTCTTTATTTCTCTTTCTTTCTTTCTTTCTTTCTTCCTCCCTCCTCCTCTCCTTCCTTCCCTCCCACTCTCCTTTCTTCTTCTTCTTTCTTTCCCCCTTTTCTTTTTTCTTTCTTCCTCTCTTCTCTCCCTCTCCCTTCTTTCTTTCTTTATTTCCTTCCCTCCCTCCCTCCCTTTCTTTTTCTTCCTTTCTTCCTCATTTTCTTTCTTCCTTCCTTCCTCCCCCTTCTTTCCTTCTTCCTTTCTCTCTCCCTCACTCCTTCTCTCCCTTTCTTTTTCTTTCCCTCCCTCCTTCCTTTACTTACTTACTTTCTTCCTCCCTTCCTCCTTCTCCCTTTCTTTCTTTCTTTCTTTCTTTCTTTCTTTCTTTCTTTCTTTCTTTCTTTCTTTCTTTCTTTCTTTCTTTCTTTCTTTGTTCCTGCCTCTCCCTCCCTCCCTCCCTCCCTCCCTCCCTCCCCTTCTCCCTTCTTTCTTTTTCTTTTTCTCTCTCTCCCTTCCTCCTTCTCCCCTTTCTTTCTTTCTTTCTTTCTTTCTTTCTTTCTTTCTTTCTTTCTT
>JAHTLZ010000074.1:25486802-25566842 GCA_023846285.1 Phrynocephalus versicolor | reverse complement strand
CTTTCTTTCTTTCTTTCTTTCTTTCTTTCTTTCTTTCTTTCTTTCTTTCTTTCTGCCCAGTCCTTCCCATCCATCAGCACCATCCAGCCTTTCCAGTCCACACACACACACACACACACACACACAGACGAGACAGACACGAGACACACACAAACACCGCCACCAGTTTACACAGGCAAAAGAGAGAAACCCTGATGCTTTCCAAGGAAACAGGACTGGAAAAGAAGGCGCTGCCCGGGTCGGAGCCTTTTCCACAGCGCAGGATTAAGAAGGATTTTTATTTTATTTTATTTTAAAAACAGCGGGGAGGGGGGGAGGGCAGAGGGAAGATCCAGACCATTGCAGAACCCTAGGAGAAGCTGTACCTTATGGTGCCTAGTACCCTCCGCCACCCCAATCGCTCAAGCATTGCAAGGGAGGTGGTGGGAGAGAAGAAGAAGAAGAAGAAGATCAAGGGTTGGTTGCGATCGGGGATGGGCGCGATCCAGCGCAGGAGGCTTCCGCAAGCTGCGGTCCCCAACTGTGTCCGTCCGTCCGTCCCTCTGTCCGCCCACCGCTGCCTCTGCCGCCACCTCTCCTCCTCCTCCTCCCGCCTGGCTGGCTGGCTTCTCTGCCTCTCTTATACGGCCACCCCTCGGCAGAGGGAGCGGGGAGCAGGGAGCAGGCGAGCCCCAGTCCCAGCCGCTGCCACCGCCATCGAGGCAGGAGGAGGAGCAGGAGCAGGAGGATCCGTGAATGGCAGGCAGGCAAGCAGCCGGCAGGCAAAGATCTCCCACACTTCAAAGGCCCCCACGGGCGGGGGGGGGGTATGCTGTTGCTCCCGGGGGCCGGATACGGCCCGCGGGCTGTAGGTTGAGGACCCCTGCTCTACAGGCACCCTCAGCCAATCACAGCCTCTAGTGCCATTGACTGACATCCCCTCCAGCCTATCAAGCTGTAACGCACTCTTCCCCCTTCCTCCCCCTCCTCCTCCAGACCCAAGCCGTTTGTGCCTTTTTCTTCACTTGCTCCTTGGGACCCCTGTGAAATGGTCGTTCGACCCCCAAAGGGGTCCCGACCCCCAGGCTGGGAACCACTGCTCTATGGGATCTCCACAACTACTGAGAAAATGGGAGGGAGGAGAGCAGGACTGCAGCTGCCCAAATTCTTCCGCTCATGGCATCAAATATGTTGTTGGATTGCAACTCCCATCAGCCGCAACAGCCAAGGGCAAAGAATGCTGGGAGCTGCAGTTAAACTTGCTTTGCAGTGTGTAAGCAACACATGTATTGTTTTTCTGTACCCCAAATCCTGACAACTTTTTTTGCATTTAACAGGGTTGTTTAGACATGTAGGCTGTCTGTGAGTTGCTTGACATGGCCTATATGCCTTAATGGCAAAGGACTAATTCTTGTGTGTCAAGGATTGCCTTCCTCCCCCCACTTTTAATTTTGGCTACCTTCCCTCGCTCCCAGTCGCACGGATCCTGCCTCAAAGACCCTCCTGCCAAGCTGCCCTCAGACCGCAGTCATATGCAGGAGGGACCCCTCTCACTCACATATTCGGGCTCCTTTTCTGCATGGGTTTTCCAACCCTCCTAGCAGGGCTGCCCACTCTGCCCACAATCACACACCCTTTTGGTTCTTCACACAGTCTATCCAATCGCACACTCTTTTGCACGGGTCAGCCCAGCCATCTCCTTGTTGCGAGAAAGGAACCATGAGCATTCCCTCCTGTTGGGCCTCCAGTTCCAATCCTCACCCACGCATCTGTTTGGACTTTTCTTTCAGGTTCCAAGGGGCACATAAATATTCCAACTCACCAAGCTTCTTCTTTTCACCAATTTAATCTGATGCCCCAGTTGAAGTCTCTCTTGGCCATTTGTTCATGGCCAAAACAGGCTCTGCTGATTCCTTCCTGGACAAGTGGCGGTTGCACGCTGAAGTGGGGACTGGACTAAACCTCAGTTTCCTCCACTGCGAAGTCAGAAGGGAGCATGCCAAAAGTAGGGCCAACATTTTTTTTTTCTTTTGGGAGGGCCCCCTGATCCCAAGCCAGGTGGGGTGGGTAATCTCCCCTTCTGGGAGCCCACCCAAGGATGCCAGAAATGTTGGGTCGGGGAAACCCCAGTTATTGGGTCACAGAGCTATACTCTGGACAAGCACCAGATCTAAGTTCCCAATAAAGATCTGAAGAGAGAGAGCTCAAATAAATGGTTTGCTTATTGGCCAAAAAAGGAACTACAGACCTTGCCCTTGAGAGGTGAAAGCCAGAGATCTGCCCCTCACAACAGGGTCAGGGGTGTTTTATAGGAAACAGAGGAATATATAATGATCCAAAATGAACCAATCAGGTGACTCTTCCAGAATACAAATTGACGAATGGGATGGACTCTAGGTAAAACAGAATTAGCCAATGGTGTGAACTTTTAAAAATACAAATTGACAAATGGCAAGAATCCAGGTAAACAGAATTTAACCAATAGTGTGAGCTCTCAGGTACACAAAAAGTCTCAACAGTCCCCAAGGAAGATCTGGATGCAAATCCAATGTTTGTGAAACAAATGCAAACAACTTTATTTTAAGTCATTTTGTTGTCTTGCCTGGTTCCCTGGTGTGAGGGGAGAGGGGGGGAAAGATTACTAATGAGACAAAAGGAGGAGGTAGATTGCTCTGAGTCTGTGAGAAGAAAGGATTTCCTGATGGGCACTAGATAAGCCCACCAGCCAGTCCTTAGGGAGGAAGTCACGACTCTGTGGGGGTGCCAAATATTTCATTATAATGTAGCAACAGGAAGGTCAAAGTCCCTTCCTTGATTACCTGAGCCCACCCTCTATTGGGCTTGACTGATGTCCACTGCAAATGGTTTTCTGCTCCTGAGGCACTTCTAAAAGGAAAAATGTTAAAATGCCTTCCTTTTCCCTCAAGACCCTACATTCTTCCCCCCTTAACTTATGCGAGTCTCTGACATCCTGTCAGATGTCTCTTAGCCAACCTTGCCTTACCTTGGGACCCTTCCCATGGCAAGCGCTGCACCATGGTTTTATGGGGAATTTTTCTGAGTCACTTGCAGCAGCAAACAACAATTTGGCATCTAATCAATAAGCCATCCCCACAGGAGATTCCTGGTGGGTCAACCTCCTGTCAGTGCCTCAAGCTGTTATGAAAAATGCAGACTCACACCCACAGCAGGGAAAAAGTAGGCCCCAAACACTCCCCTCGGTAAGATAAATGTAGTCTGGGTCAAAAAGTGGCCCATGAGCCCATTTGCCCTCCTGCCCTTTGCTTTTCACTGTGGTTGGAACACGAAGGAGAATCTGCTTTGGCCTTGCCCCTTCACCCTCCATTGCTTAGGTGGAAATTGAGAAAAAAAACTTGTTACAAACTTGATAAGGATGTGAGGGGCGTGAGACAGATCATCCAAGACAAGAAACCCCAGATGTTGCACACTGCTTATTGATAATCCTGACTATTAAACCCTATGGTACAGAAATTAAAAGATGTTATTCCTAGGTAGATCCATCTATTTTTTTATTTTTTTATTATTTTGAAGTCTATAGATCCTTTCATCTGGGGTGTTGATGATTATGTTATGTTGTTGGTGCTTCCATGCCAGGAGCAAAGCAACAGTAAAAATGATAGAATTTGGTTGAGGGGTGGAAAGAGGGTGAACACAGGATGTGGGGGGCATATATTTATTTATTTATTTATTTATTTATTTATTAGGCTTATATATGGGTGAAAGCAGAGAGAAAAATATGTAGACAGAATAAGTGGACTCCCCTTATGTGTGAGGAGTGTTCTTGTGCAACATTTTAACTGTTCCGGGTCTCCCCTGGAGGCATAGGGGTTAAATCCCCCAGGTAGAGTGAAGCAAAGGGATCCAGGAAGCAAGCGACTTTTTAAAGTCCATAGCAGGCTTTTTTTCTCTATTGCCCCCCTGTGGATTTTATGAACTGCAGTGGACTGGAGGCTGCTACAAAGTAACCAGGTTTCTGCCACTCAAGCTGGGAGGGCTGGCTGTGCTCTTTTCTACAGGAAAGCTGAGGGATGACTTATTATCAGGGCTTGGCAACAGTAAGTCGTCTATGGGTTTGAGGCAGTGTTTAAATGGTGACCCCACATCTCTACACATGGTCAGAATGACAAATGCACTGAGGCTGCTGCTGCTGCTGCTGTGTGTGTGTGAGAGAGAGAGGGGGGGGAGGGGGATGAAACTGCCTGGCATATGCCTGCTCCCACCCTCAATGTCTTTGACACCCATGGAGACGTGACATGGAGGTGTGCTATATTTGGGTACCAGATCAACTGTAGCTACTCCCTTCTCCATCCTAGTTTGCCGAAATGACATCCTCATTGCAATTGTAGCGCTGTCTCTTCCCCACAGATCACACCCTCAACGTCTCAGCCCACCCCACTTCTGTATTATTTGCAACAGGCTATCCTCATTTGTTTTCAGGTCCTGCTTCATGGAAAATACTACTTAAAATTGAATCAGGGACAGCTGTGTTTCTTTTTTAAATGTTTATTGTATAATATAAAACTACAAAAGTAAGACTGTTCATTTCCATGTAATTTGCCCAACAGTTTTTTTTAAATTATTATTATCATTACAGCCCATACCTACAAGTGAATACAGTAATCTGGTTTCAAATGTATATGTCTGTAACATTGCATAGAAAAGGCACAGCTCTAAGGTCTGTGGTTGTGGGAGATGGGGGAACAGGTGGGGTGGGAGAAAAATACAGCCTTAGTTTTGACAAGAGAGAGAGAGAGAGAGAGAGAGAGAGAGAGAGACCTGTTTTAAAATGACTCACAACATTTTAAAGACATCAGACTATTTACACTTTTTCTTTTCCCCACCCATCCTGAATTTCTGCTTTAGAGAATATTTTGCTAATTATACTGCATTGTTAAGCATGTACAAGTCTGTGATTTTTTTCATTTTAAATTGCCACATTTTAAAGGGAAAATCCAAAATTTGAGTTAGGACTATTTTTAGCATAATATTGCAAACAAAAAGTTAAATTTCCAAAATTGTCAGCTATAATATTAGAAGTACTGAAATGTTATTAAAAGCAACAGCCTGTTGGTTTCTTTTAAAGGAATGTCATTATATTCTAGAGCAAATGAGCAATGTTCTTAGGGTATACATTTACAATTGTTCTTTTGATTGTTTTATTTTCACCGTAACCTTTTAGATCCACATGTCAGTTCTTTGAGAACAGCACAACTTGTTCTCAAACTGGTAACTTGGAAAAGATAGCTCTCTTATTTGTTTGTTTGTTTGTTTGTTTGTTTATGTATTTATTTAGTAGCTTCTAGCAGATGGGAGCAACCAGAGCCACGGAAGACGTCAGAGGCAAACTGCTTTCTGCCTCTTGTGTGTGTGCTCAAGACATCAGGATGCTCAATGGCACCAAACCCCAGGCACTGGCATGTAAATCCTCCCCAGCCAGGGATGCCCCAGCTCAGCCGAGGAGTGCCTTCTTGGCATTTGACACCAGGAACAAACTCCCTTCCCTGTTCAGCAGCAGAAAGACTTCTTTTGCTTGGCCCAAAGCAAGGGTGGCTTGCTCCAAGGGCACTGCTGGTTCTATGGATCAGGGCACCGTCTCTCTACAAATCATCTTGGTTTTATATACAGGTCTAAATATCATGGCTCCCCTGGCACCCCCCCCCAAAAAAAAACCTGCACTTCAGTGAGAGTCCTCAGAACTGATTTCGGGCTCCAGCTCCCCCACCCACCAGACAACTAATTCCCGGGGGGGGGGGGACTCTCTTCTGCCTTGTGTTCATCTGTTTGAGTGTTAAACCAAGAATCTGCCACCCTTTGTCAGCTAACCTTTCAAAGAGGAAAAGGAAGGGTTAGGGATGATCAAGCTGGTACAAAACCTACTTCCAAAAACATGCTTCTATTCCTCAGCACTGCTTGATCCTCCCATGAAGCATGCTTTTATTAACTTTTGAAAGTTTGTCCAATTTGGTCTCCAAGACTTGAGAAACCCAAAATCTCATAGTCTGTCTATGCTCCAATGAGAAAATTCCTTTGAAGAGCCAGGGAAATAGGAAGACAATTTCTGCCATGCTTGTAGGACTTTTATTCAATGCTCTTTCTTTCCTATTCATAAAAGGCTTTGCCCTTCTCCCTTGAACATGGGTCCAGGACAGCTGGGCTCTGAAAGCCCCACAATATTCAAGACACTCGTCAAGTCAATGTGTGTCCCAGTGAGATAGATGGTGATTTCCCTTGGCCATCTAGGCTTTGGCTGGACTTGTGTGTTGAGCGTGCCAGTGCCAGAATGCCAAAAAGGGGCACACATACACAGGGCACCCTCAACTTGCCAGAGCTGATCCGTGGTATTTCTACTACACCTGCAGTGTTCAAAAACTTCTCATGGAAAGGATGCTAACACTTCTAAATTTTGGAGGCAATCTGCTGCCACTCTCCTAGCCTCTTCCTCCCATGAAAATGAAAACAGAAGATGAATTATTACATGGTTGGCTTATATATGAAGAGTCAAGACCACTCTTAGGTTGGTTAAGTGGTAATGACTTTCCCTGATCCCCAGCCATAAATCAATTTGAGAAATGCTAACACACAAGATGCTCCCAACAATACCAACCACCTCTTACTGTAGGAACCGGCAAGGGGTTGGCTGTTGTAAAACACTGCACTGGGCCTTAAATTTCTCCTTGTATCAAAATTAGAAACAGCTAGAAATCCATTCTTAGTCTCACAGAGGGGAGGCCCCAAACTTCAGGGAAGATTTGCTCCTTTTTTTCTAGTCCAAAGTCACAACTTTTGGGGGCATTCAGGAATGAAAATAGTCATTTCTGTACTTCAAAACTATTTCTGTTAGGAGGAAATACCACTTTGACCATGGATTGTGATTGCTGTGCCTAGTCTGCTTTCATATACACATCATCTTGTTTATGATTATGAAGGGCTTGGTATGGCTTGGAAGTTGGCCTGAAACCTACTCACGGGCCCTGCAATGCTCCACTTAGCAACAAAAGCCAGGCCCCGCTAGAGATGTGAAGGCCCCGGGGGGGGGGGGGGGGCACACCAGTTTTCCAAAAGCCTTTTGGTTTTTTCTGAAAAAATGGAAAATTTGAAAAAATTAAAAAAAATATGGAATTTTTATTTTAACATTATGAATAAATGCTAGTATCAGATTATTCTAATTTCTGTGCACTGAGGACAAGCAAAGGTTACAAACAACTCTCCAATGCAAGAACAAGATGCATTTATTCCTTTAGGAGGTGCTGCTATTGTCAAAAGAAGAAGAAAAGGTTTCACTTTTGTTTTTGTATGTGAGCAGGTGTGTTTGGTTCTGTTCTGTCCTCTTCACTAGGCCTCAAAGCATGAGAAGAAAATACAGAGCAACTAAAATGATTGATTAAATTTCATGCCCATTCACTGAAACTTAGTCCCACTTCCTTCTATACATTTCCCCCCTCTTTAATTCTTTTTATGAGGATGAGGTTTTTATTTTATTTTACTTAATACTGTGGAGAGGAAATAGGAATAATGGTTAATTCTGGATTTTAAAACATTGTTTTGTAAAGGGTTTTTTGTTCCATATAAACTAGTAAATAGTTCAGGAGATTGCTACTCCATTTGTTACTTACATTTGCAAATAAATATTATTTAAAAAGTAAATTCTGTTTTTAATAATTGTTTGGATACACTATATTTTAATATGCTAGTTGTGATAATTTTATGCCAAGTCAAATTGTACGCAGTCATATAATATGTTCCTAAAGTAAAAGAATGACTTTCAAGCTGTAAAAGGGGGTAGGGAGTGCTAACGTAGCATTTTTTTTTCAATTTTTCCAAAAAATTCCAGAAATTTTGCATCTCTAGACCCTGCCATGTCTCCTTGTTATGAAATAGGTCTTCTGCTCTGCTTGTCCGACAGGGCTCCCTGCCATTCAAACTACCAGTGAGAGAACAGACTGCCTTATCTCCAAGGGTGCCATCCTATATACAGTGGACCCTTGTATAACAAACTGTTTGTATAACATAAAATCTGTACAAGATAAAAAATTCCGGAGATAGGGGAAATTTGCTCAACATAATTACCTATGGGGCAAATCTGTACAACATAAAAATGGGATTACTCAATTTTCAATGCATTCCTATGGGAAATTTGTATAAAGGAAAATTTGCTTAACATAATTTCATTTGGAACGAATTAATTCCTTTATACAAGGTACCACTGTACACTCAGTTGATAGCAAGGCCCACTGAATTCAGATTGACTAATTCACAGGGGACACATATATAATCCACTTGATATAGGCTTGCAGTGCACATGGATAAAGATCAAATCCCCTTGATACCAAGGCTGTTTTGGTCAGACTGCAAGAGAACCTGTCTTTTTTGAAAGTAACCAACAATACAAAACAGCTCAATTTTTGGAACTACTGTAAATTTATGAACTTTCTTTTGCATAATTCTATCCAATCAGATCTACTCTGAGTAGAGAAAAGCAAAAATGGGGAGGGTGGGTTGCAATCCTGTTGACAACATGTATCCTGAATAGAACCCAGTAAATAATCTCCACACCATTCATCCCCCTCTTGTCTGGATTTACATTCCTACAAGAGAATACATTCCTCCCATACATTCTATACATGTTACAATCCAGATGTTGTTAGTGTCACAATAAAATAAATATATATACAACAGGAAAATAAAAAGGAATAAATAACTTATGAAAAACAAAATGAAAAAAAAATCACTTCAAATTCAAAAAAGTTTTTTTAATTCTGCTCTCTTCTTGTCACTTCATTGCACATGAATGTCAATATGGTTTCCCCAAATTAGATCTCTGTTTGTTTTTCCAGGGGTGAGAGGGGAAATGTTTTGTTCCATTTAAGACCGTCAAGACACCTGGGTTACCCATGGTTCCCAACCTTGGGTAACCCAGGTGTCCTTCGGCTGCAATTCCCAGAAGCCTTCCCCAACAGCTGTGCTGGCTGAGGTTTCTGGGAGTTGCAGTCAAAGAGCACCTGGCTCACCCAAGGTTGGGAGCCACTCTCTTAAGATAACAGATTTCAACTGCAAAGTTTCAAATAGATTTATTTTGCATAGCAAGGATGGCATTGGAAAAACAAACTTGCTGCTTTGCTCCAAAACACGTTCATTTGAAGTCTCGCCCAACGTACAGTCCTTTTTAAAAAAATCACTTGGGAAGTTCAAAGAAAAGGACAGTTGTTTCCAAGTTACGTGTGAAATCAGATTTAAATTTTGATCAATGCATCTGTTTGCTGACACTGTAATTTCCTTGCCCAGCCCAGCCCCCAACAATTCTTATACGGACCTGAGAAAAAAACTGCACCAGAAAAAAAAGTCTGGGTTACTGCTGAGCTGTGCTTACTATTCCCTCGCACTGCATGCAACTACCCTGTAGTAACTGTACCCACAGCTGTGCTAGTCACATAGCTGATTGCATGCGAAAATCATCTCCCACAAACTAGGCAGAGGAAGCCTTGTAAACTTGGAATGAGTTAGTTCTGTTTATTTCCCTTTCTGACCATGGGTGATCTGCAAATGATAGCTCAGGTATGAGGTGGGTTAGGGGCTGTCAGTTTTTTTCTTTAACTATTGGGAATATAGGACTGGACCACCCTAATATTTCTGTGTGATGGCCTGTTTTCTAATGATGTTTCGTACAATACCAGCTGCATTTCATGCCCCCCCAAACCCCGCCACAAATCTCTGCCCCTCTCAAGCATGCTATCTAAATTCATGGCTACAACTTGAGGTTTCTCAACCCTGCATCCTCCCACCACACCAAGTGACAAAAGTGCCCCCCCCAACCACCAAGGAGAACTCAAAACAGTTGTTTTATGATCACATCAATTTGTATGAGTTAGGTTTTTCAAGATATTAAAAGCAGACTGGATAGGATTTCATTGACCGTAATGTGTAATGCTTCTGGTTGAGACAAGCAGCTCTCCAATTGCCAAGCTAGTTAATGGAAGAATAGGATCCTGTGGGTGACATTACACTTTACACATTAAATATACCTCAAATAAATAGACATGGCATGTTCTAAAGTGCCAGTTTTATAAAGCTGCCTTCCTAAAGGCAGTCAAGCCCCCAATTTTTCTAATCCATGAGAAGAAGTGAGCAGAACAGACTGAATATTGCCAAATTACATTAAAACATAATTTAAAAATTATTAAATAAATATAAAAGTTATTCCTAAAGAAGCCATATGCATATCAACAATATAATTTGTAACCTGCACTCAATTAAGTACCATTTAAAATCAATATGCCATAGCAATTTTAGCAACAGGCATGATTAACATTGCAAGTTTTCTTTAAAAATAAATGTACATCACAATGAATACGTAGGGAAAAACGACAATGGGTGCAGCAACAAGAAGACTTCAGTGGGAAGGAAACATGCATAGAAAATTGCAGTTGTCCATACACTGTAAAACAGGCCTTGTAAAATGTTACGCAGGTCAAGAGACCAACCCTGGGAAAGATACCAAAATGTTCGTAACATGATCGGCTCCAGTTGTGGCAGCAATGGACACTTTTGCACAAGTTCATCCAGTGCCACTAAGAGATGATTTTGCTGCAGTTAATACTGAAGTTGCCTTTTTTTTTGTTTCGGCACACTTGTCAACACAGTGAATAACAAGAATGTCCCAAGAAAAATAATAAGGGTATTCATAAGACTACTAAACCAAAATAGTATGGCATATTAGCATTACATGAAAACCGTGGGGTGCCTTTTTACCCCAAGCCTGAACATGTTTTCTTGAAAGGAAGCTCCATTGACTTCAATGAAAGTTACTTTCAAGCAAGCCGTTCATATGCAGCCAAAAGGACATGGGTTCCATTAAAACCAAAATGCAGAGCAGAACAAAGACGAAACCGCTACAGCTGCACTGCAGGTAGTTGCTTTTGCATTTCAATCTAAGTCATGCCATGGTAACACCGGAGGCAGATACAATGGTTGCAACTCAATCAACATAAAACAGCACAGAAGGCCACTGATTTCTCCAACCTGGATTCTAGATTTCCTCTCTGGGGAGGGCAGCTATACTCACAGCAGAGAGGGTGTTCCCCCAAGCGCCTCTTGCCTGCCATGCGGGGAGCAAGAACTTAGGGTCCAATACACCCACAGGAGCACTCCATTTTGTTGGATTGTGGTTGAGTCTTTAATATATGTGTCCCCCTGCCCCAAATTGTCTTCATTAGTTTGTTAGTTTGTTTTTAAGTCTTGATCATAGTGGGATGCAGGGAAGGGGGAGGGGAGAGGCAGTTTAATCAGAATGAAGTTTCACATCTATTTCCTGCCAACTGTTCTGACATCACTGTTGGAATATACATGGCTCTAAGAGTTTTCTTTAATCACAGTAGTAGGCAGCAGGGAGTAAATATTTGTGAAACATTTCAGGGAAGAGCCCTTGGCCTCTTCCTTCAAGCATGTGTGTCTGGATTCAGAGAGGCCAACTGCAGACTGATTTGATCGAAATTTCTCTTTGCACCATTAGATGGATATAAAACACTACAAGTCCATATAAAACTACAAGCAGTTCTTGTACATCAGAAGCTGGATGCAGGAACTAGGTGAGCAAATCCTACCAAAATAGCTATTTCCTTTTTTCCCTTTTGTACTAAGTATAAACAGCATTTTGTTTTTCTTTTTTGCTCTTTTTCTTTCTTTTTTTAAGAAAAGACCCCTCAATATCATAAATTGCAGAATCTGTACAAAAATATAAAATAAATTTGGGTAGCAGTTTCTAAAGAGCCATGTAAATGCAACATTTAAAGATGATACCTCTAAAAAGGCTGAATTGCTAAAGTCCATCTAGAAGGGGCTAAAATGCCAAAAAGGTACTCATTTATCTAAATAATGTCAACCTCTTGCAATAAAACTTATAGAAAAAAAATAGATAACTATGCACATGCAATGTACAGCTTTTCCCCATCGTAATCCTTGTGCTTAGTTTTTACCATTCTTTTTTTGTCAAATATACTAATATTGTTTACAATATGCATTTTTCTTTCCTATATCAGGATTTCAGGTCTCCCTTGAGGAACCACTTTCAAAAACACATTAAAAGTGGTCATATATGGATGAAGGCACTCCAACTCTGTTTGAGGCAAAAACTAGTGTGATCCTAAAAAAAAGAAAAAGGAAAAAAAGAGGGAGAAGAAGACAAGCCAAGATGCATGCACAGTGGTATGTGTGTCTGTCGGTCTGTCCATCTATTTGTGTTGATCTGTAAGGAGGGGGTGGTGGTGTGAAAATACTCCCAAGTGTTTATACTTGTACATTTTTAAAAGTTGCCATATTGTTTAAGACCCAACAAGCACCTCCATGATATGGTCCAGTTCTGTAAGGTCCATTTTGAAAGGCTGACTGGGAGTTACTGGCTGGTTGCTGTACGGAGCCAGAGTTTTTAGGAGGTCATCTGCAGAGACAGGAGCCATTTTTGAGGCGGTTCCGGTAGAAGATGTGCAAGGATCAAAATCATACATTGAAGTGTCAATGTCAGCAAAGAGAATATCATCCAAGGTCAAGTCTGTTAGGAAACCTGTAGATGTTGTGATTTCAAAATTACCAGGTAAAGAGTCCATGGGTTTGGATTCATTTATTCTGCTCTCCTGGACTCCCTCAGGCTTCTGAATACTAGGTGCAATGGAGTTCTCCTTGGAGTTTTCTGATGGCGTCGTTTCTGCTGTTGCTGCAGCTACTACTGCTTCATCGGAGGTAGATGATGGACAGAGCTCCTCAATTTCATCCAAGGCCGAGGAGAAGCTGTCCTTTACTGGTTGGATAGCTGGAGGTGGTAGTTTTGTAAGACCATCTTGTGGGATAGCCTGGGAAGTGCAAAAAGTGTCATCTTCAAGCAGAGAGGCAGGGGTGAGGCAAGACTCCAGTGGTGTAATGCCTGCTGAGTCCATGGGGTGGACTGGTGGAGAGGCTAGATGGCTAAAGGTGGGCTGGATCTCCCGGAAGTTATCTCCCAGGGGGTCTGTAGGCTGTGGCGTGGTGATGAACACAGGCCTCAAGCTGCCTTCCTGTTTGAGTTCTTCCTGAATTCGCCTCAGCATGTTGTTGATGAGAACTGTCTTTTGCAGGCTTGGCTCTGTTAATGGCCTGTGGTTATAAAGTTTCATAAGGGAAATGTTGAAGATAGTCTGGCGCTGTAAGGTGTAAGAGACCTTAGATGGACCATCGGTAGGAGATACCACTTTGCCTTCCAGCCCATCTTCATGCTCATCAAACTTCCGCTTTCCTCCTTTCCCCAACATATATCTGCAAACAAAAGTAAAAGGGACATTACAATTAGGCATACCTCCACACATCAACCCATCTTTGCTTAAGAAATGACTTCAGATGTCCCCAAGAGCACATGGCTCTGTCCTTCTGTAACAGTGGAGACAAAGCATTTCAAATGTCAACTAGTAAAGTAAATAAAATAGCCTTCATTCCTTTGAATGTTGGACACACTCTCCATCTCAAAGTCCTTAACTGTGCATGCCTGCACTTGTGCAAGCATCAAGGACATGGATGCTATGATTACTTCCGGCGGTCCCATCCAAGGCTGTCATCACTTACATATGTGGCTGGTGGGCCTTTGGAGTTATAGTTCAAAAAGATTCCAAGCTGTAGAATAATGTGTGCTAAAGTGTGTCATGGTTTTAGAGCCTGAGGCGGCAGTGAGGCATGAGGTGCTGCCCACACCTTGTCAACCTGGGGAGAACACAGAGAAAAATTGTACCCTTCTCTCTACCCAGGGTGTGCTGGCATCTGAGAATCAGGTAGCCAGTACATGCCATACTCTCTTCTAATAGGTGGAAAGCTAGACAGTATAAATTGTACACTGTTTTACTGGCATAGGGAACATCTGGCCTTCCAGATGTTAATAAGCTACTATCTCTATGATGATTTACCACTGGCCAAGATGGCTGGGGCTGGTGAGAAGTGGAATTCAACCTCCTCAGGAGGACCACAAGTTCTACTTCTCTGCGTTCTTCTGGTTTTCACCCTGGGTGACAGGTGACAAACCTCTTGCACTCCATATGTTTGGACTAGAACTCCTGTTGTCCTTTATCATTGGCAATGCAAGCTTGGGATTCTGGGAAATGCAGACCTAAATATCTTATCTAAAGTGCCAAAGGTTCCCACCACCCCTACTAGGTTCCCACACAATGGAAAAACTAATGAACAACTAATATTCATTCCAGGACTCTTTGTCTTGCCTTAAATTCTTCATTCTCCCACCCCTAAATTCCAACCACCTGTATACCCAAAGACTGAAAAGGGCACAAGGAATACAAACACATCTTTGAAAAAATATGGGAAGACAAACTATCCTGCAGTCTCTCATCCTGAGGGCCTGACACAAAGGGCCAGAGATATAAAAGGCATGCTGCTATAAAGCCTTAGCGTAGTTTTAGTTTTTAGTTTTCTTATTACAGCTCCTAGAATATCTGAGCATTCATAGCCATGAATGTACTGGCTGTGATATGGTTGGAAATATAGTTGAAAAGTGTACTGTTTTGCAACTCCACAAAGGATACTCAATTTCCGATAACTCCCTCCTTGTTATTGTTTAAGAGGTAACTTACAGCACTGCTTTTTGGGGAGGCCTTTCACACCAGCTCTGGTTGACTGTTTGCCTCTTGTCCTGCAATTATTGGGAAATTGTGTCTGGTGCCATTTGGTTTCTATGTTTTTAGTGCTTTAATTTTAGTATTTACAGGTATTTGTTTAATACATGCTTTAGTCTGTCATTAAACTGCCCAGAATAGTGCTTCTGAACTAACAAGGTAGCATATAAACATGAATGAATGAATGAATGAATGAATGAATGAATGAATGCTAATCCACATTTTAGAACCCAGAATGTAAATCTTAGAGAAACGGCACTCCGAAAAAGTTGACAAGGAATTGTTCCCTTTTGGTTGTGGCCCACAGTCCCTGGAAGAAGTTGCCGACAGAGATATGCCACGCTCCTTCCCTCCTTAGGTTCAGGAAACTGATGAAGATGGAATATTTAAAGCTCTCTATAACAACAAAATTTCCTGGATGCTATTACATTTTTAATATGAATTTTAAACTTCATCAAATTATATATATCTATGGTTTAATTATTCCTTGTATATCATCATAATGTTTTTGTGTATCTCTTATGTGAAGTCTTCTAGGTTTCAACCTTTTAACCTGTAAACTACTCAGAACAGTCCTTACACTTGGAGCGGGGGGGGGCAGGGCATGGTATATAACTCAAATGAATGAATGAATGAATGAATGAATATTTGCCACTATGTCAGACATGATGAAGTATACAATATGTCATTAAGCACATTCTTTGAAATATTAATATTTAATCAAATGTTAAGCCACATGCCAGCAAGAGTTAGTTACAGATTAAATAGGGAAAGACAGGTTCCTATCCAACTAAACAAAACAAAAGCAAATTTGTGTGAAAATTTTGCAAAGAATTTAAGAATTATATTTAAAATATAATTATGTATATAGAACCAACATTATGGATCTACAGACAATTATAGAAGAGAATGTAAAAGAAAGAAAGAAATGCTTAAAGTCCAGGATGCTTGTCTGATTATGCTTAGCTCTCCCTTGCCACTGTATAAAAAGGTAAAGGTTCCCCCCGCACATGCGTGTTAGTCGTGTCCGACTCTAGGGGCAGTGCTCATATCCGTATTCAAACCGAAGAGCCAGTGTTATGCAAGTCCATGGCCACGTGGCTGATATGGCTGCAAGGAAACACTGTTTTACCTTCCCGCTTTTTTATGGTGGTACATATTTATCTACTTGCATTTACATGCTTTCAAACTGCTAGGTAGGCAGGAGCTAGTGTTATCAGTGGGAGCTGCGTGGCACCCAGGATTCGAACTGCTGAGCTGCTGACTTTGCATTCAACAGTTTTGGAGCTTAGTCTGCTGAGCTACCACACCTTGTATAACAAACTCCAAAAGAGCATGGTCACTTCTACCTAAAGATCCCACCACAACAACCCCATTTACAAGGTCCTCCCTATTGGTTAAGATCAGATTTAAAATGGCTGCTCCTCTAGTTGCCTTCTCCACCTTCTGGACCATGAAAATCTCTGCAAGGGCAGTAAGGAATTTATTAGACCTTGCATTCTTTGCTGAGTTGGTCTGCCAACATACATCAGAATAGTTAAAATCTTCTACTATATCTCTCCCTTTGGGGAGACATACCTCCCATTTTTCTCCCCCTTGATTCTTACCCAAATACTGTACTCTCAACCTGCCTTCCAAGGTGTATATCCTGGATTTCTTTAGCAGTATAAATGTCCTTAACATAGTGTATAAATCTACACCTCTTCCTTTCTTACTAGGTCTGTTCTTTTGAAACTGATTATATCCTCCTCCAATAACTACATTCTAATTGTAAGTCTCATCCCACCAGGTTTCAGCGATGCCAATCATATCATATTTATTTTGCTGTATTATTTCCTTGTCTTCTGAATCTATCTAAACAGAGCAGAATGTATGTGAAATCTATGTGAAAGGTTTTAAATGAGTTTTATATAGCAACCACAAAATTTCGTTGTTCCTCCAAGGGGGCAATGACAATAAAGATTCCAGATCCAGATCCAGAATGTGGGAAAATCAATTGTGTCAACCACTTCTCCCCAAATGCCTCAGCCAACATGGCTATGAAAGATTCACAAAGCATTAGTCCACTATAGTACCTTTACGAAACCTGTTGAAGTAAAAAGGAGGAGCCATGTGGCCATTATAAAATACAAATGCAAGACTAAGCTATAGTGATATCTTTAAGAAGAACACTTTTTATAGGCCACTAATAAAAAAATAAAAAAAAATCATAAGAACATAAGAACATAAGAAGAGCCATGCTGGATCAGGCCAAAGGCCCATCTAGTCCAGCTTCCTGTATCTCACAGCGGCCCCACCAGATGCATCTGGGAGCTCAGGAGACTAGATATCTGTCTCCTGATACCACTCCCCTGCATCTGGCCCTTGAAGTATCCTGGTTTAAAGCCTAGAGATTACACATCTCCATCATGGTCTGTAACCTGTGATGGACTTTTCCTCCAGGAATCTGTCCAGTCCCCTTTTGAAGGCATCCAGGTCAGATGCCATCACCACATTGTGTGGCAGGGAATTCCATAGACTTACAACGCGCTGGGTGAAAAAATATTTTCTTTTGTCAGTTTTTACTCTCCCAGCCCTCAATTTGAGTGTATGTCCCCTAGTTCTGGTATTTTGGGAGAGGGAGAAGAGCTTCCCTCTATCCACTTTACTCATACCCTGCATTATTTTGTATGTCTCAATCATATCCCCCCTCAGGTGCCTTTTTTCCAGACTAAAGAGGCCCAAATGTTTTAGCCTTTCTTCATAAGGGAGGTGCCCCAGCCCACTAATCATTTTAGTCGCCCTCTTCTGCACCTTTTCCAGTTCCACTATGTCTTTCTTGAGATGCGGTGACCAGAATTGTACACAATACTCCAGGTGGGGCCTTACTATTGTTTTGTATAATGGCATTAAAATGTTGGCTGTTTTATTTTCAATCCCCTTTTTGATCATCCCTAGCATGGAATTGGCCTTCTTCACCGCTGCCGCACATTGGGGAGACACCTTCATGGAGCTGTCCACTAACACACCAAGATCTCTTTCCTGATCTGTCACGGATAACTCAGAGCCCATGAGTTGATAGATGAAGTTTGGATTTTTTGCCCCAATATGCATTACTTTACATTTGGTTACATTAAAACGCATTTGCCATTTCTCAGCCCACTCCCCCAGTTTAGAGAGATCCTTCTGGAGCTCTTCACAATCTTCTCTGGTTTTTACCACACGGAAAAGTTTTGTGTCATCTGCAAACTTGGCCACCTCACTATTTATCCCTGTCTCCAGGTCATTTATGAATCACTGCAAGCTTTCGTGGGCAAGTTCAAAGCATGTACCAAAAGTCCAGGCAGGGCAAAGGAAATGATTGCCAGGAGATGATTCTTAGATGTCAAGTTCTTGTCAATATGATTTTTGCCAGGGACATCTGTCTTAGATGAGGCAGGAAGCAGCAGGGCTGTGGTTGTAAAGCTCAATTTGAAGTCAAAGACTGGAGGCAGAAGACCCTTCTCTGGCACTTCTGGACAATGGCATTGGTAACTGCCGCCCAAAATGAGGATTTGCTCATCCCTGCTTTTACCAGCAGGATATGCCCCCACCCCCCGCTACAATCACTAATTTTTATTAATGTAATAGGAATATATACCTCATATTGGATTATTTATCTACTTAACAAACCACACACTGATTTCTGCTTCACCGCTGCAGCTGCAATATTTCATACAAGTAGGGATTTTTCATAAGCTCCTATCCAGACTATCATAATGGCAAATGGCCTTTAGGCTGCAAAAGTATTTTTAAACTCTCTCTTTCTCTCCACTGAATCAAGTACATCATCCTTAGAACTGCATCTGGAGAAGTTCTCTTTGGACTTACTCCAAAGCAGAAAATACAACCATGCACAAAATATTCCCTCTCTTGCACACACCCTCCTATAAATCAGAATGGGAATATTTATTAAAATGCTCTGCTGGTAGCCTATAAGCAATATGAGGGCAGGGAAGGGGAAAATGGAGGGATGTCAAAATGACTCACAAGTTCAGAGATCTTGTAACAACTGAATATTCTCCATCACAATACCTTAATATTTCTGGAACTGAATGCCACTAGGAATGGGCACAAAAGGCCAAAACAGTGTTTCATTTTATTTTCCATTTCTCTCCCCCCGCCATTTTGTTTCTTATGAAACAATTTATTCTCATAAGAGCACCCGGGTCAGTGTGTTTTTTTCCTTCACACCAACCAGCTGGCCCGTGGGCCGGCTGGTCAGCACCAGAAAATTTTTTTGTTTCGTTTTTTTTTTTTCTTATCTCATGCTGACCAGCTGGCCCATGGGCCAGGTCAGTGCATTTTTTATTTTTTTAAATCTCCCACGGACCAGCTGGCCTGCAGGCCGGGTCAACAGTGGCAATCCATTTTACAGAGGAAACAAAATGGTTCATTTTAATGAAAAAAAATGACTGTTTTGTTTCATCTGTAACAAAATGCTGCTTCAATGTTTTGTTTTGTTTCGTTATGTAACAAAATGATGAAACAGCATTTCGTTTTTCATTTTGTGCCCATCCCTAAATGCCACCACTGGCTGTATGTTTTTGTTACCTCACCTCCATCTCCTCACTTAGAAGAGCAACCCACCAAGTTATTTAGGCAGAGACAATCTCTATTAAAAATACAGTGGTACCTCGGTTTATGTAATTGATTCTCCATGCAGTTTTGTATTGTGAAAAAATCTGAACCGAAATGCAATTTCCCATAGGAATGCAGTGAAAATCAATTAATCCATTCTGGAGGTCAGAAAAAAAAGCCTTGCACAGCAATACCTCCCCAATGCAGAACACACTGTAATAGGCACAAAAATGACATAGATCAGCAAACACCAAAGATTAGCTCACACCACCCCGCAATGCAAAGGCACAGAAAAAAAGCATGAAAACAAGGAGGCTCAGCTTCCCCCCCGACGCAATGCAATGCAAAGGCATAGAAAAAAGCATGAAAACAACAAAGCTCAGCTTTTCCCACTCTGCAATGCAATGCAATACAATGCAAAGGCACATGGAAAAAAGCATGGAAACAATGAGGCTCAGCTCACTATCTTTCCACCACTTGGGAAATGCACTAAAAAGTTTGAAAAGTAGAAACTGCTGCCAAAAATCTTCATAATGGCTCCAAAACTTGATAAAAAATGCTCCAGATCCTCCCACCCCTCCACAAACTACGGGGGCGCAATGCATCCTGGGTACACTTTTTCCACAATGCCTTATGGAAAAAACGTAAACAGGGGCATTCCACTGAAAATTTTCTTAAGCTGAGGCATCCCCATTTCCAATAATTTATTTTCATAAATCATGTTTTCATTAACCGAGGCATTTGTAAACTGAAGTACCACTGTATGTCTATTTTTGTCAACATAACAGATGCAGAAGAGAAATCAGAAAGTGTTAAACTCCAAAACCTTAGACTAAAGAATCACAGTAGGTTCAAGAATGAACTGTACATGCTGAGGAAGATGTTTTATGGTTCCAATCTCATGTCTTACTTGTAGCTGAAGAGGCATGAAATAACTGTCAACTTTGAATCAATGCAGCAACAATCAGTGCAGCAACAATCCACTAAGTGAATTCTTGCTAACTGTCAACAAGGAATATGTCTTAAGTCTAGAGATGTAAAATTTCCAGGAAATTTTGAAGCTCAGATTCCCCCCCCCCCAAATTATTTCCTGTTCCCCGCTGGGAAAGAAATGGAAATTTTCAGAAAAAGTGAAAACAAAGTCTACATTAGCACTCCCTACCCCCTTTTATAGCATGAAAGCCATTCTGTTTCTTTAGGAAAATAAAATACGACTATGGACAATTTGACTTAGCGTAAAATTATCACAACTAGCATGTTAAAATATAGTGTAACCAAACAATTATTACAAATAGAATTTGCTTTTTAAATAATATTTATTTGGAATTGTAAGTAACAAATGGAGTAACAATCTCCTGAACTGTTTACTAGTTTATGTGGAACAAAAAAAACCCTTTACAAAACAATGTTTGAAAATCCAGAATTAACAATTCATATTTTTTCTCCACAGTATTAAATAAAAATAAAATAAAAGCCTCATTCTCATAAAAAGAACTGAAGAGGGGGAAAATATATAGAAGGAAGTGGGACTAAGTTTCAATGAATGGGCATGAAATTTAATCAGAATCATTTTTGTTGCTCTGGATTTTCTTCTCGTGCTTTGAGGCTTAGTGAGGAGGACAGGACAGAATCAAACACACCCACCCACATGCAAAAACAAAAGTGAAATCTTTTCTTCTTCTTCTGACAATAGCAGCACCTCCCAAAAAGGAAGAACTGCATCTTCTTCTTGCATTGGAGAGTTCAGTTTGTAACCTAGGACTTGCTTGTCCTCAGTGCACAAAATTAGAATAATGTGATGCTATGCATATTTTTAAAGTGGTCTGCTTATATACCGCCCCATACCACTTCAAGTAGTCTCTGGGCAGTTTACAGTTTTTTAATTATAGAATGCAGACTACTCATTGCCCTCCCCCTACAAGCTTGGTACCCATTTTACCGACCTCTGAAGGATGGAAGGCTGAGTCAACCATGAGCCTGCTGCCTGGGATTGAACCCCAGGTCGTGAGCACAGTTTTACCTGCAGGACAGGCATTTAACCACTGCGCCACGAGGCTCTTAGAAATGATTTGGAAAATATTAGAACACCCAGTATGTGCTCACACCACTGCCGCACTTAACACAGGGCTTTTTTCCTACCCTTCTGCACCCATTGTGATGGAACTCATGGAAGAGAGGAGGCCTGGGGATGAAAATTAGAGAGTTCATTGGCTCTGACAGATGATTTGGTTTAGGTGCAACGATGGCAGAAGGAACATGCTGTTGACCACCATAGATCCCAATATATGTTCCAACATGCTCAGATGGTCTGAGCCCAAACCTCCTTCAAATACAATTCTAATTATTATCTTCTTGCCATGTTGATTGTTTTGACAAACTTGGAAAACAGAGCTTTAGTCAAATCACCAATTTATAGAGCACCAAGCAGGTTGGACCACATTTGGATCCATCTTCATCTCACAAACACTTCAACTAGAGGCTCCATCCCTGTGGAAGCATATATTGATCTTAAAAACTCAGACTACCACCTTGCAGCAATTATTGCTGAGTGTATTCTGCAATGAGAGTGAGGACTGGCAAACCCATCAGGGCCATAAGGTCCTGAGCAGTTAATACTGGCATACATTTTGCAGCTGCCCGGCTAGAGACTTCAACTTGAAAACTCCAACTTTATTATGGATAGCTCAAGAAAGGGGTGGCAGGAAAAGGAGAGCAAGCTCTAGAAGAAAGAGCCCTGTGAATGATAGCAAGACTTGGTAATAACTTCATGTTTGGCTCGACTAATCAATTCCTAGTTTGCTAAATCACCAGTTGGCAGTAGGGAAGTGTTACAGGCCTACGTATGCCCATGCCCCCTTTCCTTGACTCCTGCAAAGCAAGGAACTACAATTTCATGTTAGTTTCCTGACCAGGATATTTAATCAGAACCTGAAGTTCATTTAATACACAGTTAGTCATCTAATGTTATTAAATCACAGTTCCTAGCACCAACACCCCAGATGATCAAGGGTTAATTATACCAAGACTTTAAGCAACAAGGACAGGAACATATATGGGAAAAATGTAGAAGGATGAAGCCTCACTGCCCATGTTCATTTGCTATACTAAGGTTTAGTGAGCCAGGAAGTCAGCTTGCTTGATTCCTGTGAAAAAGATTTTCTTTTAAAAAAAAAGTCCATGTTTTTCTGAAGCAAAACAACAAAGCACATCTGAAAAGACTGCTCCTGCAGCTCCAAGGTTTGTTTTCTTTCTCTCGCTGTTTTCCAAAACTGAGAGTGAGTCACATGGAGGACAGCACAATACAATGGCTTGATTCAAAGAAGGTGGCAAGTGGCATGAAGAACTCACCTAGGTGGCCTTACCCATGCTCCGGGTGCTGATTCATTGGGCCCTCCCACCCCCACCTCAGGTGACAGGTAGGCTTGCCAGAGTAATCCAAGTATTCACTAGCAGAAAGATGGTGCAGTCACTAGCACAGCTGTTCCAGTTCCTCTGTCCTTGTGCCTTCCTGTCAACACCAAAGTTTTCCCTATAAGGCACTTACATAAATGATAACTGGTTTTGGCTACTATGCCTTTGATCCTGCAACATCCTCTCAAACTACCACTGAGCAGGAGCTGGAAGTCCCGTGTAGAAACCCCCTATTTAACCTCCCACTTCCACGCCTCCCCCTTTCTCCCGTTTTCTCCCTTCCCCATGAGACCCCTTGGCCTTCCTCTGGACTTCCCCTCTGCAGCAGGGGGTTGGATCTCTTTCTTTGACTTTTCCCTGAGAAAAGAAAAAACAGTTTGATGCTTGCGTATGCCTCCAATCCTCTACCCTATCTCAGGCTCCCCCCCCCCAACCCATGTGTGAAATGGCCAACAAACAGAAAACTGGTTTGTGGAGAACCAAGCTATTGCAAGGGAGAGACAAAACCCAGCAACACTAAGGGGTCTTTATTGTGGAGGAATAGGCTGTGTTTATTGGTCTTTTACACTTGGGCATTACATGGTTTGTACAGTCCTGAGGGAAGCTCTGGGTAGCTGCAAGTGCAAAGGATCACGATCAGGCCTAAAGAACATGAGAGATGAAGGAGTGTGGGGGAAAAGGAAAGCTATACAACAAAATTAAGACTCAGCCATTGGTTTTGTTAGATTATGTTTGTGGTCTACATTAGATAATACAGATGCACGCCTCCTTTGAATTTAATGGGTCTGAGCAGCAAAGTTCTGGGTTATACACGGATTTTTTTAAATAAATAAATAAATATTCAATAAATATTGGGTCCTTATCCACCCATATTCAGGGGTACGAATTCAACAACAAAGCTGCTGAAGTGGTCTACTTGCCCACAAACACAGCATCTTTAATTCAGCTTCTACATCAAGGGGCCCTAAGGACCTTTAAGGCTCTTTGCACACAGTACTATATGGAAAGGAATGTCAATGCTGTGGAAGACAATCCCGATATAGAGAATGCTCTCTCTCTCTTTTGTGTGTGTGTGCGCGCGTGTGGCATAGTTATGTTTTGGGGGCAAAGGGGTGTCCCTATGCTGTTGATGAGAGAAGGGTAATAAAAGATAACCAGAGAGGGGAGATGATTTGGTGTAATTTAAAAAAATAACAATTTCATAAATATTATATTTTATACAAGTGAATCATGGGGGGGGGACTTGGAGGGACATAGGAATTAGAGAAGATGCTGATCGGACCTGTAGCTCCATGAATATTTTTTTTGGGGGGGGGGAGGTTGTCCTTACACTCTGCAGAGGGGGCTCTTGGCTTTCTCGGGGGGGGGAGGGGACTGACTACCAAGTTGTGACTCCATGGACCAGATCATGTCAGGCCCTCCTGACTACCATGCCCAGCTGCAAACTATGGAGTTTTGTCAGCTAGCACATTCGTGTAACATGTGCCCAAGTTACTGATCTCATCCAAGTAACCATGCCTGTGCAGATATGCAGTCTAGGTTTAAAAAGATATTAAATGCACCAAAATGGGCATTGTTCTCTTTTGTTTACCGACCAGTGTCACTTTTAAAATAGTGTCATTACCTAATAAAATAACCAGGTTGATTATTTTCTTAAAGTTATTCTCTAATAGTTTCCCAAACCTCTTGAGATGAGAAATGTTAATAGTACTACAATTTCTAGAGCACCAACTTGACATACAGTTTACTGCCAAACTGTAGTTCGTAAACCTTAATGTTTTCTATCTCTGGTTCCCACTGTACATGGCATTTTTAAGGAAACATTAAGGTGAGAAATCTATGCCACTGAAGTTCCACACTGTTTGTAATGTAATATCCTGCAGTGTTAAAAGACTTACATCCCCAATATATTATAATTACACAATCTCTCTTTTTTTAAAAAATGATCACATACTTGAAGATTCATCCTCAGATATAATTCTATACCCATGAAGAAACTGAGGTATTGGGGAATGTGAAATATGAAATTTAGTTTCAGGTCTTTTCTATGTTTCATGTGTGTATGGGAAGCTGATCTAAAAGCGAAGAGGTCAGCTTGTAAATAGACCAATTAACATCCAAATCCCACTTTATTTCCTTTGTCTAGAATACTTCAAAGAAAGGAACCTTACCGAACCTTACCGCATATTGCTGATGTTCTTCAAAGACAGAATACTGATACAGAACTGTAAACTTTTAGTTTGTGTATTAAAGCAATCTCAAAAGGGAATTGAACACCTGGACACTAATTTTTGACCTGGCAGGAAGTAGCTTGCTTTCTTCTTCTTCTAGGGTTATGCAGATTTCAGATATGAGAACAGAAGTTAGGCAAGATGCCTTGGCTGTAGAATGATCAAAGGGGCTTAAGAGTTATTAAGACATTGTGAGCACCAAGTGTGGCACTAGCCCATTGGCTAACATATTAGGCCTTGAGAAAAACCCGCTTTTTCAATAATTCTTTCTTGGAAGGAGAGGCTGTGTATCAAATCTAGCCCTGTGGACGGTGACCAAGAATTCTACTCTCTCATACTCTCTTGGTTTAGGTGTGAATATGAAATAGGGAGTTGTTTTCTTCTTATTTTGGTGTATTATCCTTAAATGTCATAAATCTGTACACACATTTACTCCTGAGTTTTGAGAATTGTTTTTCTTGTAACCATTTGGAATGTTGATCTTTTTAATTCTCCTTCCTTCCTTTTCTTTTTAGTATATTGCAAAAAAAAAAAAATCCATTCAAACAAATGCTTGCAGTTTTGGCTTAGAGAGAGTTGGTCATACTAATCTACAGATGTTGCCTCAATCAGCTACTGGGATTCCTGGGTGTATAGGTGGGTGTGGCGGCAGCCATCTTCTCCAAGCTGGTGCACTGGCACTGAGCACCTAATTTCATGCTTTGTTGTTCCGAGAGCCCGGAGAGGTCATCACCCACATGTGCCTCTCTTGGGGTTCAGCCATCCCAAGACAGGCAAGAGAGCAGTATGACTACATGACTATGAAAAATGGAGCTCCTGACCAGGGGACTATGATAACACCTACCTAGCAAATACTTCCAGCAGCTCTTGAGAAGTATTTTACCCTTCCTATATCGAGTTAGCAGGAACAAAAAATGAAAAATATTCCAAGGAGGAACAACCGAGCAGCTTCAGGTTTGGAAGCACCAGCTGACTATAGCCATCACTAGAAAGGCATTCTGCATAGGTTACAATACAAAAATAAAAGGAGTGAGGAAGTCATTTTTTCACAAAACCCACAGCCTTGTTTCTAAGCAGAAACTATGGCATCTTCATGTTTTTTCATTCCAAAAATCGCCTAGTCTAGTGCATGGCATGCCACAAAGCATAACAGGCAGCTCCCCAAGTCACATGCCATCCCCGAAGGACTTGCACACCAGCCCTATTCTAGACTACCTGACTGGAATAGCGAAATTGATATACACCTGGGACTCCACATGCACAGGTCTCTGTTAGAACTGTGCCCTCTGCCCTTAAAATGCCCTAAATGTCCATTACAGCACAATGATTTACACATCTACTCAGGAATAATTCCCATGGAAATGGGAGAAAAGTAGATGTGTCATTACAGGCTAAACATGTACAATGGACACCTGACCATGACTGGATTTGATACAGCCATAGGAAGTATTTCATACCACACAGATTATCTTCATAAGCTTTACAACGGAGGCCGTCCATTTTCAGCTGAATGCTTTTTGTTGATGATGATGGTGCTCCTGAACAACAGCTGCTTGGGGCTGGATCATGACTTCTGGGATTGCTCTGTCAACTAAAATACCACCCCTTCTCCCTCTCCGACCCATTTCTTGTACGTATGTTTGGTTTTAATGCCCTCTCTGCATGCCACACATGGACTGATGTGGAATTCCCTAGGGGCTCCTTAGCTTTACAGAGCACAGAAAATGCTGAGTTATGCTACCAGCTGCTTGAGGACACATGCAAGGCTGATGGAGCTGGAACTGGAACTGGAAGACTAGTTTATCTGAGCCAGTGGCATGAGGGCACCCCATCCATTAACTTTATTTGAAGGTCTAAAAAAATGAAACAACTGCACCAAAGAAACAAGATTATCCAGGCTGGGAAAGGTACCCCAAGGTTTGCCAAAGTTTCTAAATTTGATATTAAAATACATCCTTCAGGCTCACATGCAGTTGCTGGAGCAGGTAGCGCAAACCAGACTAGAGATACCAGCATGATAGTGTCCTGCTCATGCAGCACATACCATGCTTCCATACTAAATATTTGATGTGTGGCAGCTAGCTAAGAATGTGTAGGTCGAGTGTTGTTCGTTTCATACCTTGCGTTCGCAAGCACACAAACAGCTGTCTGTCTGCTATCCACACTCTCCAACACCCTTGTCTCTGTTGCATCCATAGACTTTGGAAACCCCACTTTCCACTTGGTTTGCAACAACACAGGAAATCCCCTGTGCCACCCTCAGAGCTGCAAATGCAGACAGCTTTGCACGGCTTTCTTTTCCCTTTTCAGAAAGCCCTTCTTTATTTTCACCTTTGAACTATTTCTACTTCCATTTTCTTTTTCCCCAGTCTCAGATTTCTTTTATTGCTTTTCTTTCTTGAGGCAATATTCTCTGCTGAGGCCAAAAATAAGAAAACAAATATATATTCTGCAAAAATAAGAATAAATAAGAACACAAATATATATTCTGCATATTAGCCCTGAAGATGTCCCCCACCCCCCATCAAATTCTGTTCAATTAATTATATGCTTTCTTGCTCCTGGGGTACATGATTACTATTTGCGAGACTGAAGATGAGACACAAGCCCACTATTTGGCCCAAGACCATGGCCCTCCTAGGGAAAAGAAGAGCAAGAGAACCACCTATGCAGACTCCCTATGCACCAAACACACCTGTTTTTGCCCATAGGACACATGTAAGTTATACACAGTGCACATAAGCACATGCCTGCATCCTGTAACACTGGTGTAATCAAGGTTCCTTGAGGAATGTATGCATGCAATGCAGGCATGTCCAGACTTTAGCCCGCCTGATGTTTTGGACCACAACTCCCAGAATTCCAAGCCTGTATTTCCAATGGCAAAGGACTGTAGGAGTTGTGTTCCAAAACATCTGGAGGGCTGGTTTGGACATGCCTGATGCAATGCCTCTGAAACTGTTTAGTGCAGTGGTTCTCCACCGGTGGGTCCCCAGATGTTCCTGGACTGCAACTCCCAGAAATCCCTTCCAGCATAGCGAGTGGTGGAGGCTTCTGGGAGTCGCAGTCCAGGAACATCTGGGGACCCACAGGTGGAGAACCACTGGTTTAGTGTATGAGCTACAATGGGTGGATAACATTCCCTTGGAACTCCCTGTCACTTCACAGTATGAGTTTGCTCTTGTTCAGGATTGGCTGTCTGAGTTATTTAATGTGCAGACTCTATTTCAACGGTTTCCTTATAATGTCTGCCAGTTCTATAGCATAGTGCTGGAGCCGAGTGGTGAGTCTTCTTCCCTGACTGCCAGCATGGAAAGATCTTGTACTGGGATCTCTGGGGAAGGGGGTCAAGAGGAAGTGCTCCACTCCCTCCCTTCCAAAGCCTAGAAGACTGATGGTGAACCTTTTAGAGACCGAGTGCCCAAACTGCAATTCAAAACCCACTATTTTTTTTTTTTTGCAAAGTGCCAATACAGCAATTTAACCTGAATACAGGTGGCTGTGAGGGGATGATGTCGGGTGCCCACAGAAAGGGCTCCGAGTGCCACCTTTGGCACCCGTGCCATAGGTTTGCCAGCACTGGCCTAGAACATGGTGCGAAGCATCTGCACCAGTTCCGGGTCCATTTAAGGTGCTGCTGATGGCTTCTAAGGTGCTGTATGGTTCTGGATAGCAGCTTCATGAAATAGCACTTCTCTCCACTTTAGCTTGCCTATATGTGAAGGTTTCCACAAGAGGGACTTCCCTACAATTACCCCTTTCCCCATCCACATTCTGAATTGTAGCTCTCAGGAAGAAGGCCTTCTTGTTCCATTTACAGAATGCTTTTCAGAGTGATCCCACTTGGCAAAGCAAAGCAAAAGCAAAGTGTGTCGCTTATATAACCCCATGGTGCTTAAAGCACTCTCTGGGTGGTTTACAAGTGAATTATGCAGGCTACACATTGCCCCTTCCCCCTAGCAAGCTGGGTACACATCTTACCAACCTCAGAAGGATGGAAGGCTAAGGCTGCTTTTATACGACCCCTAAAATCTGAGGCAAAGGGCTCCCAGATGCGGAGCTTAAAATTGTTTTCCCACCAGCTGCGGACTTATAAAAAAATTAAGTACGACCACGCCCACCTAAGCGTGCCCCAGCGCATTTTACAAGTACCTGGTATCTGGAGGTAAACAATTTTCCGATGCGGATTATAAAGCTGTGGATGTCAGGCTCTCCTTGCCTTCTGTTTGATTTTTTTGTCCCCGCCGCCCCTTTAACAGCCTGGAATCCCTACGGCAGACGGAGGTGAGCCTGCATTCTTTTCTCCCTTTTTTTCTCCCTCCCCTCACCGCAGACAGGAACAATGGAGTGCGGAAGGGTGGGAACACAGGAAGCAGAACAAACCCCCACAATCTCTGTTCCGAATTTAAGTTTTCAGCGGATTTTAGAGGTCGTGTAAAAGCGCCCTAAGTGAACCTCGAGCCAGTTACCTGGGATTAAACCCCAGGCCATGAGCACAGTTATAGCTGCTGTACAGCAGTTTAACCAGTGCACCATGAGGCTCTCCATCACCAGTTTGATATCCTTTCTGTGCCAGGCAATGTCTCTCCCTCTTTCTGTTTTTCTCCTATGTTTTTTTATACTTTTTGTGAATCATTTTTGCAGTATGCCTAGACAGAAGGATTCCTTTAATAAAATATTCCTCTTTACGTTTTGTTTTACTATATCCCTAGCTTATGTAAACTTTCCTGAGAGCTGGTCAAAGAACAGGGTAAAAGCAGCTTTGAAAAAAACAGTAAATTATAACCACATGTGAATGAATATGAAGAAACAACAAACATATGACAAAGAAGCATGTCACTTTTTGCAAGGATAAAAAAATACTTGCTGAGATTTCCAGTCATGTGGGGAGCATGATCCTAAAATAACTGGACATGCGAAGCAGACCGTGAATCTGGAGGTTGGCAGATATATGTGCCTACTGTTTGTGCATCAATGGTGTCTGTTTTAACTTTACCACATATGTCAAGTGTGGACTACATACACCAGAAGCAATGGCTGAGTGAAAAAAGAAGGGGAGCGCACCCATCTCTATGGGGGACCCCAATATTATTCTCTACCTTATACGGCATCATCATATGGACTTATACATGTGGGGTGGTACAGGCAAAAATCAAAGTGCCGCTGTTGCTCCACATCACAAAGTGTCAGCACCCACACTGGTGCTAAAAGAGTAAGCACAGGGCAGGTGGCCTGCCAACCCCATCACTTTCCGTTTGCAAGGAAAAGAGGACGTGAAGGTGGCAAAGGCGGTCTCTCGATTGCTTTTCAAAGAATTCATAGCCAAAAAAAGGGGGTGGGAGAGGCAGAGACCACTCACAGAGGCCTGCCAGAAAAATTGTCTTTTCCACTTCACTTAGAGCACAGCATTCAGGTAAATCTTGAAGAAAGCCACCTTTGTACCACATAAAAGAGGCGGGCTTTCAGCTACATCAGGAGTGCCACAACTTTTTCCTATACAGTAGACCCTCGTATAACGGAGGGTTTGTTTAACGAAAAATCCGTGCAACGTAAAAAAAATCCGCCCCCCCTCCCCCCCATGAGCTCCGCCATGACCAACCATGGCAGGCGCCCCTTCTCTTCCCCCCCCCACAACCCGGGTGGCGGGTGCCTGTGTGAAGGGAGTGGGTTGCGGGAGAGAGGTGTGTGTGTGTGTGTGTGTGTGTGTGTGTGTGTGTTTGTTTGTTTGACGGGGCATGAAAGGAAAGGCACCTGGGACTCCCCCGACCGACGACCACGACGAAGGAAGGGCGCTGCTCCTCTTCCCGGCGCGCCGGATTGCGCCGATCCACGGGGGAGGGGGGGCTCCCACACCGGGGCATCCACCAAGCCCGGCTGCTGGAGAAAAGGAGGCGGGGGCGGGGGGCACAGGAGGGGCGCCCCCCCACCCCCAGCGCTGCCGGCTCTCTGCAAGCGGAGCGGCTCCCCTTCTCCGGCTCGGGGCGCAGCGCTCTTCTCTTCTTCTTCTCCGGCATCGCTGCAACTTCTTTTTGGTAGGTTGGTAAGTGGGAAATACCCTGCAGCTGTTTCCCCCTTCTCTTCATTGTTACCCACAGATTTTTAGAAGGAGATGGTGGGGAGGAAGAGAATGGCCACTACCACCCTTCTGTGGTGAATTAAACTGTGGGTGAGCAGCTACACCAGGTGGCCTACCTCCTCTCCTTCTTACTGGGAGAAGAGCGACGGCAGCAGCAGCAGCAGCAGCAGCAGCGCAAGGAAGAACATTTGGCGAATGCAGTGGAGAGCAGCAGCCAAGCTGCATTTACTTAGTCATCCTAATGGCAGCCTGGTAGTACCGGAGTGACTAGTGATTTATATCAGGAGGCTACCATATAACATCTTAGGTCCAGGCTAGGTCATTACAACCACAGGCTGAAGGGAAAGGAAAGGTTACTCTACCTACATACCTACCGACCAACCAGTCTACTGACCTACCTATGCCAAAATCCAACCAATGCCTTCACCAGGTATGAGGAAATTCACAGAACTGATTTCAAGTCACACAACTGGCTGTGGAACCTAAAAGTCACACGACTGGCTGTGCAACCGAAGAAAGATTTGGCACACAAGCGATAGCTTGAAAAATGGCTCCTACTGCTTGGACCAGGTTCTTACGCAACCCCATAAGCCAACAGGCCTTTAGTTGCTATGCAAGACTCAGTGGTGGCTCAGTGGACTAAGGCTTCCAAAAACTGTCGGCTGCAAAGTCCGACGCTCGGTGGTTCAAATCCCAGGTGCCGCACAGTGGAGCGAGCGCCTGCTGGTGACCCCAGCTCCTGCCAACCTAGCAGTTCAAAAGCATGTAAGTGCAAGTAGATAAAAAGGTATCACCATAAAAAGTGTGAAGGTAAAACAGTGTTTCCTTGCAGCCATGCCGGCCACGTGGCCACGGATTTGCACAACACTGGCTCTTCAGCTTGAATATGGAGATGAGCACCGTCCCTAGAGTCAGATATGACTAGCACACATGTGCAGGGCGAACCTTTACCTTTAAGACTAATTGGGACGTTCCCTTTTTCAAGTGCTTTTTTTCTCTTGCTCTACAAATTCTGTATTGTCTATTTTCTCTTTCTTCAGCAAAGAAACTACATTATTTATTAAGATTCCCGTCCTGACTCCCTTGAATGACATCAAAATTGGCTTCTATTCAGTTCTGGGAAATAACCAGGCAGCCAAAGGTTTGTTTAGCATTTGCTGGTCTTTCTCGCTGCAAAGATTTCAATGCTGCCAAAAACTATACACTGGAGAGATCTGTACCTTATATTTTAAGGTTTTTCCCACTTGCTTCTGAGTGGATAAGAGATAGAAAGAAGCACATTTTCTTCAGAATGAAACTAGAATGTATGTGGAAACATAGAACAAGCTTCTAATCCCCTGAGAATGCTCCATGACAGCACAAATGCAATACACACGAATACTTGTGAAGTACTTCTGAGCACTGGACAGTAAGGAAAGAGGGAATGGTTCTGGAAGTTCTGGGAAGATTACCTCCAGTTATTTGCTAACGGAACAACTGTGCCAGAGGAAAGAGGCAATCTTTGCTCATTCTTTCTTCCTCCTGCAAGCCTTAATGTTCCATGAAGATCTGCTCTTGCAGACTGGGAGAGTCTTTGGAACAGAAAGGAGCGACAAGAGAAAGGAAGAATCTGAGGGGGGAAATGGTCCACTTTAATGTCCATGATGAGAAGGAGCAGAAATACAGTGGACCCTCCTTGTATAACAAAGGGTTTGTATAACATAAAATTTGTACAACATAAAATATTCCGGAGATAGGGGAAATCTGCTTAACAGAATTGCCTATGGGGCAAACCTGTACAACATAAAAATGGGATTACTCCATTTTCAATGCATTCCTATGGGAAATGTGCATAAAGGAAAATTTGCTTAACATAATTTCATTTTTTTTTAATTAAGTAATTTTATTGGTTTTTTTAGGGGGGGAACAAGGGGGGGTATGGGGGGAAAGGAGTACAGTTTAAAAATTACATTGAATATATCAAGCCAAAAATAACGATTTAACATATTAACAAATCAACAAATAATATCACAATGCTAATAGGTTTGTTACTTCTTGCCATCTTTTCCGAGAAATCTCATCGTAGTCTCCCTTTAGAAAGCCGGAGAGTCTATCGATTTCAATGCATTCCCTTATCTTTTCGTGGAAATTTCTCTCTGTTGGCACATCTGGTTGTTTCCAGGATTTCGCATACAATATCCTTGCAGCAACAATTACATGGTGAAGTACATATCTCTGGTCATAGGGAATATTAATATCTACTATATTTAATAAAAAAAATTCTGGTCTAAGCTCTAACTTAATTTTCAAGTATCTTTCTAAAAATAATTTTACCATTATCCAGTATGCCTTTGCCTCTTTACATGTCCACCACATATGATAAAAGGTACCACAATCATGTTTACATTTCCAACATTTAGGTGAGCAGTTATACATCTTAGATAAACGGTGTGGTGAAAAATGCCATCTATAGAACATCTTGTAACATTTTTCCTTAAAGGCTATAGATTTGAAGAGTTTGACTGTGTTCCACAAAGAGTCCCATTTGTTTAAGATGAATAGAATAACCAAAATTTTCTGCCCATCTTATCATAGTATCTTTGACCAGTGTATCAATCATTTTTTCATTTAACAAAATACTATAAAATTTACTAAGAAGCTTTGAGTCGCCAGAGGATAGTATTTTGTCAAGTGGAGTATCATTAGTCATAAATCCCCCCTCTTTGGTAAGATTTTTAAAGTATGAGTATATTTGTTGGTACTTCCACCAGTCTAACTTATAACCTTCTGATACTAATTTTTCTAGTGACTTCAAGGAGAGGTCGGCGTTCAGAAGATGTCTGTAAGTTAGAAATTTTGGGGTTACACTTATATGGGGGCTAGTAACCGCTCCCAACAGAGAAAGCCACAATGGTGCTTTAGGGTAAAATTGTTTTTTTATCGGTAACCATATTTTAACTAAGGCATTCCTTATCCAGTGCTTTTTTAAAAGGGTAGGTATATTACCCTTATACCATATGTAATGATGCCAACCCTTATCCAAATCGTGGCTCTCAAGCTGCAGTATTCTATTATTTGTCATCAGAATCCAAGTCATGGTAGCGGCCTTGTAGTATAACACCAAATTGGGCAGGGCAAAACCACCAGTTTTAGTTCTGTCCTGTAGATAAACATTTCTGATCCTTGCTTTTTTCTTTTTCCATATAAATACACATATACTTTTTTCCAGGTCTGAAATGATCTTAAAGTTAGGCAATATAGGTAAGGATTGAAATAAAAAGAGCAATTTAGGTAAGCCATTCATTTTAACTGCAGCAATTCTGCCCATTAAGGATAACTGAAGTCTTGACCAGGTTTCCAAATCAGCTTTGATTGCTTTTATACCATTAACATAATTATCTTTAAGTAAAGTGTTACAATGGTTAGATACAGTAATACCCAAATATTTTACCTTACTAGCATGTTAGAAACCCGACTGGTTTACCAATTTTTCGATCATAGGTGAAGTCATGTTTTTAGTGAGCAACAGTGTTTTTTCTCTATTTACCTTTAGTCCTGAAATTTTAGAGTAGGTCTCCAGTGTCTTTAGTAGTTCTGGAATGGAGGTCTGTGGATTCTCCATAATAACCAACAAATCGTCCGCGAAGGCTTGCACCTTATAGATTTCTCCTTTGCTTTGAAGACCTTGAATACCTGAGGTGTTTCTTATAACATGGAGTAATAACTCTAACGTTAAAATGAACAGCAGAGGAGAGAGAGGGCATCCTTGCCTGGTACCTTTATATATCTTAACTTTATCTGTAAGGTAGCCATTGACTACAATCCTAGTGTTTTGGGTGGAGTAAATTTGTTCTATAGCTCGTAGCATTCTGTGACCACACTGTAGATAATCTAACTGAGTTTTGAGTAAAGACCAGGATACATTGTCGAATGCTTTCTCAGCGTCAATGAATGCGAAGGCTACTTGCTTCTCAGGGTGACATTCATAATACTCCAACGCATTAAGAAAAGTTCTAATGTTGGATTGGAGGCGCCTTTTTGGAAGAAAGCCGGTTTGATCGTGGGATATCAAAGAGGGTAGGATCGTCCGCCATCTGTTTGCCAAAATAGTTGCAAATATTTTGTAGTCCACATTTAGGAGAGCGATTGGCCTGTAATTCTGTATCAGGTCTTTGGGATTCCCTTCTTTAGGAATCAGTGTTGTATGAGATAGTTTCCATGAATCTGGTATGTCTTCACCCTCTAAAATAGATGTAAAAAGATTTTTCATATTTCCAGAGACTATCTCAGAGAATTTTTTGTAGAATTGTGCCGGTATCGAGTCAGGTCCGGGGGCCTTGTTTGTTTTTTTATATTTTTCGTGATTAATGGCCTCTGTTATTTCCATCATTGTAATAGGAGCGTTCGTCAAAGTTCTCTGTTCTTCAGTAAGTTTTGGAAAGTTGGCTTGTTCAAGGTATTGAAAGATGGCATCTTTATCTATTGTCTCCGGCTTGAATAGGTTCTGGTAATATGCCTCTATAATTTTTTGAATTTGTGGTTGCTCTGTCTGGTTTCCCCCCGTTTTATCTTTAAGTGCTAAAATAAGTTTTTGAGATTGTACCTTTTTTAACCTATAGGCTAACCATCTACCTGGTTTGTTTACATTTTCAACAAAATTCAGCTTGGCCAGTTTAATCTTATGGGCTATGTCTGCTGTCAAGATCAAATTAAGTTCATGCCTACAAGAAGCTAGGTCTTTATTCAGCTGCTCGTTGCGTGGGTCGTGAATTAAGTCCTTTTCAAGCTTTTTCATCATATTGAGGATGGATTCGGATCTGTTTTTTCTCTTTTTGTTCCATCTTGCCATGTATTGGGTGACAAACCCTCTAAAGTAAGGCTTTGAGGCATCCCACGCCATTTTCAATGGGGTGCCCTTGTTCAGGTTCAGTTCAAAGTAAAAATTCAAATCTTTGGCAGCCTCCAGAATGAATTCTTTATCAGTCCACAAAGCTGAGTTGATTTTCCAGTGTCTGGGCTTACCCGAAGATTTCAATGTCCACAAGATAGCATTATGATCGGAAATTGTTCGGGGGAGGACTTCTATGTCCCTTGTATTGAGTAAAAGATCAGATGAGGCCCAGCACATATCAATACGGGAGAAAGAGGCATGCTGTCTTGAGTGAAAAGTGAAACCACCTTTTAGTGGGTTTTTCCTTCTCCAGATGTCTTGGAGTTCTAGAATGTCGGACATATTGAGAAAAGATTTTGGCAGTATGGAGGATGAGGTCTTGGGTTTTTTCCCTTTTGGTAAGATGGCGGCAAGCAGCAGAGACGTTAGCTGAAGCAGCCCTGGCCAGCGTTGATGTATCCCAGGTCCCAAGAGGGTGATTTCCATTCCATGATCACCCACTGGGAGCAGAAGAAATCCCAGATTCGATCCGAGGCGTCCCAGGTGCGGTCCCCCCCGTGAGGGTAGATACCCCTGGGAATAAATCACTCGAGCGTCTGAGACCGTGGGAGAATCGGACGGTGAAGAAGCTGCCCCCCCTCCTATGCAAGTGAGTGGCCTTCTCTTCATCAGATAGCCCTTTTAAAGATATAAAATCAAGCAAAACTCACCTAAAGAAAATCTGCTTCCTTCTAAATACCTCTTTGCCTGCCTTTTGTTATTTGCTTTTCGGAAAGGGCTGCTTTTACTTCTCCGTTAAACGGCAGATAAACCTCCGAAAATCAGTTTCACTTTTGATTTTCTGGCTCCTGTTGGCTCAAATGTGGATACAACACGCCATCTGCTGGATCTTTCTATGTATGCAGCTGTGTTTACATTACATTGCTGTTCTGAAAAGGAGCAAGTCAAATCTATTGTGAATATATATTAGCAAGATATCTGCTGGACTTTCCGAATCTCTGCATTATCTCTGGGAAGAAGTAAATTGGCTTTACTGTAATCACAGCACAGTAATTACAACACGCTCTTACTTGGACTTTCTCTGCCTGTAGTATCCTGTATTGCAACTCTTAGCAATGAGTAAAACCCCATCTGCACCAAAAAAGACTATCTCTACCTCTCTGGCCCATCCCTCTCTTCCAGCCATGTCTCAACAACCGAGTCAATCTAGCCAAGTCCTAGATATGCTTAATCAGTTGAACTTAACTCTGATCAAACTGATTTCAGACCAGACCACTGCCTTCTCTGAGTTAAGAGCTGAAATGAAAGAAGGTTTTGCCAATGTAGATTCCAAAATGGATTCCTTTTGTGGACGTCTACAGGCGTTGGAAGACAACATGGGCATTACTGACTTCCGTTTAGAAGAGATTGAAGCTAGAATGGAATCCACCAACAGATCGGTTCTTATGCAAGAAATAGAATCCTCTTCCAAAATTTTAAGGATTCAAGGCCTCACTGCTGACAAAGATGAAAATCTCTATACCACAGTTGGAGAAGGCTTGGCCACCTTGCTTGAGGCACCTGTAGAAGAATTCCTTCGTGAAGTAGACGTGATCTACCGTCAACCCACAGCCTACACTAGAAAAAATAAACTCCCTCCGGAGGTAATAGTCAAACTTGTCAGAAGATACACCCGAGATTGTATCCTCAAGATTATTCGAGATAAAGAGATGGAAATCAATAAATCCAAAGTGACAATACTGAAAGACGTCCCATGGGAGGTCCGTCAACTGCGGAAAGAATACACGTTTCTCACCAAACTTTTGCTTAAGCATGATATAAGATACAAGTGGATCTACCCCCAAGGCTTGATTTTCCAATGGGAAGGGAAAACACAGAAAATTGAATCCCACAAGAGAGCTAGAATCTTCGCTGAGAAAAATGCAGGGAAGTTGGGTTTCTCCCCCTCTTCCTCTTCATCATCCCTCTCCGAAGGTGATGACACAATCGATATCCAAACCGCTACTAAAGATGACAGCCGAGACAACCAGACTCCCAAAAAAGGGACTTCCAAGCAAGATCAAGACACTGGTGCAGTGGGAGGCGCCAGGCCAAAAAGATATCTCAGGCCAAAACCGGGGAGGAAACACCGTTGGAAGTAAAACAAGATGGCTCAGAAAATTCTAACATGGAATATCAATGGATTGAACTCCCCACAAAAGCGCCGCAAGACATTTAATCTCCTCCAAAAACAACAATGTGCAATTATCTGTTTACAGGAAACCCACGTATTGAGAAAGCATGAACAATACTTAACCCAAAATAGATTGGGGAATCTGTTTTCCACCTCAAACAAAGAAAAGAAGCAAAATGGGGTGGCATTATATATCAAACTAGAACTCTCTCCAACTCTTTTGAAAAAAGATCAACTAGGCAGATGGATCCTTGTCCAGGCAAATATTCAATCTAAAGAAACAATTATTGTTGGTATATATGCCCCTAACGACACACATGGAAGACAAGCCTTCTTTGAAGAATTGGCTCAGAAGCTCTTGCAATATGAAAATCACCAGTTAATAATACTGGGGGATTTCAATGCTGTACATATTCCATCTGTAAACATAATTTCATTTGGAACGAATTAATTCCTTTATACAAAGTACCACTGTAGTTAGGATTCAAGGAAATCTTCTAGGTAAAAAATGAAAATGCACGCGCGCGCGCACACACACACACACACACACACACACGTAAAGTATGTACATTTCATGTCCCAAACTAGATTTAGTTTCTTTGAAACCTCATAACTCATTCACCAGGGTGGATTTGATTTAAATCATGATTTTCAATTTTCAACATAAAGACTCATTTTTCCTGGAGTTGTTTTAATCTTAATAATTACAACCAAAAGAAGTTTTTTCAGAATAATAACTGTTCAGTTTAGTTTTACAGTTGTATCAGAAAATTATTGATTTGGTGGTTATATACCATTAGAAATACATAGATAGATAAATTATGAAATCATTGCAAGGTGAACTATCTCCAGTGTAATGGGTTAATCATTCATATTTGGACAACCGTTCTGTTGTACTTTAATGGAAGGAGAAGAATAATCATTACCTTAATAATAATTTAAATAGTTTTATTTAACCAAAACAATAACATTATATGGCATTATGTTTGCTTGTATTTGCTTCAACACCCATGCTTGTTAACTGATATGGTTCAAATATCTTTAAAAACTTAGACTGACAGTCTAGATATTCTCTTTTATAGCCTGCTGCCATTATAGGTTTTTCTCCTTAAGGGAGAGAGTGAAAATAATATGATAACTCTCATATAAAGATCTCAAGATGTGGAGTACTGTGCTTAAAAAAGTTTCACTTTCATTTTACTACTTGCTCCCCCTTCTCAAACTTTGCTCCTTGTGCAGACATATTCAATTCCAGACAACCTTCTATTCATTGAATTTCTTAAAAAGTAGCACTTAAGAGGTAAGGAGGTTTATTCTGTGTACATAGATTTGCAGAGTAACAATAGGATTAAGGTCTTTTTCTCAATTCTGATGTTTATTTTATAACTTTTTTGTTATGAAGGAGGCATGTTATTGTTGCAGACCCAAATGCAGTTTTGAAAACAGCAAAACCAAGCATCTTTGAGAATATCTTCTAGATAGAAAAATTGCCCCAAATAATCAGAAATCTCTAGGAGATCATGACAATGTGAATGGATTAATACAGCCTAATGCTACATAATTAAAAACTAATTTCATTATGAATAACCTTTGGACTATAATGTTTCTTAACTAGAAAACAATTTTAGAGAGATTTTTCCTCAAAAAGCATTTAAAATTAAAAAATAATTTAAATAAAAATTGATTTAAATAAAAAAATTCCCATTTAAATCAAAATTTTAAAAAATCATCGCTTTTTATCCATTTACAGAGATGAGAAAGTGACACAAAATAAATACTGACAGCCATTTTAAAAAAAAAGGTCTATGGTCTATATAAATTGTCTGTTAATGTGTCTCAATACCAAGGAGTCATATATTCTGGGCAGAGCTTGGAATTTTTGGACTACAAATACAAAAATCACCTGGCCAAAACAGCTACATGGCTATCCTCACCACTAACACAGTTTTTGAGACCAAGGTAAAGTTTCTGGGTAGCAGTGAGATGAAAGAAAAGTTGATCCCCCACCCCAAGTGTCTCCCCACATGAAGATCCCATCACACTAATTCAGGCATGTCCAAACTTCGGCCCTCCAGATGTTTTGGACCACAGTCCTTTGCCACTGGCAATCTAAGCTTAGAATTCTGGGAGTTGTGGTCCAAAAGATCTGGAGGGCCGAAGTTTGGACATGCCTGCACTAATTGATCTAGGTCAAAAGGGTTTTAAGCAAGTTGCTTCCATAAAAAGTGAACACCACCGCCATCCCATTCTGATCTCAGCTACAGTGATAGGATTTGCATAAATAAAATCGGAAGAGAAGAAAACAAGGATGATGCATCAAAATTGTACCCTAAAAATGTTTTTGTTAGGCAGCTGATTTCAAAACAGACCCAGATAAATCTGATTCAGATTAATACAAACACAGGATAATATCTTTGTTAGAACACCAAAATGATCAAACCACAGCAAGCATTCGTAGTTCAAGTTAACATATACAAAATACATTTGAGTGGTCTAGAGATCAAGACACCAGCCCTTCACACTAATTTCTTCTTCTTTTATTTTATTAAACCCAACTTAGGAGTTCCAAGGCCTTAGTGGTAACATCTATATGTTAACTAGGAAGAAAGGAGAAGCCTCTTCTCTCAAACAAGCAATGCAATTACACAGCAAGTCCAGAGCATAAGCCAGCTAATGTGCTCCAGTGATATATTGAAACTGTAACCTAATACTATTGTTTCCATCCTTGAGCCTTGCCTGCACTCCCTTGTTGCATGCTGTCCTATTTTGAAGCCCAGAGGGCAGAATGAGCCCCCCACTGTTTATTAATCAGCAGATACTATGCTGCTGCAAGGCAGAGGGGGTCAAGTCAGAGGGGGAGAAGGGGTGCTCAGCAATCCCCACTTCACCTTCCCCAGACTTGGAGGCTACTGGTGCACCCATGCAAAACAATGACATTGCTCTCCCAACACTCAACACCTCCCCACCTCAGATTTTACTCTGCTAAAACAAACAAACAAATAAACAAATAAATAAATAAACAGGAAAAGCCACAGTCAAGTAGGCCTGTAACTCATTCGGTTTGCTGAAGTTCTGGAAGAACCACGTGGGATATTAAGCTAGAAGCAGGGTTCAGTGCTACCAATTTACTGTGAGCTATCAATTTACCAATATACTACGATACCCAGTGTGGTGTCTGGATGGAGTGGCAGACTAGGATTTAGGAGAACTGGATTCAAATCCCTGCTTGTCCCTGGAAACTCACCAAGGTGGGTGGCACAGGTAAAACCATTCATTAAACAGTTAACTCACTCTGAAAGCCATGAGTTGCTATAACTTGCTTTTCACTTGGCAGTACACACACACACACACACCACCTTCTCTTGGCCCAGAGAGGAGCTTGTTTGATGGCTTTGATAAATTGAACAGATCTAGCAGGACCAGAGATAGACACCTAGTGCAGTTTGATGGTTTGGCATTGTGTGAGGATTGGGCCCACAGATGCTAAGTTGGTGCCTTGGATTTCATGCCCCAACTCCTTCTGTGGAGCTCTATCAAAAGTAGTGCCACGGGCTTCCCGCCTGAGTGGGCGACTGAAGGAGGATGTGGGGTGTGGAATCTGGGATGTCTGAGTAACACCTGTGGGGCCTGATCCACTGAACCATGCTAAGTGCCCATTTCTAAACAAGACTATGTCAGTTGAAGCTGAGAAGCCTTTCGCTAAATTTATCCTTTGGAAGAAATTACCAACTCATCAACTAACCCCTGAAACAGAAGACAAGGTGTTCCACTCCAAAAGACTCAACTGTTAATAGGGTGATTATAAGATGGAAAAAGGAATGAATGCAGAGTCCTCTTGCATGACATGTGGCCAGACCTTACCCCTCTTCATAAACCTTGATTTGCTTAAGTATATAAGAAATGAAGAATGACACTAGCGGTCCCATGGGCTAGCAGACAGTAGAAATGTCAAACACTAAGGCTAAAGTCAAGAGCCAAAGGATTCTGAGTTTGTTAAAAAGCTAATGAACTCAAGGTTTCCGTACTGAATCTGTGGGACCCGCAGAAACCGAGAGCTGACTTTATATCCAATCTATTGCTGAAGCCTCTCTTTTATGCTTCTGCTTCACACAAGAAGAACACAAATGTTGTGAAAGTGTGGGATCAATATACAGTAGGACCCCCGTATCCACTGCTTCATTACCACTGATTCAGTTACCCAGTTTGCAGAGGAAAAAATAAATAATTCAGCATCCGCAAAGCAAGCTACTGTCACAAAGAGCAGCTGTAAAGCAAGCTACTGTCATAAAACAGCAGTAGTAAAGCAAGCTACTAATGCAAAACAGCAGCTGTAAAGCAAGTTATGATCACAAAACAGCAGTTTTGGGGACATTTTGGCGTTTTCTCTTATCCATGGTGTCAGGAATCTGTCAAATTCCTGTTTGTCATGTTATCTTAGAAATCATCTGTTTGATCCCTGACTGGAAAAGGCAAATGTTTCCTCTCTATAATCAACAGGTTGTTGTGAAGGCAAATGTTTCCTCTCGCTAACTTCAGAAAGGGAATTTATGAGTGAAGGGCAAATGGGTCAAATGTTTCATCTTTACAATATATTTACTGTACATCAAAAGGGTTACTGGACTTCAAAGAGTTAAAGGTGTAAAGCAGGAAAGCTAGCTATCCCTTTCCCTGTCCTATCCACACCTGATTATGATTGAAATCTTCCCCAGCTACACAGAGGCTGAGAGCCTCTGTCCATATCAAAAGAATCATTCACACCTGGTTATGCTAATGACAGGAAGATTGGTGCCAGGATCATTCAGGTCTCTGATCTAAAGTTTACATTTCTAAAGAACAAAGGAAGGTCTCTATTTTTCCCTATAAAGAGGACTTGCCCTCAAACTCAGAGAGAGCCCTTGGTGTATGACTGAATGCTGTTTTCCCGCAATCATGTAGCAACTTAGATCGACACTGGCTTGCGGCCAGCAGAACAAAGGAATATTGGCTCTAACATCTTCTATTCCTTGTGAGTATAAGGTAGACTAGAATAGACTTTATTGTTTTAGGCTGAAAGTTGCAATATCTTCCCTTACAGGTATTTTACTCTAAAGTATTTTGCATTTTTAAGATTCTATGCTGTTACCAGACTGATTTTCCTTTTGTACGAAGAAGTGCCTTGCCAGCTGATGGCAACGTTCTATACTGATTTTCATGTTTTCCTAATAAAGTAACTTTTCCTTATATTTTAACCGGAGTGTGTTGTGCCTGAAAAAGGAGAGTGTTTTGCTAACTGAGCAGTGTCTATGGAACCCGGCACTACTGGGTCAGATGTGAGCATATTTTCTTTTGGATTTTCTGTTGCACAGAACAGATCACTAACTGTTCTGAGACTCCAGGTCTTGGATGGTGAATGTAGGGTTTTCCAGGGTGATCAGTCCCTTAGGACCAGGCACAGTGATGAGATTGCTCACTCTCATCTAACAAACTGTGTGGCTGGCTGCTCCGTGGACCCTTTCTGGAAAGTCCTGAGGCCGAAAGTTAAGCCTTGAACCTTATTCATTTTGGTGGCAGCGAAGGTTTACACAGGCATGTGCCCTGAAGGCGTGACACACGGTTTTCATTATCCATGGGAAGGCTTGGAACCAATCCCCAGCGGATACTGGGGTCCTACTGTAAATGGAACAGAAACTATGGGAAAAATAGAAGTAGAGCGTTTCATCTTTCTATTGTTCTTAAAAGCTCTCTGCATCTGCTTCTTGGACAACAAAAGTCTAACCCAGATTGTGTACCACTAAACCTAGATCTCAGCCTCCCCCTCTTATTGGTCTACAATTTTGTTTATCTCACTGGATAAAGAAGTGTGTCAGGACCTGTAAGCAGAAACCAGGCTGTCCATAGGGGAGTCTCCAAAACCATTATGTCAGAAAAGGATTGCAGTTCTAATTGAAGCTGAAAAGAAACAACCCGTACATACTATCTACATACTCATAACTAAACTAGATAGCAATATTCTGCACATCAGTTCACATGACTGTGGTGGAAGAAATATCAATAATTTAATATATGCTGATGATACCATACTATTTATAGAAATCTAACAGAAACATATTAAGGAGCTTGAGCTGTTCTTGGACAGAGCGGAACAGACTATCCAGGTCCATGAAGAGACAGGGCACACTTCTGAGGATGAAGTCACTTCCCCAACTCAGGAGGTAGATGTGTGGAGGAATGTGACTCAAAGGAGTAGAAGGCCAAGGGATTGCTCAGAGAGTCTCATATTGCACAATCAATTTGAGGCTCTTTCCCTCAGCACACCTCATGAGGCATGCACAGAGGAACAACTGGTTCCACCTGAGGATCTCTCCCTCATCACAATTGATGAGATACAGGATCAGGTACATGTAGATGAACAGGCTGCAGGAGAGAAGCTCCTTGTACTAGGGGATTCTATAATTAGAAATACAGAGGGATGAATTTGTGATGAGCATGATAACCGTATGGTCACTTGCCTGCCAGGTGCAAAGGTTGCAGACATCACAAGAAATCTAGATAGCTTGTTAGAGAGAACTGGGAAAGAGCCAGTGGTCATGGTACATGTTGGTACCAATGATGTCGGGAAAGCCAAGCGGTCAGTCTTGGAAGCCAAATTCAGGTTGTTAGGAAGGAGATTGAAGTCCAGGACTTCAAAGGTAGCATTTTCAGAAGTGCTACCTGTTCCTCGTGCAGGACCTGCCAGGCAGGCAGAACTCAGAAGCTTCAATGTGTGGATGAGGCAATGGCGTCAAGAGGAGGGCTTTAGATTTGTCAGGAACTGGAGAACATTTTGGGATAAGCCAAACCTGTTCAGGAGGGACGGGTTGCACTTGAATCATGATGGGACCAGATGGCTGGCACTCAACCTCAAAAAGGCTGCAGAGCAGCTTTTAAACTGATAACTGGGGGAAAGCCGACAGGAGCTGAGTGGCATCCGGTTCAGAACACCTCATCCACAGGGAATGAGGTTGGAAAGGGTAGAGAATCACATAGAGATGACATAGCAGGTATTATCACTGGGAGAATAATGGAATATGATAGTTTGTCTACTGAAAATAAAAGCGGTGGTGGTGGTGGGGGAGAACAAAGCAGCAGCTGTACCCACTGTACAGGTGCTTCTACGCCAATGCTCAAAGCCTCCAACCAAAAATGGGAGAACTTGAACATTTGGCAGCTAGGGATAACATAGATATAGTAGCCATAACAGAAACCTGGTGAAATGTGGAGAACCAGTGGGATACAGCAATCCCAGGCTATAAACTCTATAGAAGGGATAGAGAGGGGCGGGTTGGAGGGGGAGTGGCCATCTATGTCAAAGAAGGGGTAAAATCCAGCAGAATGGAGATTGACAGAGGGTCTGACTCCACCATAGAATCACTGGGGGTTAAACTACCAGGTCCAAGGAGTGATGTGATAGTTGGGATATTCTATCGTCCACCAGATCAAAAATTGAGGGGGACCTTGAAATGAGGAAACAAATCATGGACGTGTCTAAGAGGGATAGGATGGTAATCATGGGGGACTTCAATTATCCCCACACTGACTGGGCCAATGCGAGCTCTGGGCAAGAAAGAGAAACCGGTTTTCTCGACTTGCTGAATGGCTGTGCCTTAGAGCAACTTGTCATGGAGCCCACCCGAGAACAGGCAACTCTGGATTTAATACTGTGTGATACTCAGAACCTGGTCAGGGATGTGAATGTCACTGAGCCTCTGGGGAACAGTGACCATGCTGCAATCTCCTTTGCCATGCATGTTGGAGGAAGAGTATCAAGCAAATCAGACATAAAATCCCTTGATTTTTGAAGGGCAAACTTCCCTCAGATGAGGAAACTAGTTAGAAAGAAACTGAAGGCGAAGGTTAGAAGAATCCAATCTCTTCAGAGTGCATGGAGCCTGTTTAAAACAACAATAATAGAGGCCCAACACAAGTGCATACCACAAAGAAAGAAGAGCTCATTTAAGTCCAAGAGGACACCGTCATGGTTAACGAGTGGACTTAGAGAGGCTCTAAAGCGCAAGGAGAGGTCTTTCTATAAATGGAAATCCTCCACAAATGAGGAAAATAAAAAGGAACACAAACTCTGGCAAAAGAAATGTAAGAAGATGATAAGAGAGGCAAAGAAAGATTTTGAGGAACACATGGCTAGCAATATAAAGGGTAATAATAAAAGCTTCTTTAAATATGTTAGAAGTAGAAAACCTGTCAGAGAACCAGTTGGCCCTCTAGATGGTGAGGTAGGAAAAGGGGAGGTTAAGGAGGACTTGGAAATTGCAGAGAAATTAAATGAGTTCTTTGCATCTCTCTTCCGACAGAGGACTGTGAGCAGATTCCACTGCCTGAACGGCCCCTCTTGACTAAAGAATTAAATCAATTACAGAGGATGTTTTGGGACTAATTGATAAATTGAAGATTAACAAGTCACCGGGCCCAGATGGCATCCACCCAAGGGTTATTAGGGAACTGAGAAATGAAACTGCAGATCTCTTAACGGTAATATGCAACTTGTCTCTTAAAACGGCCACAGTGCCGGAGGACTGGAGGATAGCAGATGTCACACCAATTTTTTAAAAAGGAAGGAGGGGGGACCCGGGAAACTACAGGCCAGTTAGCCTTACATCTGTCCCAGGGAAGATGGTGGAAAGCCTCATCCAAGAGAAAATCTTAAAACACATAGAAGAACAAACCTTGCTGAGAGAAAATCAGCACGGCTTCTGTAAGGGTAAGTCTTGTCTGACAAATCTTTTAGAATTTTTTGAAAAGGTCAACAGGCATGATGAGGAACGCATGGCTAGCAATATAAAGGGTATGGGTGAACCGGTGGATATAGTCTATCTGGATTTTCAAAAGGCTTTTGACACAGACCCTCACCAAAGGCTGCAGAGAAAATTACACAGTCAGGGGATAAGAGGGCAGGTCCTCTTATGGATTGAGAACTGGTTGAGATCCAGGAAACAAAGAGTAGGTGTCAACGGGAAATTTTCACAATGGAGAGAAGTGAAAAGCAGTGTGCCCCAGGGATCTGTCCTGGGACAGGTGCTTTTCAATCTGTTCATAAATGACCTGGAGACAGGGATAACCAGTGAGGTGGCAAAATTTGCGGATGACACAAAACTTTTCCGTGTGGTAAAAACCAGAGAAGATTGTGAAGAACTCCAGAAGGATCTCTCCAAACTGGGGGAAATGGGCTGCAAAATGGAATTGCGATTTAATGTAGCCAAATGTAAAGTAATGCATATTGGGGCAAAAAATCAAAACTTTATCTATCAACTCATGGCCTCTGAGTTATCTGTGATGGATCAGGAAAGATATCTTAGTGTGTTGGTGGACAGCTCCATGAAGGTGTCTACCGAATGTACGGCAGCGGTGAAGAAGGCCAATTCCATGCTAAGGATTATCAAAAAGGGGATTGCAAATAAAACAGCCAACATTATAATGCCATTATACAAAATAATAGTAAGGCCCTACCTGGAGTATTGTGTACAATTCTGGTCACCGCATCTCAAGAAAGACATAGTGGAACTGGAAAAGGTGCAAAAGAGAGCGACTAAAATGATTACTGGGCTGGGGCACCTCCCTTATGAGGAAAGGCTAAAACATTTGGGCCTCTTTAGTCTGGAGAAAAGGCGCCTGAGGGGGGATATGATTGAGACGTACAAATGCAGGACATGAGTAAATTGGATAGAGAGAAGCTCTTCTCCCTCTCCCAAAATACCAGAACTAGGGGACATCCACTCAAATTGAGGGCTGCAAGAGTAAGAACAGACAAAAGAAAATATTTTTTCACCCAGCGCGTTGTTAGTCTGTGGAACTCCCTGCCACAGGATGTAGTGATGGCATCTGGCCTGGATGCCTTCAAAAGGGGGTTGGACAGATTACTGGAGGAAAAGTCCATCACAGGTTACAAACCATGATGGAGATGTGTAATCTCCAGGCTTAAAACTGGGGTACTTCAAGGGCCAGATGCAGGGGAGTGATATCAGGAGACAGATATCTAGTCTCGTGCACTCCCAGACGCATCTGGTGGGGCCACTGTGAGATACAGGAAGCTGGACTAGATGGGCCATTGGCCTGATCCACCATGGCTCTTCTTATGTTCTTATGTTCTTACTTGAAATGAGTACTGATGAAGAAATTCCAAAAGCCGGATTACAGAGTTGAATATTACAATGGCAAAAATATGTTAAAAATATAATGCAAAATTAGCCAAATTACTACTGGTCTTCCTCCACATAAGATGTGTATAACTTATTCTGTAAGCTAATTGATAAGCTGCTGGGACATATCTCAGTCATCTACCTTATCATGTGCCCAACTGCAGAACCTAGATGCACCCTAGCACTTGGTTAATTAGCCACAATTAGGCATAGTAAATATCAATAGAATTCTACAAAAAGATTTAAATAACTACAGTGGTACCTTGCAAGATGAACTTACAACGCACCCGACATATGGAAATCCCAAGCTACGAGCGCAATTCCATTGGTTTTTAAATCCCACTGCCTTACAAGCAAAAGATAGGGTTTCCCCGACTTAACAATGTTTTTTTTTTTTTTTTGGAAAACTGTTTCTCCTGTGGCGCTTTGCGTTTGGGAGGTTTTAAAAATACCTGCACCATTTTCTTGCACTTCTCTATTGTGAGAAAGGTAGGTTGATTTTTCCTCTGTTATATTTATATACGGTACTGTACTGTAATTTTTTTTGCGCGTTTGCCGTGTGGGCGGTCTTTTTCTTTTGCAATTTTTAAACAACCTGCACTTTCCTCCTCAATCAGGCACGTTGCGGGGAAAAGCTCAACTTGTTTAAAATGTCTTTGAGCCACCGAGCCAAGTGGTTGCCTCGGTGGCTAAACTCATTTTAAACCACCCATCACTTCTGCCCCCAATGTGCCCAGTGGGGTGGGGAGCTGCAGGTGGTTTAAAGCTGTTCCCCACAGGAATGCATTGAAATCCGTTCATCTGGAACAGATTAATTGACTTTCAATGCATTCCTATGGAAAATAGCTCCCAGACTTACGAGCTAATCGATTTACAAGCGTATGCTTGGAACGGATTAATTTTGTAAGTCGGGGTACCACTGTAATTTGTTCTACGGGTCAATTCATTTTACGAAAAACTCATCCTACGAAATGTGGTTTCCCACAGGAATGAATGGGAAACCAATTAATCTGTTCTGAAGATCCGAAAAAAGGCAAAAGGCAGCCTTCTTTTGCTCTTTATAAAGTGCACTTTAAAGGCATGCAGAGCCGGACCCCCCCCCCCCAAGATGTTCAAAAGCAAGTTCCAAGAAAAACTCCAGGTCATTCCCACCAAAAGTGCAATGAAAAGCAAGGCAAATATGACCAAAAGCAAGCTCCAAGGCAAACCCTGGGTCATTCCTGCCAAAACTGCAATGCAAAACAATGCAAAAACACAAAAGAAAAAAAGCATGGAAACCTCAGCTCCCTACCTTTCCAAGTTCTAAAAGTCCAAAAACTATTGCAAAAAGATGTCCAGAATGGCTCCAAAACTAGATGAAAAAACTCCTTCCACCCCTCCACAAACTACGGGGGCGCAATGGTCGTGGAGGATGCTGATTAAGTCAAAATAAGATGTTGGGTTGGTGGACAGTTATCAGACTCTCAAAAATGTGTGAGTTCTTGATCGAATCAAGTCTGAATTCTCACTTGAAGCTAAAATGGCTAATTTGGAAGTATTACACTTTGGACAAATCATGAGAATACAACACAGGGGACAGCAATAATGCTGGGAGGCAAAAGGAAAAGGAGAAGACCTAACATGAGATACAGTACCCCCCCCGCCCCTTCGCGGTTCATATACTGTGGTCCTGCTATATTGCGGGACCACGGTATACGAAAAAAGCCCCGGGGGTAAGCTGGAGAGGCCTGTTTCAGGCCTCCTGTACTTAACCCAGGCTTGGTGCTGCTGCGAATGGGCCTCTGATGGCCTTCCCGGGCCCATCGGAGGCTCCAAAAGGGCTTCCCTGTGAACAGAAAGTGACTTCCGGAAAAAAGGAAGTGACCTCCCAATCGACAGAAAGCACTTTTGGGGCCTCCGGGGGCCTTTCTAGGCATGTCAGAGGATTCAGAAATGGGGTAGCACCAGGTCGGGGGTAAGTACAAGAGCTCCAGGCTAGGCACCCCAGGCCCGACCCGACCTGCATCCACATATCGCGGATTTTCAATTATTGCGGGTTGGGTCGGGTCCCTAACCCCTCCGCAATAGGTGGGGATTACTGTAGATTAATGGTTCTCGATCTGTGGGTCCCCAGATGTTCCTCAACTGCAACTCCCAGAGATCTCTTTCAGCAGTGAGTGGTGGAGGCTTCTGGGAGCTGCAGTCCAGGAACATCTGGGGACCCACAGGTTGAGAACCACTGCTGTAGATTGATTCCGTAAAGAGAACCACTGCCTCTAATTTGCAAGTAAACTAGAAATGGCCCAAGAGCACAGATCAAGTCAAGAGTGAGAAACTTTGCCTCTGTCAATATTGTTGGACCTCAATTCCCAATCACTTTTAGCTAACCCAAAGTGGAAGATGATGGGAACTGCAGCCTAATAATACCCAAGGAACTAAAGTTGCCAAACTCAGCTCTAAGAGATAGAAAATTAAAATTAAGCAACTCTTCCTCAAATCAGCCCAGATAGTATGTCTTCATTCAAGGGCTTTTGGTCCAATGGCTGGACAAATAATCATACTGGCCCTGCAGGTGTGGGAGAGGAGTGACTACTACCAATCAAGGTGACTTAATGAAGCAGAACAAACATGAAAAAGCCATGAAGCACTCTTTTTAATTAAGAACCTAGCTGGAAGAAGCAGTCTACAGGAAACTTGAAAGACAGTATACCAACATGCTACAAGCAAAACAGAACCTGCTTCATCACTGACACGTGCCCTGATTGTTGCAAAATATATGTATTTGCATTTAGAAATTCTGGCTCCATTCTTTAAATTCACTCCTGCAGATCTCTCTTACTCCAAGGCCAAAGAAGTTTCTGATGGCACAGCAAGGAAGTCAGAAGTTCCCCCCATCCAAGGCAGGTCTCTTTGCCTTTTGATAGCCAATTTTATCATCACGAGACTGGAGCCTGTATTTTCAACCTTGGCACAAACCTTTTCCCTGAAGATACCTGTTTTTCCCCTCACACTTAACCCTTAACAAGACACTCAAGGGGGCAGGGGAGAGAAGAAATCAAACATAACAGTTAGGCTGAAGACTATCAATTCTGTTTAAACAGCACACGACAGCTTAGGAGGGGGCAACGGTTTGACCAAGGCTGCAATCCAAACCAATTAGTTACACACACACACACTTCCTCTGACTGATTTCAGGGATTTACTTCCATGTCAATGCATTAAGGGGCCAATTATTAGCGATACCCAAAAGGTAACAGGATCCCCCTCCCTGAGAAGGGAACTGAATTGCAGCAGTTAAAAGTTTGGTGTGTGTGTGTGTGTGTGTGTGTGTGAATTTGTCTGGTACAACTTATTACAGCAATTTCTTATTTTTGCACTCCCTGAAAAGGTTGCCATGAGGTTTCAGTTTGTGCCTTTAGAAGCCATTCTCAAAATGTCTTGCTTTCAGCCACAATCTTCAGAGTGGCTTTATTAAACATTTGTACAATTAAAACTCAAAATGACCCTCTGAAGTACCAGCAAGCCCTTTTTAGAGTTCAATCTGCCTCACATAAGAGTATATTATCATCCAGCAATCCTTCCAGCTAACTGGTAAGATATGACAACATCATTTTCCCCATACTGTCAGTGGATGGCTGAAACAGTAATAGAAGAACTTAAGGCCACTTAACTGAGGCTATACTGGCTGATTTACAGCCTATATTATGGTTGAATTCAGTCAGGGCTCACATAGGAACTGCTGATTGATTTGGGGAGTTCACTCATGATGTAATGGGATCAGCCTTTCCCCTTCTTTCCTTCCTTCCTCTGGTCCCACCTCCACCAATTATTTTACAGTTTGCTGTCAAGAAGCTTTGTTTTGAAAGGGTCACATACAGCACAACAGTGTTCCCAGGTTCTTCTTAATGTGTGCAGAAATACAAATCTTGATACCACAGGAATGTTTTTATTTCATCTGGATTACTTCTATTTTGCTTGTAATTGTTTTTAAAATGCATTTCTCATCTGGAGGTGATCTTGTGATAAACTAGTACTGAAGAACAACTTGAGTGCTCAAGAGCTAATCTCATATATATTAAAATTAAAAACAATTTGCGGGCAATCAAGGAGGAAAACACAAGTATAAGTGTTCTCATGGGCTTGAACATCACACCCCAAGTGGCTACATTACCAAACCAGACATGCCCTCTAGACTTTACAAGAATAAATCAATTGATTACATGGGGGAAAATATGTTCAAATCATTCTAGTTTGAAAAAAGCAGAAGCCCCCAAAGGCAGAGAGCGGGAAAGCCACACCGGAAACAAAAAGCACTGGACCAATGCAAACCAACCTTTGCATCATGTGATCAAGAAATTTTTTTTAGAACAACCAGCACTATAATCACAGCAAATTTTGAAGTATTTGATTATGTTGTCAGTCTTGGATAGAGACAAAGCTGACATGTAAGCCACAAATATTATAATTTGTTTTCTTTAGGACAAATTAAAAAATTTTGTTAGGGGGGTGGGGGAAGCAGTATCGGATTTCCAAGCCCTTAATTCTTTTAGCTGTTGTGAGTTTTTTGAGTTGCTTGGCTGTGTTCTGGAAGTTTTTCGTCCTGACGTTTCACTAGACTCTGTGGCTGGAGCAAAGGTGGGCCCAACGTTGATACCTATCATGATATCAACAAAGGTTTCATTTTGATGCAACTCCTTCACTGCTATTTGTCCTCTAATAACACACTTGTAACAACTTGTAACAACATAAAAAGGTAAAGATCACCTTGCACATGCATGCTAGTTGTGTCTGACTCTAGGGACGGGTGCTCATTTCCGTATTCAAGCTGAAGAGCCAGTGTTGTGCAAGTCCATGGCCATGGGGCCAGCATGGCTGCAAGGAAACACTGTTTTACCTTCCCTCTTTTTACAGCGGTACCTATTTATCTACTTGCAGTTTACATGCTTTCGAACTGCCAATTTGGCAGGAGCTGGGGTTAACAGCGGGAGCTTGCTCCACTTCGTGGCACCTGGGATTTGAACTGCCGAGCTGCCGACTTTGCAGCCAACATTTTTCAGAAGCTTTAGTCCACGGAACCACCATGCCCTGACATACACTCCTACCAAAACAGGTCCACTGGCTACCAATCAGATATCAGACATAATTCGAAGTGCTGGCTTTATCTACAAAGCATTAAATGGACTGGGTCTAAGCTACCTCAAAGATCAAATCTCACAGTATGAACTGTTCGGGTGCTTAGGTCATCAGGAGAGGTCGTTCTCTCCATCCAGGGACCTTCACTGGTGCGTCTCATAAGAACACAAGGGCATTCTCTGTTGCTGCTCCCAGACACTGGAACTCTCTCTCCCTGGAGGCTAGGACTGCCCCATCTCTGCTGTCTTTCTGGAAGTAGGCAAAGACATTCATCTTCAGGCAAGCTTTCCCTGAATGAGGGACTACCTATTATGTGATTTTTAGATGGATTCTGATGCATGACTGCTTTGACTGATTTCATAAGAATACTGGTGTAAGTTTACATCCCTCATTATGGAATTTTTCTTCCTTTTGCACACTTGTAGGTTTAATGTCACCTTTTAGTGTTTTAAGATGAGATGCCTCCTTTAATTCCCTGTTCAGAACTTGAATATGATTCAAATGTTAAGAATATAAGAACATAAGGGCCCATCTAGGCCAGTTTGCTGTATCTCACAGTGGCCCTGCCAAATGTGTGTGGGAGCGCATGAGACTAGATATTTGTCTGCTGATACCACTCCACTGCATCTGGCCCTCGAAGTACCCGGATTTTAAGCCTGGAGATTACACATCTCCCTCATGGTTTGTAACCTGTGATACACTTTTCCTCCAGGAATCTGTGCAGTCCCCTTTTGAAGGCATCCAGGCCAGATGCCATCACCACATCCTGTGGCAGGGAGTTCCACAGACTAACAACACACTGAGTACAGAAGTATTTTCTTTTGTTTGTTCTCACTCTTCCCAACCCTCAATTTGAGTGGTAGTTCTGGCATTTTGTGAGAGGGAGAAGAGTGCCCCCCTATCCACTGTACTCATGCCCTGCATAATTTTGTATGTCTCAATCTTATCTCCCCTTAGGTGCCTTTTTTCCAGATTAAAGAGACCCAAATGCCAAATGCTGTAGCCTTTCCTCATAAGGATGGTGCCCCATCTCAGTAATCATTTTAGTCTTTCTCTTCTGCACCTTTTCCAGTTCCACTATGTCTTTTTTGAGATGCGGTGACCAGAACTGTATGCAGTACTCTAGATGCAGCCTTACTGTCATTTTGTACAATAGCATTATAATGTTGGCTGCTTAATTTTCAATCACCTTTTTGATGATCCCTAGCATGGAATTGGCCTTCTTCACCACTGCCACACTCTGGGTAGACACCTTCATTGAGCTGACCACCAGCACACCAAGATTTCTTTCCTGATCTGTCACAGATAGTGAAGTTCCCATGCGTTGATAGATAAAGTTTTGATTTTTTGCTCCAATAAGCATTACTTTACATTTTCCTACATTGAAATGCATTTGGCATTTTGCAGCCCCCTCTCCCAGTTTGGAGAGATCCTTCTGTAGCTCTTCACAATCTTCTCTGGTCTTCAATCTGTTCTGGACTGTATATTGTCCCTCATTATTGTATGCCACTAGGTGGGGTAAAAATATTCTAAATAAATAAATAAAATATGCCAGGAGAATGAAAGCAAAATACTTACAGTGGAACATTGGTTTACGAATACCTTGGTTTACAAGTATTTTGATAAACGAGCAAAAATTTCTGTTGAATTTTGCTTCGATCAATGAGCAATGTCTTGATATATGGCACTGGAGGTGCTGGTTTTGCTGTCACCCCTGCTTGCCCCCTCGCCACTGCCCTTCCCCTCCTCCCCTTCATGCACTTTGCCTCAGCTGCAGACTCCATTGCTGCCGTTGCTGTGCTTCCGGCCGCTGGGCCACCAAGCTCTTATTTGCCCATACAGTCACTGGAGCCTTCCCAGGCAGCGCTGCCAGCTTCAGCTATCCCAGAAGAGGAGAAACGGAGGGGGAGGAGGAAGGTTGGGAGAAGGGAAAAGCAAAACAAGAACAACCTATGCACACACTTAGTCTTGCTAAGCCCACCCACCTTCTGCCTATCCTTCTCGAGGCACCTGCCTCCTGCTCTCCAGAAGGGGGAACTCCCTCGCTTCCCCTCCCCAGGGTGGAGAAACATTTCAAGTGAGAGGTCCATTCACTTAATTCTCTCAACACCCCGATCCACCTTTCAGAGAGTATGTTTAAAACAAGAGAAGCACAGATGGCAAATAGCAATGCTGAAACTTGCCCAGACCGCTTTCTGAAAAGTAGATTCATTGGGAGAAAGTTAAGAGAATTAAGCCAAGCCAGCCTGCCTCCTGCCCTCCAGACCGAGGAATTTCCTCACTTCCCCCCTTCCCGCAGGCTGCAGGAACATTTAAAGTGGTCACGGGAGATCTGGTGGCCCGGCTCATGAAAGAGGAGCAGGCGGTGTTGCCTGGGAGTCTCTTGGTTGACTCATTCCCTTCTTCCCTAGCTCTTTCCTCTTCCTTCCCCTCCCTTGCATGCTTCCCACCTCCAGCCCGCCAGCCCATGGCCCTCATGTTGTTGTTGATGATGTTGACGATGACAACAACGACGAAGTTCAAATTCCTTCTGTGAGCAGATGGCCACACAGTCAAAAGGGAGAGATGTAGTAGTAATGGGAGATTTTAACTATCCTGATATATGCTGGCAGTCCTACTCAGCTAGGAATGCAAGGTCTAACAAATTCCTAACTGCCCTTGCAGACAATTTCATGGTCCAGAAGGTAGAGGAGGCAACCAGAAGCAAAACCATTTTAGATCTGGTCTTAACCAATAAGGAGGACCTTGTAAATGGGGTCGAAGTGGTAGGAACGTTAGGTAAAAGTGACCACGCCCTCTTGGAATTTGTTATACAGTTGGAAGGTGAAGCTAAGCATAGTCAGACAAGAATCCTGGACTTTAAGAAAGCCAATTTTTGTAAACTTAGGGAATTATTGGCTGTGATTCCATGGACTGAAACACTGAAAAAGAAGGGAGTCCAAGATGGATGGGAGTTCCTTAAAACCGAGATATTAAAGGCACAACTTAAAACTGTTCCAACAAGAAGAAAAAATAGGAGAGGTCTAAAGAAACCACAATGGTTTACTAAAGAACTTTCAACTCAGCTGACTATAAAGAAAAACAAGTACAAGGAATGGAAAAATGGGAAATGCACCAAAGAGGAGTATAAACAAACAGCTAATATTTGCAGGGGGATGGTAAAAAAAGCTAAAGCGCAAAACGAACTTAGACTAGCCAGAGACATTAAGGATAATAAAAAGGGTTTCTTTAGTTATGTCCGCAGCAAAAGGAAAAATAAGGAAGCGATAGGCTCTCTGCGTGGCAATGATAACCAGTTACTAACAGGTGACAAGGAAAAGGCAGAACTACTCAACACTTTTTTTGCCTCTGTCTTCTCCCAAAAGGAAGAAGGAGATCCGCTGGGACAAAGAGTAGATGAGGTAGGACGGGAATTGCGACATAGAATAGGTAGGGAGGTAGTACAGGAACATCTGGAAACATTAAATGAATTTAAGTCTTCTGGGCCAGATGAATTACACCCAAGGATATTAAAAGAACTGGCAGAAGTAATTTCAGAACCATTGGCAATAATCTTTGAGAAGTCCTGGAGAACAGGGGAAGTCCCCATCGACTGGAGGAGGGCTAATGTTGTCCCCATCTTCAAAAAGGGGAAAAAAGAGGACCCAAATAATTACCGACCAGTCAGCTTGACTTCAATTCCCGGAAAGATCCTAGAACAGATTATTAAGAAATCAGTCTGCAATTATCTAACAAACAATGCTGTCATTACAAAAAGTCAACACGGGTTTCTTAAAAACAAGTCATGCCAGACTAATTTGATCTCTTTCTTTGATAGAATTACAGGCCTGGTGGATGAGGGGAATGCTGTGGATATTGCTTATCTGGACTTTAGCAAGGCCTTCGATAAGGTTCCCCATGGTATTCTTGCTAAGAAGTTAGTAGGAAGTGGGATAGATAGTGCTACAGTGAGGTGGATTTGTAATTGGTTGACTCATCACACGCAAAGGGTGATCATAAATGGTCTCTCATCATCTTGGAGAGACGTGACCAGTGGGGTGCCCCAGGGTTCTGTTCTTGGACCAGTGCTCTTCAATATCTTTATTAATGACTTGGAGGAAGGAATAGAGAGTATGCTAATTAAATTTGCAGATGATACCAAATTGGGAGGGGTGGCTAACTCCCTAGAGGATAGGATGAAAATCCAAAAAGACCTTGACAGATTAGAGTGCTGGGCCAAAGCTAATGGAATGGACTTCAACAGAGGGAAATGTAGGGTGCTACATCTAGGTAGAAAGAATGAATTGCACAGATATAAGATGGGGGACACTTGGCTAGAGAATAGTACCTGTGAAAGGGATTTGGGGGTCTTGGTGGACCACAAATTGAACATGAGCCAGCAGTGTGATGCGGCGGCCAAGAAAGCCAATGCAATTCTTGGTTGCATCAACAGAACCATTGTGTCTAGATCAAGAGAGGTGATAGTGCCACTCTATTCTGCTCTGGTCAGGCCCCACCTGGAGTACTTTGTCCAGTTCTGTGCGCCTCAGTTTAAAAAGGATGTTGACAACCTTGAGCGGGTACAGAGGAGGGCAACTAGGATGGTTGAAGGCATGGAAGAGATGTCTTATGAAGAACGGCTTAGGGAACTGGGAATGTTCAGCCTTTCAAAAAGAAGACTGAGAGGGGATATGATAGCTATGTTTAAATATTTGAAAGGATGTCATATTGAAGAGGGAACAGGTTTGTTTTCCATGGCTTCAGAGACTAGGACTCGGGGCAATGGTTTCAAACTACAGGAAAAGAGATTCCATTTGAACATTCGGAAGAACTTCATGACAGTTAGAGCTGTTCGGCAGTGGAATATGCTGCCACGGAGGGTGGTAGAGTCTCCTTCTTTGACGGTCTTTAAGCGGAGGCTGGACGGCCATCTGTCGGGAATATTGTGAAGGGGTTCCTGCTTGGCAGGGGGTTGAACTCGATGGCCCATGAGGTCTCTTCCAACTCTATGATTCTATGATTCTATGATTCTATGATTCTATGAGTTGGAGCTGGATGAGCATTCCTCCATCCCTTTCGTCAACAGGATCCTCTTCTGCAAGTTGTGGCTCCTGCAATCCTCTGAGCTGCCTCCTTCACCCCCTTCCCCAAAGCCACTTTAGAGGGCGATGATGGCAGTAAGAAGCCCCGTGGAGGAGGGGGTAACAGCGGCTGCGAGAAGCATTGGAATGAATCATTTGAGTTTCCTTTATTTCCTATGAGGAAATTTGCTTTGATTTACAAGTACAGTGGTACATTGTATAAAGGAATTAATTCATTCCAAAGGAAATTACGTTAAGCAAATTTTTCTTTATACAAATTTCCCATAGGAATGCACTGAAAACAGTAATCCCTCATTGTGACAATTTTTATGTTGTACGAATTCGCCACATAGGCGATTCTGTTAAGTAAATTTCCCCTATCTCTGGAATTTTTTATGTTGTACAAACCGTTTGTTATACAAGGGTCCACTGTATTTTGGTTTACGAATATGCTTCCAAATGGATTATGCTCATAAACCAAGGTACCACTATATTTCCAAATAATGAGTGACTCACAATTAATGTCTTTTTCATTACAGAAGGTGTAAGTATCTTACATTATGACTGGAACTTTATGGCTAAAATCCTGTATTTATGCATGTCATGCAAGCTAGATGATGTCATCATCCAGCAATGGGTATGATTAAAATCTTCCTATCTCCCTCCCCATCTCCCCTTATAGGTTCGAAGGCTCCCTTGGGAGGTCTTTCATACCAGCTTCCCAATATGTCATGTGGGGAGAGAGAAGGGGAGCCTATGATATTGGAAAATCACCACTGGATTGCTACAGAGAGTTCTAATCCGATGGCAGAACTGCTGATGGCCAATTTCCAATATTAGAGCCTCCCCACCATCCTCTGTTCTGAGGCTCCCAAAGACTTCCCAAAAGCAAAAGGAAAACCTAAGGAGCTTTACCACCTGAAAGGAGGGAATGGGTAGTTTTTAATTTAATTAAACATATTCATTGAAGGGTTAGCCTGCCCAGCATAAATTTATGACAATGGGATTTGGACTAATAAGAGACAGTGCTGCTTCTTTTTGGTATGTTTTACCATATACACTCAAGTACAGATCGACCCAAGTATAAGTCGAGGCCCCCAATTTTGCCTTTAAAAAGTGGGGAAATTGATTGACTCGAGTATAACACGAGTCAATATTTCCCTCCACTGGCGATCCCAGAGCCCCTCCTGCCCTACTGGCACTGGCAGTGCTGGCGGCGGCAGGTGCTGCCGCCACCACCACAATTCCCCTTCCTTCCTTCCTTCCTTCCTTCCTTCCTTCCTTCCTTCCTCCTCTCCTTCTTCTGATGGGGAGGGGAAGAAGTGGCGGAGTTTAATTTTTTTTAAAAACCCACCGCTTCTCTCCCCCTATGCCCGATGTGGGCAGTGAGATGAAAACAATGCAGCTGGGAGAGGCACACACTCTGTACTGCTCATTGACTAGAGACCTGGAGCATTCAGATTTTTTAGAAAGGCCACTATGAAGCCATTGTCTAGTACAGCGGTACCTTGTATAACATAATTCATTCATTCCAAATAAAATTACGTTATACAAATTTTCCGTTGTACAAATTGCAATTTCCCATAGGAATGCATTGAAAATGGATTTAATCTGTTACAATGCATGGTCAAGAGTAATGAGGTTACCGGAGAGGATGAGCTGCTGCAGGAGCCAGAGCGGATCATCCTCTTCATCATCATCGTCACCTGCAGACAGCAAGGGGTGAGGATGATGGTGGTGGTAGTGCTGCTGCTTCTTTTGCCCCACCCGGGCGACTCTCCGCAACTGGCCCTGGCCGCTCAGCTGCTTGGCCACCCACAGGCTGCCTCCAGGTGCGTCCCACGGCGGCGGCGGCGGCAGCGGAGCTGGAGGTGGCAGCAGCACCAGCAACGGATGGGGAGATGAGTGCGGTGGCCTCGATGACGGGCCTGCTCGGCAGGGACACAGCGGCGCACTCCAGCAGCAAGAACTGCTTGCCACCCGGCCACTGACAAGATTGGAAGATGTGCCCGAGTGCTGGGGCCAATGGCATGACCAGCTTCGGGTGCAGCGAGTGTCTCCACCATCATTGGCTGGTGGCCGCTTCCTTTCTTGCTGTATTTCTCCCCTGCCGTCCCTCCCATTTGCACGCCTGCCATGCTTTGCGAGGGCATTGTGCGCATCCGGGGGAAGCCTTTTGTGTCTGGGCTCGGCGCTGCTCGCCCTCAAAGGCTGGAGCGAGTGAACACTGCCTCGGCTCATGGAAAAAGGGCTCTGTTTTTGTTTTGGTGCTTCAGCAGGGAGGGGACTCAAGAGTTCCCCCTCTAGTTTCCATGGCGGCGGCGGTACAGCAAACGATGTGAAAGCGGGGGCAGCGAAGTGAGTTGTCAGGACTGGGAGCAGAGCTGACGCCGACGTGTGCACACTTGAAATTTGATTTCTGCAAACTTTTTACATTGTACGGATTTTACGTTATACGAGGTACCACTGTACCTTATGAGAACAGTAAAAAGCCACTTAAAATGCAGCAACAAACGCCACTCATTACTTTGGAGCTCTATAGAAGAACTCCAAGTTTCCTGCCGAGGGTTGGTGAATTTACATTACTGAAAGTATGTATTTAAAACTCTGTCCCCTCACTTCCCAAACCGAGTTCAGCACATGGCTACTTTCAGAAGAAACAAAAAAGAGAGCAGGGAAAGCATTTCATGGATCTCCAGGGTTTGGTGAAGTTTAACCCGTAGCCACTATGCTTCACTGGTTCATTACAAACCACAGTTGAGATCAGCATGCCCTGGAACATAATTATTACATATGCACATATATACATAAACATATAATATCATAAAATGTATAACCTATAAATTAACTTCTATCTGGAATACGTACATGTGCCAATTTGCTGAAATGAGCTGTGTATCACCCTCTGCATTACAGTAACACCCCGTCTATTGCGGGGGTTAGGGACCCAACCCTACCCCTGGTCATTGAAAATCCACGATATGTGTATGCAGGTCGGGTCGGGCTGGGGTGTGTGCAATGTTTAAAGACATTTTAAACATTGCGCGCCACTTCTCCCGACTCACCCAAGGCGCGGGGGAGCGGCATGCAATGTTTAAAATGTCTTTAAGCAACGGAGCCAAGCACTTGGCTCTGTTGCTTAAAGACATTTTAAACATTGTGCGCCACTTATCCTGCCCCCCGGGCTTTTAAAATTCTCCCTCCCTTCCCCAAGGCCTGGGCTCCAGCTGATTGGCGCTGGAGTGGCGGAGAAAAACTGTACAGTATGCGAAACGGCAGGGGCCCTCTGTAATAAAAATAAGTGTCTCATTGAAGATGGCAAGAGAAAGTTCTCTCTGCCTGGAAGCGCAGCCTTGAATTTGCACATAGAAGCTGAAGTAGAACATCTGACATGAAAGCTTGCCGAGACAGCTTTAAGTGATCCCAGACAAATGGCCCACTGGGGGATTTTTGCAATGCTAGAGCTTTCTGCATTGTCTGAACAACGCTGCATCTGCGAGCTTGATTAGGTAGAATTTTGAAAACTTATACTGAAAACTTTAGAATTAGACCCTTCAGGTCTACACTTTGCTTCCCATGGCAAATACCATGGATCAGTTCCTTCAGACTCAGTGGTGCCATCTCTTGGGGTGGGTGGGTGAAACAAGACTACCCTTCAGACCTGGGCAACAGAATAGCAGCTGATAGAAACAAGATCAAGACCGCTAAGATTGCCTGGCCATCTAGAAGAGCACTAAACAGATATATAAATAAAATAAAATAAAATAAAATAAAATAAAATAAAATAAAATAAAATGTAGCAGTTACATCTGGGTTCAAATAATCACTCAGCTATGAAACTCACCAGGTGTCCGTGAACCAGACACGTTCTCTCTACCTGATCTCTCTTCAGGGTTACTGCTAGGATAAAATGTAAAGGAGGAGAATCATATATGCTGTCTGGAATTCACTGGATAATAATCATGTGCTGTCAATTCAGTTCTGACTTATGGCAACTTTTTCCAGTGTTTTCCACAGAGACAATACTCAGAGGTGGCTTACCATTCCCTTCTTCTGGAGGTGTCCTGGAATCACTCTCTTCTTCTGGGGTGCCAAAGGCTCTAATCACAGGAAGCACAGTGGAGAATCAAACTTCCAACCTCTGGCTCCTCACGTTAAATACCTAAGCCACTGAGCTATATAGCTGGCAAATAAATGGACCATATAAATAAAGCAAAGCAAATAAATGAATACTCACTCATCATCATAAGTTTATTACAGTCATGTGACCCGAAAACAGTTTAAACAGAACAATACACAGAATAAAACTATATCGTAACATTGCCAACAGTAAATTACAGTGTCATTTATCTGCCACTATGGTAGCCCTTCTATGGATTGCTGCCAAGAGGAATTTAGCCACCTGGGTAGTTATATATGAGTTCTTGTCTAAAAGGCAGTACTCTACCAAGATCTTATCTGGACAACTTTGAAATTTAAAAATTAAAGGATAAATCAGGTCTCTTCTAATTTCTTTGTAAAAGGTACAGTATAAAAGAATATGAGTTAAAAATTCGGGTACCCCAGCTCCACAGGGACATAAACGTTCTTGGCGTGGGGTTCCATTATATCTACCCTGAAGCATAGCTGAAGGGAGCACCTTGAGTCTAGCCAAACAGAATGCTCTGCAGGCTTGTGGAGTTCCTAACGAGGATAAATAGTTTGCTGGTTTCCGATACCCTGGTAGAATACCGTGCGCCTGGGGTGAGCAGGTTCTATTTGCTGTGGCAGTCAGTTCTTGTCTCTCGATGTCATCAATTCGCTGACTAAGGGTTCGATAGGCCTGATGTTGATTTAACATTAGAATGGATTCAAGGAGCATTCCAATAGATCTAACTTTATGTTGGATTATCTGTGACCACTTGCTCGTATAGGAATCGGATAGCATATGGTATATATAACCCAACTGCTCGGCCTGAAAATGGATTCTCAGCCAGAATTTCAGGGTTTGATTCCATGCCCTAGTCTCTAAGCGATCTAGGCCTGTCTCCAGGTATAGAGCTGCCCATCCCACACAATTAGGGACCCCCAATATTCGGCGCAAGAATGAAGACTGTATGTTCTCAACGTTGGAATTGAAAGCGCTTATCCAAATAGGTATGCCATAGAGCAGTGGTCCCCAACCCCCGGTCCGCGGACCAGTGCCGGTCCGTGGACTGGTCGGCACCGGGCCGCCTGGGGAGGCCGGGGAGGCTCCTCCCCTTTTCCTCTGCCGCCCTCCTCCTCCTCTTCTCTCCCGCTGGCGGCCGGTGGAGGAGGAAGGCTAGAGGAGCGCAGGAGGAGCCGCCGCCGCCGCCTTTGCCTTCCTCCTCTGCCCGCCGGTGGCGGCGGCACATCCTCCTCCTCCGCCGCCCTCCTCCTCCTCGCCCTCCACCAGCAGCAGCAGCAGCAGCCACGGCCGCGGCGGCGCGTCCTCCTCCTCCGCCCTCTTCCTCCTCGCCCTCCACTAGCAACAGAAGCAGCAGCAGGAACCCCGTTTGGCCCGCTTGCCCTGGGGGCCGGGCGCGCGGGGGGCCGGCGGGGAGGAGGGGGTGCGCGCGGGAGGCGCTGGCGAGCCCCCCACGCGCGCGCACCGCCGCCGCAGCGTGGGGGGGGCTCAGTCGGAAGAGGAGGTGGGTGCCCCTCCTCCTCCTCCCCCGGGGGCGTGCCCTTTGGCCCCTCCCTGCAGCCGCGCTCCAGGGCGGAGCCCCCCCGCTGCCGCCGGACCGTGCCTGTGTTGGGGACGGGCGGGGGGGGCGGTTGGGGACGGGCGGGGGGGCGTCGCGTGCCGGCCCGGGTGTTTTCGCCGCCGCGACCCCCCCCGCGGTCGCCCCCGCCCTGCCCTCGTGACCCCCCGCCGCAATCGCCCCCGCTGCTGCTGCTGCTGCTCCTCCGGCGGCGGCGGCGGCAGGAGGAGGAGGAGGAGGCGCTACCGCCAGTCCCCAGCGGCCGCCTCGCCGCCTCCCCGGGAGAGTTTCGCACCTGGCCGGAGCTCGGGCTCCCTGCCCAGCAGCAGGTGAGAGAGGCGGCGGCGGGAGGTGCTCGGGCTCCCCCTTCTCGGCCCGGAGACCTGGCGGGAGGGGGGGCAAGTCTTGGTGGTGGGGGAGCGCGCGCGGGGCGGGGCGGGGGCTCCAGAAGCTGTGTGTGTGGGGGGGGAAGGGAAGGGAGGAGGAGGCAGGCGGGGGGGTCGCGGCGCTGCTCCGCACACCTGGAGGCAGGCTGCCGAGGAGGAGAAAAGTGGGGGGAGAGAGAGGGAATGCTGGTGGCTGATTGGGCGGGGAGCCTGGGAGCGTGCGCTCGGGGTGGGGGTGGTAGGGTCCCTGGGTGGACTCTCGGCCGGCAGGCAAAAAGGGGCGCGCGAACGTGTCGGGAGCTGCGGCCGCGACGAATGGAGGACGGTGGCGCGGAAAGGACGGAGCCCCCCCACACACACGCTGGTGGGCGCTGCCTCGGGTCCGGGAAAGCAGCCCCTCGCAGAGGGGGGGTCGCGCGGAGCGAGGAGGGGGACGCAGCTCGGCAGGGCAGCGGGTCTCCGGGGTCTCCGCCTGGGCGTTGTTGGGGGGCGGGCGAGCGCGTTCCTTCGGGCACCTGCTGCGGTGCAGCCCGAGCCGTGGCTGCCGTGACCTGAGGGGCTGAGGCGAAGGGGACTTTCGGAGGCTGGCTGGCGTTTGATCCCAAGGGAGTGGGGGGGGGAGAGGCCCCGCAGACGCCTCCCCTTCTCCTGGCGCCTCTTCCCTTTCCCCTTCTTTCTCTTCGGCCTCGCCGCCCTAGGCCCTCCTGCGCCCTTCTCCTCCCTGCGCGCCAACCTCGTGTGTCCTTCCCTCCGGCCATTCGCTGGACTTGACGGGAGTTTCTCACTTGCCGGCAGTTCGGGCAAGTAAAGTCACTCGCCGGCTGCCGCTTCGGGTCTTTGGCGTGAGTCACGCGGGCGAGCCGCGGCCCCTCCGAGCCGCCGGAGAGAAGGAAGAGGCACCTGCTGCTGCTGCTGCGCGGAGCCCCTCAACCCGAGCAACCTGCGCGGAGGGTGGGCGGCTTCTCAGCGCCCTGCCCGCGAGGACGCGGCGGCGGCGGCGGCAAGACTCGGAGAGAGCCACCTTCACTCTTGCCGCCCTGGTGGCCTTCTTTCTCCTACCCTGACATGGGTTTCTTTCTGGCCGCCCCCAACTCGCTTTTGCCAGCGACACATGGGCTGTCAAGAGTCGCCGTCCAGCGCATGCTGTGTTCCCCACCCCACACAGAAGCTCTCTCTCTCTCTCTGTGTGTGTGTGTGTGTGTGTGTGCGCGCGCGCGCGCCACCCCCTCAACGGCCTCCCTCCCCTCCCCCTCCCGCTCGCCCGCCTGCCCAAAGGCTGCTGCCGGTGGCGGCGGCGGCCGGCCGCCGCGGCCGCCGAGAGGAGGAGGAGGTGGGGGCCCGCCTGCCCAGGAGCCCCGGGCTCCCCACCCACCCCGCCCGTGCGCGGGGGGGGGAGCGGCAAGCCTGACGCCCCCAGCCGGCGAGCGCCGCCGCCGCTCCCGTGCCCCCCGCAAGGCACACACTCCAAGTCCCCCGCACGCCCTCCTCCCCCTCCTCCCTCCCCCCATCCCCCGCCCCCGGGCCACGGAAAAATCATCAACTATTTTCCGGTCCGTGGGGTCAAAAAGGTTGGGGAGCACTGCCATAGAGCAACTGGGGCCTAGTTTTTGCTGTAAAGACCCGCACAGCAGAAGGGATGTGGAATCCGCCGTTAATATAGAAAAACCGAGCAATGGCTGCCAAGCCTTACTATGTGTGTAGGTACGGTGGGCGGTCCACTCGCAGTTGAACTTAAAGTATAGTCCTAGGTACTTAAATTCCTTAACTTGTTCCAAGATATTATTCTGAATTGGCCAGTGATGTTTCTTCCAGGCCTTGGTGAACACCATGATTTTAGATTTATCACTCAATACAGATACCTACTGTAGATAGCTAACAGAGAGTTAAATTAGAAAGCATTCCCTCCACCCACTGTGTAGCAGGACTGTTCTTTCAGCAGGACTGTTCTTTCAGGAGCATCACCTGTCAACACTACTGTACCCAGAAATGCAGAAAGATAAGTAGAACACAGGTAAGCCAGTCTCTCCTACTCTCTAAAGAAGACACAGCAGGCACAACAACACAAACCCAACCCACCCTTTGACTCCCCTCTCCCCATCCATCCTTTTTTACCAGAAGATCTGAGACCCCTTCTTGCGTGTTCCCAGTCCAAGAACCTGTTTCCTTAAACTATATGTCACAACTATCCTTTGTTTTTGCTAGTCCACCACAGTGCCTTCAAATGCCAAACATGACACCTTTGTACAGACCTAGTCCACAATTTAATTTAATTTATAAGCCATTAAGTCAATTCTGTGTTGTGCTGACCCCTTCCAAAGTCTTCTTAATGTAGACTACTCAGAAATGGTCTCTACCATTCACTTCTTCTGGCGGAGTCCTGGCTTCCATGGCTACATAGTCTGGCCCTTCTTCCTGGAAGCATCGTAAGGAATGGAACCCCTAACCTCTGGCACTATAGCCAGATATGAAACTCACCAAACAACTTTACTCCATCCCTTGCATGCCCACTGTAGCCAGAAGGTTCTCATTCCTTCCTAATAGAACTGTCCAGAAAAGGAGCCTGTAAAAGTACATTCTGCTGAGCACCCAGCAAACTAACAACATGGCTGTCCCTCTGGAAGATGTTTCCTCAAGTACCTTGTTCTTCTGTTACTATAGAATTGCTTCTGCTTTCTTTAGCTGCAGGTGCCTGGGTAGAGGGCTTCACTGCTCTTTACCTCATTTCCCCTCTTTCCATTAATCACACAGAAGCTCTGCAGAAACTTTTCTAATGCTCAGTTGCCTTGCTAGTCTCACCATCCCTCATCTTCTCCTCAGACTGTTTCTTCAAGCCTTCTCTTCCAAATACTGCAATCTATTTATTTATTTTATCATTTTGGAGTATTTTTACCCTACCTTTCTCCTTGGAAAAGGACCCAAGAGGGCTTACAGTAATGAGGGACAATATACAGTCCAATACACTTAAGACATATTCAGGCAATTGAGAGTGGGAAATTGAGGGACATCTTATAACATTAAAAGACATTACATTAAAGCTACAAGAGAACGAAAGAGTGAAAAATTCCACAAAAAGTTATGAGTGAAAGAAAGAAACTAACAACTGAAAACATAGTGTCAATGCAATCACAACACAAAGTCTATGTGATCATGTATGGTAGATTCATATAAAGGTCATCATTCAGCCCAGTGCCCTTTCCTTTGTCCAAATTGCCTCTGGGTCTCCTAGGTGTTCTTGTTTCCCAAGTCCCTTGTGAGTCAACTGATCTATCTGGGCAACAGATCCTCCACTCTCTACATCCAACTAACTTCAGTTCTAAGACACATAACTTCTCCTTTCACTCTCAGGATGTCATCTTTCAATTCCATGGTATTGGCTTCTGTTTTCTAGCATCAAATCAGATCAGATCAGATTGAACCAGAACTGGAAGCTCTAAGGCAGTAGTGGTGAACCTCAGCACTCCAGATGTTTTGGATGTTCCCAGAATTCCAAGCCCGTACTGCCAATAACAAAGGACTGTGGAAGTTGTGGTCCTAAACATCTGGAGTGCCAAAGGTTTGCCATCACTGATCTAGGGTACCATAACACTGGTTTCTTGTGCCTACAGAACCACAGTGGAAGGACTGCAATCAGAGAAACAGCCTGACATGCAAGGATCTGCAGGGTAGATGAATTAGGCTAACAATCAAAGTGGATTTGGATAAAGGAATAAATACTGGGAGAAGGCCTGACACAGTACACACACATATTGTTCGGGAAGTTGAGTCATGGCTACTGGACTTCTTTTTCTTGAGAGATAGAAACGTTTCACTGCTTCATCCAAACAGCTTCATCAGTCTGTACAACTAGTGTGAGTCCTCCATCTTATAATCAGTTTTGACCTCTTGCCACCCTGGTCCGAAATAGGCTCTTAAGATGAACAATGGCCTGAACAGGCTTGTTGGGTAGACAATAGTATCCATAGCCTTAAGGTGAACAATGCCCTAGCTATGGTCCAGTAGCCATGACTCAACTTCCAGATAAACTCACCTGGATGACTGAGAATCTTCACAGACATATATTGTTCAGGAATTGTGCTTAAATCCATGTAGAGCCAAATAGGTAGTGTGGATGGAAGCATATGGGTAAACCTTGCCTCTTGTGTGTGCAAACCCCAAAGAAGTATCATAGATATTTGTGCAATTAAAACAAAAGTATTCAAAAGACATACAAATGCTTTCAGCTGTAATGTGCTTACAATGCTCCTATGAGAAGGAGGTCTGCCTTACATGAGCAATGCATGCCTACTGAGCTATACGCACATACTGGCTCCTTTTGTAGACCTCTGCCTTACACACACACATTTCTGGGAGTCCTCTGGGTGTACTGGGCATGTAAGGGGTAGAGCTTATAAATCTCCATCTCCTCATCACCCATTTACGTCAATAAAGATTCAGGTGTTGACATCTGAACAGGTTACAGAGTCTAGGGAAAAAAGGAGGAAAAACCTATCCCACCAAAGGAATGGTGGCATAGCAAGGTTTGGCAAGTCTATGACAAAGCATGGAAAGTTCCTTTTCAAACACATTTCATTCCTGTTATGAACAATGCTTTTTTTTCTTTCAGAAGACTTCCTTGCAGTTACAGTATTTTTAGAAAGTGATTTTCTGTCTTGCTTGTTATTTTTCTCCTAAATTTCATGTGATTTTTCCTCCTACTTAAGGAGCAACTTGGGTCTGATAAAAGAACTGCCAATGCTTGAAGATTTCAATTCTGTGTGTGTGTGTGTGTGTGTGTGTGTTGTGCCGTTACAGTCATGACCAACTCTTCGTGACCCCATGTCCATGGAGTTTTGTTGGCAGAAATACTGCAGTGGCTTGCCAGTTCCTACTCCAGGCGCCCACCTACAGCACCTGGTATTCCCTGGTGGTCTCCCATCCAAGTACTAACCAAGGTCGACCCTGCTAAGCTTCCGAAATCAGGTGAGAACGAATGTGCTTACTGCTGAAAAGGTCAATTTGAAATGACGTTCTGGAATAACACTATTTGTTACACAGACTTCTTCCATTCCACTTGTTCATTTCTTCTGAAATACATCTTCATTAACTGTTGGATTTTTAAAAGCAATTCGTTGCCACAATTAAGTTACAGCTCTTTTAACTCATTATGCCCATACTTCAGACAAAAAAGAACCAAAGACATCCAGTGATAGGACTGGATGTCACATGTTAATGTCCAATGAACCTTGGCTGTTGGCTTCTCCTTTTTTTATATAGCCAGCAGAGTGTTGATCCCTGGCCTGGAAAACTAGTCTGATCACCCATAACAGATATGGATTGAGTGGTGATGTGTGGGGAAAGTGGGCTTTTATGAGACTCTGTTTTCTTTCCACCAAAACTAGCTCTTCTCACACACAACAGCCCCAAAAAACCATAAAGAGGTTGACAGGAGAATAATATTGCTATTGTTCAATTCAACTCTGCTACAGTATAACTTATTGGAAAACCTCTTCACAGTGAATCTAACATTTAAGGACCAGCTTGACAGAAGCACTCATCTCCATCCTGATTATCGGTTAATTAAACGGAAGCTGAGATTACCACATTACACAGGGGTAGTGATGGTGATTTTGAGAATAGGATCTGGAATAGAAAGTTTCCTAAACAGCCCTCAGAAGAAGAAGAAGAAAAGGTTCTAAGGTACAACCCTCTGCCAAGTTATATGCAAATTCCCTAAACAAATTCCACACTCAAGGCAGTAAAATGAGTGATTTATTTTGTCCTCCTCCTTTCTCTGCATTTTTTAAAAATGTGAATTAACTTGCTCGACTAAGGCAGGCCTGCCCAACAGGTAGACCGCGGGCTACCAGTACCCCGCGAAGGGTTCAAAAGTAGCCCGCCAGCCATTAATAAAAATTGTGAGGGGATAAGTTCTCCACCCCTCCCTCCCCCATCCCAAGGGCCACCACTGCCCCAGCAAAGTTCTGGGTCGGCCAGCCCACTGTCTCAGCTGAGCGGGGCAGTTTCAAGGGCCATGGTACATTGAAATCTGTTCCCTCCATAATGGATGAATTGGTTTTCAATGCATTCCTATTGGAGACCGCTGCTCTACTTACAACAGTTTTTACTTATGAGCATGTGCTCAGAACAGATAAAATTTGTAAGTAGAGGTTTTAGTGTAGTAGCCCTCAGGCACTTTGGGCCAGAAAAAGTAGACCTCGGCCTGTTCAAAGTTGAACAGCCCTGGACTAAGGGAAAGAAGAGGCAGAAGAAACCAGCCAACGGAGCCATAAGGATGCAAGCCAAACTACCTTCACAACAGTTACAAGTGGGCAATTGCATGCATTTAAAAAAGACAAATACAGTGGTACCCTGGTTAATGAAATTAATTCATTTTCTGGGACGTTTCGTATTACAAAAAAATTCATAAACTGAAGTGTTTTCCCATAGGAATGCATTGAAAACCAATTACCCATATATACTCGAGTATAAGCCGACCTGAGTATAAGCCGAGGGCCTAATTTTAACCCCCAAAACTGTGGAAACTTATTGACTCAAGTATAAGCTGAGGGCGGTTTTTTTCATTATACTTGAGTATAGACAGTATATCGGCCGAGCTCTAAAGGGCGTGGGGGTAGTAATTGGCAGTGTGTGCTGAGAGTGTGGAGGCAATTAGGGAGTTAATACTGTAGAGTAAACTCCCTGCTTGCCTCCACAGTGCCTGCACATTTGCCAACACTACCCCCAGCCTCATTAGAGCTTCATAACTAAGTCCCCTTCCCCCAAATATTTCCAGATTTCAGGGGAGGGTTCCCTAAAATCACTTTGGGAAGGTACCCCTGCTACTTTGAAGTCCCAGGGTAAGTAAATTTTGATTGCATATTTTTAAAACAATTTTCGAGTGGGTATTTAAAAAAAAACATGCACTCAAAAATTACCTTGGGGCCACCAAAGTAGTAGGGGTACCTTCAGAAAGCATTTTTAGGGAATCCCCTGAAATTTGGAAACATTTGGGGGTAAGGGGGGTGACTTAAGAAGCTCCAAAGGGGGTACAGTGGTCCCCTGCCCTTTCGTGGTTCACATACTGCGGTCCCGCTATATCGCAGGACCACAGTATCCGGAAAGGGCTTAAGGGAGGGGGGAAGGTTTGTGGGCTTTTAAAACCTTTCCCCCTTTCCCCAAGCCCCCGGCTCCATCTGATTGGCAATAGGGTGGGGAAACAAAAGTTTTTTCTCCCCCACCCCAGCGCCAGTCAGCTGGAGCCTGGGGCTTGCCTCCCTGAGGTATCGCGCGCTGCTTCTTCCCCCCTCCCCTCAGGGTGCTGGCAAGCATCTTATGATGCCAAAAGGGCTTTCGGCCATGGAGCTGAGCGCTCAGCTCCGCGTCTGAGAGCCCTTTCAGAAGATTGTGCCCCGCTCTCCTGCGCCTCCCTGGCGGCACAGGCAAATGGCACACGATGCCCAGGGGGCTTTCAGCCGTGGAGCCAAGCGCTCAGCTCTGCGGCAGAGAGCCCTTTTAAAACATTGCATGCCACTCCCCCACACCCCCTGGCGTGTGGGCGAGCGGCGCACAATGTTTAAAATTGTGCACCCCCCACGTGACCTGCATCCGCATATCACAGATTTTCAGTGATCGCGGGTGTGACAAAACCCTGGAAACAGGAGTAATGAATATACAAATCATCAGCCAATCCCAGCAGGAGGGCGGGGAATGGTATGATATAAAAAGGGTGGAGCCTGGTCAGTTGAGGCAGTTCAGTTGAGTTAAGTTGAGTTGAAGGTTTTGAGAGTAAGTGCTGAGGGATAGAGCACTGCTCTGTGAGAGTTCTGTCAGGCAGTGAGGGCTATACTGTTTACTAGCTATTGAAGACAGCGGGGCTGGAAGAGTTGATGAAATCTATTATATGTTAAAGGCAACACATACCATCCTCAGATATTGTTATATTTATTATCTTCTCAATAAACTTTGTTATTATTTTTATATTATACATCTGAGTCTGTCCCAATTCATGAGGCAACAATTTTAAAAGGTGGCAGCATTACCAAGTGAATAAAAGGTGGCAGCATTACCATTTCCATCACAGAATTCAGTGTGTAAAAGGGAGGTGTCCTCACAATTTGGTGGCACAGCAGTGGGATGTTGAAATAAACCCAGTTGTGCCTTGAAAACTCAGTCTGTGAAAGGGGTGACGTCACAGCGGGTCAGGTGGGTCCCTAACCCCTGCGATAGGTGGGGGCATACTGTACCCCTAAACCTTTTCATTGGAATCATATGGGAAGCGGAGGCACTGCTATCACTCGCCCGACCAGGACTTGCCCTCTACCGCCCTCCCCAAGCCCTCCGAGCACCCAATTTTACCCCCAAAAAACTGGGAAATTTATTGATTCGAGCATAAACTGAGGGTGTTTTTTTTCCGTGAATAGTAAGGGCTGAAAAACTTGGCTGATACTAAAGTATATACGGTAATTTGTTCCATAGGTCAGAAAAAAGTTAGAAACCCCCCCCCCCCCATGCGTATATAACACACAGTAAGAGGCATGCACAGCAGAACCCCCCACACACACACACAATGCAGAACACACAGTAAAAGGCATGCAAACAACAAAGCTCAGCTCCGTACCTTTTCACCGCTTGAGAAATGCACCCAAAAAGTTCAAAAAAGTCCAAAAACTGCTGCAAAAAAATTCCATAATGGCTCTAAAACTCGATGCAAAAAATGCTCCAATACCTCCCACACCTCCACACTTGATGTCACGTGCTACTCACAAACTATGAGGGCGCAATGCATCCTGGGTTCACTTTTTTGCAATGCCTTGTATGGTTTCCCATACAAAATTTTCGCAAACCGAGGCACTGCATTTCCTATGGATTTTCCTTCGTAAACCACAATTTTGTAAACAGAGTTTTATGTAAACTGAAGTACCGATGTAACACTAAAGCTAGTAAGGAATATATTCTCCCCCAAAAACTGTGCAACAAATTGGCTAATTCTGAAGAAAGAAACCTATTACAAAGATAAGCTTCCAAAGCAGAGATAAGAAGAGAACTCCATGTGTGCTTAACATTTTCACCTCAAAGGAAGAAAAATTATTCCCTTTTTGAAGTAACTAAAAGCATGGGTACACTAACGACATAAGACTGGGTGACAGGCCGGGGCTTCTCAATGCAGCTTAAAGTCACATAGTAGTTGCATGGTTTTTGCATCAATGTGTGTGTTCTCTTGGGAAAACTTTGAATTCATTTTTAAACAGTCTTGTATACCGGTAGAGGGGGATACACTGACTTTTAGAATCATTTCTTTTGAGGCTTTGTCCTGTATCTGCCTTGCCCTCACACTGGCTGCCTCTCACAGCCACTACTGTGGTGTTATTTTTATTTTTATTTTTATAATCTTGCAATCAGGCATAGTGCGGTACAAAGTGACAGAGGGGAAAAATTAAAACAGAGGTTTCCCTGCAACCTGAGGCAGGCAGAGACAGAGGGACACACAGATATACAGAGGGGGGGGGGTGCGGAAGGAGAATGAGGGAGCAAGGGAGCTAGGCCTGAAACTGGCTAGAAGCATGCTGACTAGAACAGCACTTCTAGGTTTGCCAATGAGGAAGGCATGCACACCTGCACACAGAAGGAGCAAACCAGAGCGGCAAAACTCCTAGTCACAACTAACACCGACATTCGTATATGCCTGGATGAGAGAAAAATAAATCAAATTTAAGATTGGTTTAAAATAAATGGCCCTCACACCAAAATAAAATACCTAACTTTCCAACCAAAAGCACATGCTTCCCCAGCCAAAATAAAATAAAATACTGTATTAAATAAATCATACTTCCATGAGTAACTTACAGGCATCTCTTTAAAGTTGATTCATGTGTTAAGATACTGAAAAAGTTTCCTGATTACTAAAATGTGAGGCAGGCCAATTTTCTGATATACACAGCAACAAAACTTCAAAACAACATCCCTATCCTGATACAGTAATTCCCCCACCTACTGCAGGGGTTAGGGACCCGACCCGACCCACGATAATGGAAAATCCACGATATGCGAATGCTGAGTTGGGTTGGGACTTGGGGGGGGGGCGCTATCTGGGGCTGCCCCAAATGGGCCTCTGATGGGCCTTGTGAAGTAGTTTCTGGTGATCCAGAAGTCACTTCCAGTTTGCCGGAAACCACTAATAAGACCTCCGACAGGCCCAGGAAGCCCGTCAGAGGCCCGTTTGGGGCAGCGCCAGGCCTGGAGTAAGTGCAGGAGGCCTCAAATGGGCCCAAGCAGCTTGCCCCAGAAGCCCTTTGTTTCATATACTGCGGTCCCGTGATATACCGAGACCGCAGTACAGTAATACCACGGATAAAGAATGCCTCAGATAACAATTTTTTTGGATAACAAATGAGAATTTCCAGGCATAGGGCTGTCTCGGATAGCAAATGTTCCGTATGGGCTGCCTCAGATAACAATGCCTTCATAATGCCTTGCAAAAATGTGTACCCTGCATGCATTGCAGGATGCATAGTTTATGGAGGGGTGAGAGGAGTTAGAGCATTTTTATGGTGTTTTGGAGCCATTCTGGACATGTTTTGCTGAGGGATTTGGCCATTTCGAACTTGGTAAGATAGGGAGCTTTTGTACCGCTTTTCTTTGCATTTTTGTCTGGAAGAGGCTGGGGTAGTCTTGCTGGTTTCATTTCTCCGTGTTTACAGTCTTTTTTCATTGCTCTGCAGGCAAAAACAGGCTGGATTTTTCTTTGTGCTTTTGTTTTTTTGTTTGCATTTTTTTTCCCATTGCACTTTGGGTGGTAACAAGCTAGGGTAGTCTTGCTGGTTTCTCTTGTCCATGTTTGCATTGCAATGCAGGGGGATGTTCTGGTGGGTGTTCGAGCACTGCAAGCCTTTAAAGTGCATTTTATAAAGAGGTCTGGAACACACACACACACACAGCTTTTTTGCCTTTTTTCGGACCTTCAGAACCGATTAATCGGTTTCCCTTTCATTTCAATGGGAAACCATGTTTCGGATAACACATTTTTCGGATAACAAATTGCCTCTGAGGTACCACTATATATGAAATGCAAAATGGCAGGAGGCGACTCTAAGAACTTAAATTCTAAGTACTGTTAATGGAGACTTCATTGGAGCATCGGCGGCTGCAGCAGAGAGAAGCTCTGTTTGTCTGTTTTTAAGCAAATAAACAACTGTCTTAGGCCTCTTTAAAAATTAAGAGATTTGATTTGGTATTGGTTTCTCTTTAAAAATTAAGAGATTTGATTTCTGCATTTGAATCAGTGGGCTAATACTCTCAGAAGCTTACGATGAATACAACATGCTAGTCGTACAAGATGCCACAAGACACTTTATTGTTTTAACCAAGATTGTTATTGAAGATGGAAGACATGAATCATCCCATATTATGCATGTTTTTTATCTAATTAATGAAGCCAGGCTATAAAATATTACTACAAAAACTTAAACTGAACATGCTAGTTTGAGCAGAAGTTAAGAATGTGCACACTATTCAAATCCAACATACAGAAAGTTTTACCTTGTGTGGCTTTTAAAGAATTAGAGATAGCAACTCCTCTTGAACTACTCAGTCCCTCTGCTAAATCACAACATACCCCTAACCCTTTTACCCTAGAACCATAGAATCATAGGGGTGGAAGAGACCTCTAGGAGCATCTAGTCCAACCCCCTCCCATGCAGGAACCCCATCAAAGTACTCCCAACAGAGGGCCATCCAGCCTCTGCTTTAAAACCTCCAAAGAAGTAGACTCCACCACCTTCCATAGCAGCATATTCCACTGCTGAACAGCTCTAACCAGGGCCGGCGCTAGGTTTTTTTGCGCCCTAGGCGAGGGGCGGGGAGGGGGCAGCAGGCTGGCCAGCGCTCCCTCTCCATTTTGGCGCCCTAGGCAATGGACGCACAGGTCCTGGCTCTAACTGTCAGAAAGTTCTTCCTACTGTTCAAATGGAATCTCTTTTCCTGTAGTTTGAAATCACTGCCCTGAGTCCTAGTCTCTGAAGCCGTGGAAAACAAGCCAGTTCCTTCTTCAATATGACATCCTTTCAAATATTTAAGCATGGCTATCATATCCCCTCTCAGCCTTCTTTTTTTAAGGCTAAACATTCCCAGCTCCCTAAGCCACTCCTCGTAAGACATTTCTTCCAGACCCAAACATTATAGTGTTACTGTACTGATAAATTTGGATTTAAGAATATTTGTTTCACAGCTACCCATGCTTTATTAAGACAAACCTGTCCTAAGGCATTTAAAAACTAGTCAAACCTGCTGACTGACTAGCAGCACAGTCCTCTTATAAAAGTTGGCCCTCTTTCCAACTTGGCCTCTCCACTCCATCTCAACACAACCACATAGTTTAAGTGCCAGTACAGACATTTCTTCCTCCTCTATTACTACTCGCTTTATACAGTAGAACTTTCTACAAGGGCAAAGACAATAATTCTATGTTTAACGTAGCAACTGTCGCTGCCACCATGCTTTTCACAGCAATTAGAACTTCTCACCAGGGGTCTGTTCCACTGCGCAGAAATAACAGTTTACTTCAGGTGAAGCAGCATTTGCAGGGCCTGTCCCAGGTGTTTTGCTGCCTGGGGTCTATGAAAAGACAGCATCTCTTCACTATGCTATGATTGAAAGCCATCCGGGTTGGCACCATCATAACAAGGGTGACAGGTTGGGGTGTCCTCTTCAAGACCCTGAGGCAGAACGCTAATTTAGGAGAGGTTCTGCAACACAGGTTGTACAGTTCTCCAACACAGAAAAGACAGGAAGTCCAGGAACAGCAGTGAGGTGAACCCTGCTGATAACCTTAACCACAGCAAGAAGGGGGATAAAAGAGATGGGGACATAGCAATCAACTGTTTCAAAAATGCAACTGCTGGATTTCAGAGGGGTGGTGGTAGTACGTCTTTAACTGCATTGACTTTTGTTCAGAACAATAATATGTTGTTCCATCATGCAAAACAGAGTACGTATTTCACTATACAGTAATACCTCGGTTTACAAGTGACATGGTCTACGAGTGGTTTTCAAGATGAACAAAAATTTTGGAACAATTTTCTTCTAGTTTACGAGCTCTGTCTTGTAAAATAAGCACCAGGGCACCAAGTGGCAGAAAGGAGCCAATGGCTACCGGCCCCTTGCCGCCACAGCCGCTAGCCCCTTGCAGCAGACCCAGTGGTGGTCTTCATCCCTTGACGCAGCCCCAGCCCTAGCCTTCAGAGGGGGACAGCAGATGTGGTGGTGAGAAGCCCCAGAATGAATCAACTAAATCTTTATTTATTCCTATGGGTATATTTGTTTTGATTTATGAATATTTTGGTTTATGAACATGTTGCCAGAATGAATTATGCTCGTAAACCAAGGTACTACTGTATGTTCTTCATCCATCCTTCAACATGAAAACTGCTGAAACTGGAACTCTTTTTAATTCAAACTCCTGTGTACGTGGGATATACCTTCTGAAAGCCCATACAGAAGATTGCACTGCAAATTAATTAAACCGCATGGCACTAATTCAACAGGCATAGCGGTACGCATATCATGGCTACTCTGAAAGAAGCCATCACATTCCCCGTAAAACAAACCTTACTTAAAATGAAACTAAAGATATGTACGTGACTATTCCTTCTTTATTTCATAGCAATACAGAACACAAATAGTTTTCCACAGACGACCCGGGCGAGTGATTGCCAGGCAGAATAATGTATAAGCTGTCCTTGGAAGCTAGGTAGCGGTTGCTGCTGCTGCTGAGGCCCTGATTTGCTCACTCATCCACAAACTTGAACAGAAGTAACCTCTATCCTAATTTGTTCCATATTTTGGCATTAAGGACTTGGGTCTTTACTTCAGCCTTGTTAGAGAAAAATGTAGGTGCACAGAACCCATCAGCGCACGCCTCTGTTTACCAGCAGAGATTTCAAAGGTAAGGGGTGGCTTTGCCGTATGCATTTTCCAGCTGAACCTCAGCACTTAAGAAGAATCATGTAGACCCAGTCTACACAAAAAAGCAACAACTCAGCGTTCTATCCCAGGTTCTAGAAGGCTGTTAGCAGCACTATTTCCCAGTATGTTCCCCATGAGAACTTTCGGGCATTTATAAACATTTTGAATTTCAATTAAATTCTCCAGCACCCAGGGCCGTCTTAAGGATATGTGGAGCCGTGGTTCGAAGATCCCTCTGGCGCCCCCTCCCCCCCCGTTTCACAGAGCTGTCTACCTTCCTTTTTTAAGGGAGCTAAGGTGACACTTAAATATAATAAAGAAAGTCACCTTCTCTCCATAGGCAGACTTGAGGCGTCACAAACCAGGTCGGCTCCAGTTTACATAGAAAAAAACAGAAGAACCCTCCAGCCCGAGCAACTCTTTTCACCTGGGGTTGGAGCAAAAGCACTCTGCTTGTGCTCAGAGGCTGCAGTGATTTTACATCCATTTGTGTTGGCAAAAACAAGAGATGCCAAGAGGAGGCTGCTGGATTAATGCCCCGTGTTTCGGCAGCCCCTCTGCATGGTGAATTCATAGTGGCTCAGCGGGCTAGAGCACTGAAAACTGTCAGCTACAAAATCAGCAGCTCAGTAGTTCGAATCCCAGGTGCCACAGCAGCAGAGTGAGCTCCTGCTGTTAACCCCAGCTCCTGCCAAGCTAACAGTTGGAAAGCATGTCAATGCAAGAAGATAAAGAGGTACCAACAGTGTTTCCTTGCAGCCCTGCCGGCCACATGGCCACGGACTTGCACAACACTGTCTCTTTCAGCTTGAATAAGGAGATGAGCACCGCCCCTGGCACGGATCTGCTGGGGGAACCTTTACCTTTACCCGCCGCTCGCGCCGGGAGGGCCTTTCTCCCCCCCACCCCCCACAACCACCTCGCGTTGGGGCGCCGGCGGCGGCCACTGAGGGAGGGAGGCGGGCGGGCGGGCGAGCAAGCGAGCAACCCTCCCTTTCCGCCCCAGCCCGGGAGTCTCTCCAGGGCGCGCGCGCCTTTCTGTCAACTAGGGTTACTCAGACGGAGCTCGGGGCGGCAGAGTCGCCACCTCCCCTCGAGCCAGGCGAGGCCAGCAGCTGCGGGCTCCCTCCCACCCCCTTCCCTTCCTCCTCCTTCCCTTTGCCCGCCCCGGCTGCCCCTTTCCATTGGGTGCCCGCGCGCAAGAGAGAGCGCCCTCCCCGCCCCCACCAGCTGCTCGCGCCTCCTGCCCGCCTCGCCTGCTGAGCAGCGGCAGAAGGCAAGCCAGGCAGGCAGGCAGGCAGCGCGAGGCAGAGTTTTAGGGTTTGGGGGTTCAGGCGCCCTTGGGGTTCAGGCGCCCTGGTTCATTGAACCACAAAGGCCTATGGGAAAGTCGCCCCTGCCAGCACCTGCCTAACATTGCACTCTGCATGCCTTCACTGTGCCCCAATGAAGGTTGAAGCACATAATCAAAAAAATAAATAAAAATTCCTTGTCATGTGTGCAGTAAAGTGGGGATTGGCTTCCTTTGTCACCCACACCCAGATTCTTCTTTCTATTGTATAGGAAGATATGTGGCCAAAAAGAAAGAAAGAAAGAAAGAAAGAAAGAAAGAAAGAAAGAAAGAAAGAAAGAAAGAAAGAAAGAAAGAAAGAAAGAAAGAAAGAAAGAAAGAAA